>JAPKLX010000018.1:687512-700605 GCA_026898415.1 Leonotis leonurus | reverse complement strand
ATATATATATATATATATATATATATTAACATATGTATTACAATTGACAATTCAATTGATAATTAATTTGTATCCCGTGCATCGCACGGGCACATATTCTAGTTTAAAATTAATACAACCTTTTTATATTCGTTGACAATATACATTACACGTTCTTTTAATTTGTATTTTTTTTCTCCTTTATTCGGAGTGGATATATGCATATTTACAATTGACATGACAATAATACATAATTCTCAAAAAAGATAATGAATTATTATAGTTATTATCATTCTTTGAAATTTATTTTTTATTTAATATTAAAACATACCCTAATTAATAAATTCTAAAAGAAAATTGACAATTACTGAAATTTTATCAAAGAATTAATAGTTGGTGTGTGACATTTAAATTAAGTCACTCGTTGATACTACTCACTCTTGAATGTTTCTTACATTGACATATTGCGCTATCTTAGAATTTGACATTATCATGACTCTTATAAGGTCATACTATATTACTTGCATTGAAACTTTCATGCTATTTAATATCTTATCATATACACTGTTAAATCGGGATATATATTTTTCTATAACAAGATATATTACAATGAAAATTCTATTTATGATATATTTAAAACATGTTATAGATAGCAGATGAACAATTTCACAAACGCAAGCTAAGGATTCGAAGTTGGCTAGTCACATGAATTATACTTATATATGAACTATGGTATATATACATACAGTAATGCTCCACCGCCCGCGGCTGATGTGGCAATGCCACATCATTGCCACATCAACATGTGAGTTACTATATTTTCATTTCTTTGTTAAATTTATTTTTTATTATTAATTTTTATTGAATAGTATTAAACTATACCCTAACCAATAAACCCTAGTCGGAAAGTGATAATTAATAAAAAAAATATTAAGAATTTAATATATATCTACATGACATACCACATCATTCGTGGGCGCATTAACCCCGCCCGCCGCGGGCAGGTGAGCATTTTCGCATATACATATATACACATGATATATTCCCTCTTATTACATAGTATATTTTTATAAATAACGTGGAAGTTTCGTTCTCCTCCTAATATATTTTATTTATTTATTAATTAATTAATCAACTAATAATTTTTCTTCCAATCACATAACATACACATATTTAATTGATGAATAATGTGAGACTATTATTCTACACATAACACATTCAAATTAATTATTCCTTAAAACTCGTGTAGAATTCGAATATGCAAAATTTTCGTGTTGAAAAAGTATAAAATTATCTTAAAAGAAGTGCGTTTCGCTTAAAATAAAATATTTCTTCCAAGATCTTAATGTCCGGTTAAAAAATTATTTAAAATCAAAAAGAAGAAAGAACTTAAGGTTTGAGCTTCTAAACAAAATGTCACATTTATAAAAGGATAACCCATACTTGAGTGTAAGACACACATAAATATTTATGTACTAATATATGGTCCGTGCCTCAAATATTTTAATATTGCATTTGCTGAAATCAAAACGACGCCATATACTCTAACATAGTCCATATGGACCCTATATATTAATTATATTATCACACTTAAATTTATCGGCTTAACTTGTTGACAAAAGTATAGTTACAAACTCAACTTACGAAAAAAAAACTAATAATAATCGTATAAAAGGTTGACAGCGGACCAACCTCCACTACAAGAACAAAACAAATAATAATAATAATAAAAGATTTAAAGTTGATTCCAAATGAAATTGAGGCCCAAATTCGAAATACCTGGAAGAATCGGATTTCGCCGGCCACTTTCTTCCTCCTCTCCTCTCTCACTATAATCTCTTTCTACAATTATTTCCCCTTTTAATTTCTTCCTAGTCACCCCCCCTCACAAATTCTCATAATAGCAGAAAAAGAGGAAAATAATCTTTACTGTATGCATCCATGTTTGTCATTAATCTGTTGTTGGCATGTTTCTCGATTATATGCTCCATATGTCTAGTGCGGTGGTTTCTGCACCGGACGGCTCTAATTTATGCCGTCAGAAAATGTGTTGAGTGGGTTCAAGACCGAGTTCACGTACACCAACACTTTAGAGTCCCCGAGTTGAACGAGTCCACCCACCAGCAAAACCTCTTCTACCGCCGAGTTTCGCTCTACCTCAACTCCTTGCCTTTCTTAGAAGACTCTGATTTTACCAACCTCTTCACCGGTATAAAGCCCAACGACATCGTTTTGTCTCTCGACGACAATCAGGTCGTCCAAGACGTTTTCCTCGGTGCCCGGGTTTCATGGCTCAATCAAGTACAGAGAGATCACCGGAATCAGATTGTTTGCCGGAATTTCGTGCTGCGAATTAAGAAAAAGGATAAGCGCAGAATTCTGAAACCCTACCTTCAGCATATCCACACCATCTCCGACGACATCGAGCAGACGGGGACGGAATTGAAGATTTACAACAATTGCGACGGCAGGTGGAAATCGGTTCCGTTCAACCACCCCGCCAATTTCGATTCGCTTGTACTCGATCCGGATCTAAAAATCAAAATCCGGCATGATTTGGAAACCTTCCTCAAATCCAAACAGTACTACCACAAGTTAGGCCGCGTTTGGAAACGCAGTTACCTCCTCTATGGCCCTTCCGGCACTGGGAAATCCAGTTTCATCGCCTCCGCGGCGAATCTTCTAAACTTCGACGTCTACAACGTCAATTTATCCCAAGTGACGGATGAAGCTGATCTGAATTCGCTACTGTTGCAAACTACAAGCAAGTCTCTGATTGTCGTCGAAGATTTGGATCGGTATGTTACCGAGAGGTCGAACACCCGGATTACGTCATCAGGTCTGCTAAATTTCATGGATGGGCTGTTGAATTCGCAGGACGAGAGGATTATGATTTTCACGATGAACAGCAAGGACGGCATCGATTCGGCTCTGCTGCGCCCGGGAAGAATCGATATGCACATTCATTTTCCCATGTGTAATTTCGTTTCATTCAAGAGTTTAGCCAACAACTATCTAGGAGTGAAGGAGCACAAATTGTTTCCTCAAGTGGAGGAGATTTTCCAGAGCGGCGCTACAATGAGCGCGGCGGAAATCAGCGAGTTAATGTTGGTGAATCGTTCTTCGCCGAGCCGCGCGTTGAAGTCGGTCATGTCCGCACTACAATCGAACAGCAAGAGCGGCGCAAAGGTTGTGACGACGCGGATAAGCAGCTCAGCATCGTCTCCAGCGCCGCCGTCTATATCGGAGGAAGGAGGCGGCGGCGGCGCCTGGAAGGAAACAATGCCTAAGGAGTTCCGAAAATTGTATGGACTGTTACGGATGAAGAGCTGCAAGGCACCTGGATCGTTCGATCAAGATGAATGCAATATGACTCAACGGTGATAGATATCAACACAAATACACAAACTATTTTACAGAAGACAAATTTATGTTTCTTTGTTTTAAAATTTAGAAGTACAAATAATTTGTGATTTTAGGAGGATTTGATGCAAAGATTGGATTTTGTTTTTTACTTTCATGTTTATATTTTTCTGTGGCTTTGTTTTTTAGTTCTTTTTTCTGGTTCGTGTAGGGGCTGAAGCCGAACCAAGATTACTTTACCAGTATTATATTCATTGAAGAAGAAAACTAGTATATTATTGTAAGACAGGATCAATTTAATTATCAAAGCAGATAATGATGATTTGGAGGACACTTGCTTTTTGCTTACTTCATAATGTTGTTTTGTTTGATTGTTTATTCATTAGGTGCTGAGGATATAGAAATAAAATAATCCTAGTGGAATTTGCTGATCAAAAGAAGTTCAGATTTGAGAATTAGTTCCCTTTAAATATTATAGACAGTGCTGAGTGCTAACTTTGTAGGCACGAATTAGAACCTTTAATTCTCTATTACTTTGCTATATTTTATAAGAGCCGTTCAAATCTTATGTCAGCATCCAATATACATCATAGTATATACAGAAAGATTAAAACTTGCAACTATAGATTAACACCCCACAACAACAAAATCAACTATGCTTTACGCCTCCTCTATTATTGAAGGGTTGAGAAGTAGTATTTGTTTCTATTCGAAATAAAAAAGTACAAGTTGCTGGGAACAAAAAAAGGGCATACTTCTCACAATAATATGTATGAAACTTGTGTTTATGTTCTCTGTTTAAAAAGATTTCTCATTTATGTATTGATTGGAGAAGAAGTGTCTTACAAAAATTGAATTGCACTTGTTTGTCATATAATATGGATTATGGATGATGTATCTGGATTGGTGAAATCATAGTCCATGAAGCATTATCTTGTTTATTTCTTATCACAAAAGTAGTGTTGCTGGAATGTTGGTGCAATATAAATAGAAAAATAGTAAAAGATTATGATGAGGTATAATGATCTATGAAGTCGACAATTTCACCTAATTCTTGATAGGAATGGCAATTAGTTGGTTTGAGTGGGACTTTCTTATATTCAAGTTCTGCCTAAGGTATTTTTGCATAGACACAAGCAGGACAAATGCTCGATTGGGCTTGATCCAGGTCTATCATGGAGGTGGACCAAATTGTAAAATAAAAGTGATATGCGGTGAACGTGGATCGAACACGTGACCTTCAGATCTTCAGTCTGACGCTCTCCCAACTGAGCTATCCCCGCTTTGTTAATAATTTCTAATTCTATGTATATGGATAGATGAAACACGGTTCACTCAATCTTAACTTACAGAAATGTGGATTTTGCTGAAAATTTAGGTGTAGTTCAATTATTTCTAAATTAATTTCCAATACTTAATTGGAAAAAAAAAAAAATCGAATAACCTATTAATCGAATCGAAAATTAATATGTTAACTTAACCAAACGGCAAATGGTAATAATAAGAGGGTTCCAAAATATTTGATTTGAGTAAATTGAGAGTTGAGACTGAATGAATTCTCACCCTCCACATTTGATAATATTGTACTCAGAAACTGCATTCTGCTATCTAGTGATTTCAGAACGTGACCTCAGTTAGAAGGCAGGCTGTTGCTACTTTGCGTTGCATGCAGGCGATTGTCAAACTCCAAGCGCTGAATTGTGGAAGAAGGGTAAGGCTCTCAGATGCTATACCTGAAGCAATGAAAAACCTCAATGGGGTAGAGCTTCAGTTTGTTGAAAGTTAAAGATGATTTTTTGAGCAGCCAACTCTTTGCTGCTCATTTATCATCTTGTCTCCTAGTTTATTATTGCTTATCTTTATGTTTTAGTCTAGAATTTTCAATCGGTAATTTAAGTACTCCTCTGTATGTTTACAAAAGATAGCAGTGCAAGAATAGTGGAACATACTCTCTCCATTTTCTTCCTCTAATATTACTGCTTCTTTTTTCTTTTGTTGTTTTGTTTGTTAGCAATTGAAAATATCAATATTTGTATTATAGTGTTGCTACTGCACTTTATCTTCTCTGTAGCCCATGTTATTCAGTTCATTGCTAGTTGAGGTTGGCTTAGTTATTCAGTTCATTGCACTTTATATTAACTTTGGCTTCATCTTTTGCTTATATAAAGTTGACTTTGTAGTTCGTCTCTTCAGTGTCTAAACGTAGCTTTTCTTTATACGATGCAGTCGCTGCAAATTAATGATTTTGATGCAGGTATATATGTTTTATTTTGCAATAGTTTCTCAATGCAATTCATCAACACAAGAGGAGAAAAAGGGAAGTTTCTAAGCTGAAAGAAGAGATCGAAGCTCCTTCCTAACATGGCGTGGTAGTCGTTGCTCGTAATTGGCGGTTTCGGTTTTATATGGCCGTTGTTTATTCCACACAGAAGCAGAAAAGGGAAGTTCCAGAGCTGAATGAAGGATTGGTAGCTCCCAATCCGACGCCGTATCCGCTGCCCACGAACACGCACCCTTTGCTCACCGACAAACCTCCGTAAATGGTCGCTCCAGTTTCGTACGACCAAACTATCTCACCGCTTTCGGCGTTGATGGCATACACCGGCCCCGTCCGATATGTCGAGCCTGCGAAAACGATGCCGTTTGCCACCGTCACTGGGTTTGATATCGCCTTGTTGGGAACGGCCGTCGACCACAGTATGCGGCCGGTTGGAGCGTCCATCGCCACCCAACCGCCACCGGTGGTGATGTTGCCGGAGGGGAAGAGAGTGAAATTGTGGTTGTCGGCGTTGCCGATGTTGGTATATACCCTTTTTTGGTCCGTTGCTGCACCCCATATTCCCCCTCCGCTGAAACTTCCGGGCCCCGCCTCCTATCGGAATGACGATTGACGAATAATATCAATGACGGAGGTACAATATAAGTACACACATTATCGAAAAATTAGTTATAACAAGAAACCGCCTTACCGTAAACCAGACGACGTCGCCGTTATCCCGGTCCAACGTCCACGCGAACCCGCTTTTCTGAACCGCCGTGACAACATCCCGTCTTAACCCACCGGTGTATATGGTAAGCATCATCGGCGCCTCTCCGAATTCAGAATACGGTGTGGGGCCGGAAAGGCAGCGGGAGCTCGACGGATTCTTACAGGCAAAGAACCACACGTTGTACCCTCCGAGCTGTCGGTGCCATTCGATCTCCCCCGACGCCATATCCAAGGCTAATATGGAGCTCGAGTGGTCGTGCGGGTTGGTGCATTGATCCACATTTGAGGGGAAAGTTAGGTTATTCTGAATGGCTTGACAATCTTGGATTGCTTGAGGCACCGAGTTTATGATGCCTGTGGCAATGTAGATGAAGTTTCTAGAAACATCTATCGAAGGGCTGCTTCCCCACACGGCCGCCCCGGCGTAGCTGCCCCGTTGACCGTTGTTTTCGGGAAGCATGAACGTTTGCCATAGGATGGCCCCGGTGTGAGTGTCGAGCTTCGAGAAGCTTCCGCGGAACGTGCAACAGTTCTCGGGCTTGAAACTCCTCTGGAACGACGACGTTCCGATGTAAAAGCCTCTGCAAAACAATGCACATGGTTTAAGCAATGTGTGTGCGCGCACACACACACACATGAATTCTATAGTAGTGCCAATTATCGAAACCTCAACGTTGGTTTAAAACATACCCTTTGTAATAAGTCCCTGACATGGTGATAGCTGCAGCAGGATGTCCATCCAGTTGCCTCATCCAAATAAGTTCCCCTGTTGCAAGATCCACAGCGACTACGTAGGCGGGCCCGTAAATCGCCACCATCAGCTTACCATCGGCCACGGTCGGAGTGGTTACAGAGACTAATGCAGTCACATTAGGCAGAGGCACTGTTACATCGAGCCCGGTGAGCTCGTGCAGATTCTGTTTCCACACGAGGGACCCTTCGTGAGCCCTCACCGCATATAAGTACCCGTTCCAGCTCGGGAAGTACACCACCCCACCATGTATCGAGGGGGTGGCGCTGATGTCTTTCCCGGAATTGAACTCCCACCGGAGGCGCAGATTAGGCGCGGTGGCAGGGCTGATCTTCGCCTCCCCTCTCGCGTGCCGGTTGTTGTAGATGTTGCCACCATGGTTCACCCATTGCCCCTGTATAGAATCATAAGCCTCGTTAGATAATTTTGTTGGCGTTGAACATGTTGAATTATTAAAAGTGCGACTTACTATTGGAATAGATGCTGATACTTTTGTAATTAGACAAAAGATGGAGATTGGAAGGAGGAAGTTCTTCATGGGAACACAATTAAATTGGAGGAAGACTTGTTTAGATTCTTGTTATATATAGACATATAATGGAAAAATTGAACAATCAACTTGATTATTATTATTAACTAATAATTCTTCAGATAAGCAAACACAATTTGCAGTTTTATATATGTTTCCTCTCTACGAAGCAACAAGGCTGCACATTGACATTCTAGATCTAGAAGCATTTTCTGTTGTTATTTTTAGTATCAATTTTGTAAAAGTCAACTCCTTTTATGTCTAGATTAGGATTTTCTTTTGATGATCACAGTCATCTTAAGATAAGCATTGATAATTTTCATGTTACTACTTCAAAGTTCAAATCTATTGCATTATTGGGTAACATTTTCTACTGTGTCTATAATTAACACCCAAGTGTGAACATGATCTCATAAACCGCTGGATGTACATATAATGTTTGTGAGATCATGATCATGATCATGAGCCCGAATTGATAATATATTATTTTGTTGGTCTACTTTTGCCTCATCCTTCAAGACTAAACAGTAAACACTAGTAAAGGAGAAGAAGAAGTAGTGGTATAACATGGAGTTACAAAACAAAAACTTATCAAATAACTCTGATTTTTTGCTTTTTACTCAACAAAATATAGTCATGAAAACAGATGCTCTGTTTTTGGTGTTGTTCTAAGTGTGAACATATCTCAGTACTGCATTCTGCTATCAAGTGATGTTCCCTTTGCTATCTACTCCGAACTAGTTACTTTATGAGCCACTCTATTTACAGCCTTTACGATCTTCTCAGTTCTCGCCACTATCTCTATCAACAACGATGACAGTGTGACTAACTGGACGATTGCTACAAATGGCACAACATTTGACTCTCCCGTGCCTTCAATAGACTCTTGCAGTTTTGTTTCACTTGCTTCCATTTTATGGCTTGACAGTGCTTTCAGACTGTTCTGTAATTCTTCAACGGCACTGTGCATTTCTTTGAGCCTCAGATCAATCTTGGGTGATATTACGGATGTGCGAACAATGACCACCAATTCTCTTAACACTGCTGACGAATTCGAGCTGAGCTTCATGCACAAGGGGCCGAAATGTTGCTTCAAGAAAGTAGGTGCCTGTGAAATTGCAAGAAATACTAGCATCAACAATAACACTGAGTGGTAAAATGATTAGATCTAAGGATGTTTCATGTTTGTGCTAAAAACCAGTCACTAGTCATTACCTTTGTGTTGGAGACAGTACTAGAAAGCGTGTGGATACAGTAAGCATAGCTTCTCAGTAAATCTCCAAGCTCGAGGTAGTCCTTCCATGGATGTCTGAAATTCAAGCCTCCATGAGCAGGCTCCCATCTCGCTGAGTTGACCTATAACACAAGTATTATTTCTGCATTATATACCCCTTCCAACAATGTCTATTTTCAATGATTGCAAGGAAAGCATACCAAAGATTCTTCAGTTGATGAGGATTCAAGCACACATCTGTATCCTGTCAGCTTGTCTTTAGAACCTTCACTCTTGGTGTTATTTGCACTTGTATCATTACCAAGATACTCAGCTACATATCCTGCATTTAGATTCTAGTTTCAACAAACCTAAATATGCTTGCAATAGTAAGAAGCTTGTTTGTGCATGATGGATTGTTGCATTAATACCATCCAAAGAATCAGCAAGTTTTTCCATGTTGGTTTGGATGAGTTGGTGAAGTTCGTTCCCTGCCCATATAGGGCAGCAGAAGATGCTCGTCATAACGCAGATGGAGGTCCCGATTGCGACAGTGGACAGTCTGTGATGAGCAAATTCGAGCAATTCTGGCACACGATAGCCAGAGACGGAGACGAGGATGAAGGTGAAGATAAATATGAGTGCTCCGTGGTCGAAATGTGCTTTCACCGATGGGAGGAACCGAATGAAAGTTGTCGTCGAAGCTGCATGAAAAGCAAACAAGGTAAATACTCTTTGATCCAAATGAGTTGATGCATGATGAGAGAAAACAAGACATGTATACACAGTACCTAATACTAAGACTGTGGCTTGGAGGACTATGGGCTCCCATGGTGACCCAAAATGGCTAGTTACCCAATGCACACCAACACCTAGTGCACATGCTAAGATAGTTGCTGTTGCTCTGTTCACACATTTGCAGATAGTTGCACCTACGGTGTACTCAAAGGCAACCACAACGGTGAGGATAGCCCACATGGCATTCCCCCCGACTCCTTCGTATAAAGGGCTGACGTAGTAGAAGAGGGAGACGAGGCAGAGAGCCATCCCTACTTTGAAGCAGTGGATCACCTTCTGAGGCTCGTTCGCTGCGTATCTCCAACCATTTCGGACCAAAGCCCAGTACTTCAAGGACAAGGCCATGACGAAGTGAGAGGTGAGTCGGCCTTGAGGCATGCACTCGGAGACGAAGAGCTTGGACATTCCATCCGGGAAGGTCATCCTCCATTCCCACACCTCGCTTTCCTTAGCCATCTTAGTGAAAACTAGTCATTCACGATATGTATACTTATAAAACGTGGTAAGAAGGAGAAAGTAGCAAAGCATCACAATCAGAGATTGTGTCTTTGGCTAGGTTGCTGGTATAAGTAGGTAGTCTAGTAAATATACATGGCTATCTGGGCTTGCTTGGATTTCCTAAAATGAGGATTGATGTGAGAAGCATGTTGGAGGATCGTAGAGGAAATTAAGTAGTAGTACATTACTTGAGGTTTGTTTTGGCTTAGGTTTTCTTCAGTTTCATTAATCATTTGCATGTCTTGTTCCATCGCTTTCACTTTCGAAACAAACTTGCGCACATCATTCTATGCCAAACTCACTCTCTTTTTAATTCACAAAAACGCCAAATCTTCTAAGTAATGGACATCGTTGATTACGAATTTGGAGGGGCAACAAAACATGCTTAACCATGTTCATTTAATATATACATAATTCTACTCTCTCTTCTTTTTTTTTTGTCAAATGTAAGAGAACGTGTGTTTAACACGCATGGTAGATTTGATGTTTCTATTTTCCCTAAGAAAGTGTCAAATTCTGCATGGAGTTGGTAATAATGCCTTTGCTACTAGACACAATTAGTAGAAGAGCAGCATCTTCCCAAGTTTGAGTTACGTTGGAATTAAAATAATTACTTCTACGCTTACAAAAATCCCTTCTTCCAAAATCATGGACTTAAAAAAAAAAAAAAAAAAAATCATGGACTTTAAACAACACAACCCCCAATTGTTATCACTAAATCCTGAAGTTCTTGGAATGAAATATTGTAAAATGAAGGGCCAATTTTTGACTAAATGTAAAATAATGGCTGAATTTAACAGAACTTGATCAGGGGCTTTACAAGATTCTCATACGTATTAATCTTGAAAATAATGTTTGGTTATAATCGTAAGGATAAGAATGGTTAGTTATAACCCCCTCTCAGTGATTGCCCCTAAAATTATGCTTCCTCCACTGACAGAAAATTGGCAGCTCATCAGCGGCGGCGCCGTCGTGGAAGCAGCTTCTTCTCGCTTCAATTCAAGCCAATTCCCACCTCAAGCATTACTCTTACTTCCAGCTCGTGCGCGCACTATATATCTTCTTTACACTTATTGCAACGACGCTTGTCCCTGTTTCTTCTTTTTTTTCTTCTTCTATTTGGCTAATTTTAGGCAACAATTTCATCGAATAACAGACCATCCAACCGCACAATCGTTCGTTGGGATATATGAAAGTTTGAATTTTTAGGTCCATTTGTTGAATTCCTTCCTCTGGTTCTGTTCTAACCAGAGGGTTTCAGAATGATGGTGATAAGATTCTAATCAACACCGACACTCGTTCTCGCAAGGTCGTTTTCCCATTTTGCAGTTGGACTTTATTTTCGCACGCGTTTCCTGTTTCCGGACGACTCCGATTTAAGAGCATAAAAATCTTATTTATCTCTGCTCACATCAGTGTCGTACCGTATACAAGATGAGAGCTTTTAAGCTAATCGTTCGTTTAAGAAATACAAGAAAATTGATTTATGTGCTGCGACTCTGGTATGCCAAATGCTATTGCAGCAAAGAGTGCAGTCATGGTTTGCATCTTCCCTGAGATCAAGACTGCAGTACATTGCGTCCCCTTCCGGACAACCTGCGATTGCAATTGGACATAAATCTCAGTCTCCTCCCTCTTTGGATCCTTCAACAGGAGCAGTTGGTGGATTTTGTCTGCTCATCCCAAATCGGGTTCGGATGCTTTAATTATTTTTCTTGATTTCCATTGTGTTTGTGCTGCTTCAGTGATTGAACAATTCTGCAAACTTGTACCTAAATCTCTAATAGCAAATTATATCCGTGTTATTGTGAGTGACTTTGAGATTCTTTTAGCATGTACTCATCTCTCTTCAAGTTATGTCCTTTAATCGATATATTACCTCTGCAGGCTGACTACTACTTTCTCTCCAGAAAAAGAAATGGGGGAATTTAGAATATATTGACATGGAAGAGACGAACATAATCAATTAAAATCTTAAAAGAACCAATTAAACCGTGAAATAGAAATATTGAATTATTGATGGTTGATGTAGATGTATAGAGACTCGCATGTTTAAGAGTCTTCTTCTTCTTCTTCACTAAAACAAGTTAGGCCCCCTAATGGTAATGGATGCTTGCCAATAATCTAATGACTCGACAAAACTCACGAGGTTTCGAAACTGCTAACAACAACGTTTAAACATCATCACTTGAATAATTTCAACACATGTATTTTCTTTTAGCTTACGAAATTTGCCATTGAAATTTTTATTATTTCGCATTACTTTAAGCGACATTCTTTTCTTTAGTTCATACTTAACATCTAAAAAATTCCCTCCTTGTTAAGTTGGATCAAATTTTTATGTATCATAATAGTAATAGTTTCCATAGACAAACATGGAATAATTTTTATCTAATGATGTACTATAGAAACTTAAAATTTCGTCATGGCGAATAACATAGTTTATATTTAATAGAATATCTTACTTTTCTGACGAACAAAAATATACTGTTCTATCATAAACAATAAACAAAATACAACACTTTTTGTATGATTGCCTAATTTAATCCAGAAAAAGTTGGTGTAATTAATTGCTCATAAGTCTAATTAATTAAACAATGGGGTAATTAGCCGTAATCTCAAAAGCTTTAGCAATTAAACTAAGGGGGCTAAGAGGTGAACCTACATCGGCCACGTGTCAGCATGCACTGGCTGACTAGACTGCTAGCCCTTCCTCCGCCTTTACACGTTCCAATTTATTTCTTGGACACTAGGTCCCACAGTTACTTATTAACAAACATAGATGCAAGTAATCATCGTGAGGAAAAATAAAATAAAAATAATAATGTATTTTATCTGAATTTATCCGAATTATTACACTTGTTTAATAATTAAGGAGCAGATGATGATGATGATGATGATGATGATGATGATGATGATGATAATGATAATAATAATAATAATAATAATAATAATAATAATAATAATAATAAT
>JAPKLX010000018.1:619355-687502 GCA_026898415.1 Leonotis leonurus | reverse complement strand
ATAATAATAATAATAATAATAATAATAATAATAATAATAATAATAATGGGTTTGGAGCAGTAGCTAGCGAACGAATAGAGTAGTTCCATTTTGACGATCTATGATTCTTCCTAATACTTTTGCTGTCATACGCCATTTTCTTTACAAAAGCATTATGCTCTATATATGTATCGTTATCCCCAAATAAATATCATTAAGAAAAGTCCAACAGTGCCAGCCAAAATAAATCTTCACACATTTATTTTATTTTCTCAACCGTAATTATTATATTCGCCCACTTTCGTTTGGGCTAATAATTGAGTAGGAATAGTTTCTATATTTTGAGAAATGGTAAAAGTCAGAGCTAATAGTTTATGTAATGGCGAGGAAAATTAGCAAACAGATAATTTTGGGAGATAAAAATAAGTACAAAATGGATTCACATAATTCGCGGCGCACGTAAGGGTAAAATAAACCGACAGCAGTAAAATAGCAACTGAAAAAGCAAATCCTACTCACTCACTCACCTCCCCCCTTTCTCTCACTCTCTCTTTCTCTGAGACCAAAAAACACAAGGAATGAGCATATTAGATTCATTTGGATCCAAATCCACATCCATCTCTCTCTCTCTCTCTCTAATCCAGGTCCTTCATAAAGGAATCATCCGAGGTGTGCTTCTGTTTCACTTCTTATTTCGTTCGTGTATTCCTGCAATTATTATTCGTCCTTCTCTTTTAATTGCAGTTGATTTCGTACTGGTTGAGTTTATTATCTGAATTGTAACCGATTCTTTTTTTTATGGGTTGCATGCTGGAATTTACACTGCCGCTGCTTCTTTTGTCCTTTCTCTTTTCTCCGTTGGCTAACATATCGTATATCATGTTTGCTGCTGCACCTTGCTTCTCTTGGGGATTTCAATGATGGATTAATTTTGTTTCTTATGTGAGAATCTGAAGATAAAGTCTGATTTGGCATGATTATCACCCTGGAATTACAAATGCTGTGTAAGGATGTTAACGTGTAATTGATGAACCGTTGTGTTGAGTGTTAAATGGAATCATTGACACTTGCTGTTCAATTCAAGACTCTGCGAAGTCTCTCTCCCTCTCTTGTGCGCGCTGCGCATGATCTCAAAGTTGCCTTGTTCTATGATTGCAGTGAATTGTGACAATTCTGCATCACATTTGGTATAAATTGTTCTGGTAGTTTGTTATCTATCCACGTTTGTCCTTCAAGTTAAGTACTGCAAGAGAATTCCTCTAAATAAGACTCTACGTACTTGATCAATTAGTGAAACATGTGGTTGAGCTTCCTAAGACTTGATGTCTTTTAGTGATATCAGATTATCTCTATCTTGGATTTGCTCGAAGCTACCGGGTTGCCGTTATAAGCATATATTTGATGTATTGATGGTAATGATAATTTCTCATTGAACATCTCCTACGTGTTTTTGCAGATATTTTGTACAAATGTTGGCAGATCTTCATTAAATGAATAGATGAGTAATGGCACTAGCAGAAGCTAGGGCGGCTTGGCAGAGAAGTGCCAACAGATGCTTAGTCCAAGAAGATGCAAAAAGAGCTCCGAAATTGGCTTGCTGCTCATCGGTGCCCTCTACCGTTAAACACACTGAAACAGAGCCCATAAACACTCTTGGTGGACAAGATATTCTTAGCTCCAACACCTCGCCTTTCCATCAAACTCCTTCATATTCTAATTTATCCGCTAGCACAACATGGTGGTTGCAAACGAGGCCAAATTACAGATGTCAGAGAGATTCGGAAGGCAATACTGTGGAAAAAAGCTCGGGAGACGTGGCAAGGAGCGAAGATGATTATGAGCTTGTTTGTCAGACTTCACATATGAAGCCTCCCTCTGAGAATCATTGCAAGAACCTTGTTGCTTGTGAAAAGAAAGGTGTCAAAGTAAAAGAGAAGTTAACATCAATATATGATCAGAATTGCCAAGATCCTCCGAGGATTGAATGTGAAGAGGATATGGAAGCATTAAGAGACATAGTTATGGTTAGCAGTGAAGGTTCCAAGAATTCTAGTGACCTATATACTGATTTTGAATCATCTTTGGTTGGGACTGTGAAAAATATCCCATGGTGGCGAACTGCAGACACTGAGGAGTTGGCATGTTTGGTTGCACAGAAGTCACTTGACCTTATTGACAATTGTGACCTTCCCAGTCCTAAGAATGCTCATGTGAAGAAAAATCAGGGCTACAATAAAAGTCTTTTGAGTCGGAAGTCGGGAATTGCAGACAACCACCATTCTGGTACTCGTAGTTCTTCACTTGCAACATCTGAAGGAAGTTGTTGCCAGAACCTTAGGATGGTACCTGATATTCACTTCTTATCTCCTGCAAGAGTTCCACTGAGGTAAGGCTTCTGGTATTCTTTTTCCTTTTCTTGCAGTTCCTTTCATTATGTTGGAATATGCAGAATCTCAGTAGCAAACTAATGTATAGATGGTGGACTGGAAAACTAGATTTGAGAGCTTCATAGACTGATCAAGATTTTTTCTATACATTACTTCAAGCATCAGATTCTAGTGCTTGTACTTTTTGATTAACTTGTATTCGTAGATATGATCTTTGTCACCATCTGATGATATAGTTGTTTTAAGTGGTATCAGAATTTAGGCTGCTTCTCATTTAAGATGGAATTAACGCAATGGATCATTGCCTTGAATTTTTTCTATGCAAATGATTTCATCAACTACTTGACTTGTGATCTTAAATCCAGGAATGGATGTGAAATCCATATGCGTGAGGACGACCTAGGCAAGGCACGGCTACTAGAAGCATTACGTCATTCTCAGACACGTGCAAGATTAGCTGAGACAGTTGCAAAGCAAGCTTGTGCTGAGAAAGAGCATGTCATAAAGCTTGTATTCAGACAGGCACAGCAGATCTTTGCTTATAAACAATTGGTCCACCTGCTGCAACTGGAGAACATGTGCTTCCAACTCAAGAACAACAAAACTGTGTCAGCCTCGCCTGATGCATCTCCTTGGAGTAGGACGAGTGCAAGAAATAGGAAAGTGCAGAAAGGTTGGATGAAGTCTTGTTCTAGTAGAAATCGAAGCAGGGGAAGTGGTGGTCGATGTGATGTTGGCAAGTATGCAATATTTCTTGCATTAGGTTTAGGGCTTGTGGGCGCTGGATTGCTACTGGGATGGAACATTGGGTTGATGCTACCAGCATTTTGAGACACAGAGAGAGGTTTGATTTAGTTATATTTGCTGCTCTTGCATGGATATAATTAGCAGTTGTAGTACATGTACGCTATAGAAGTTTCTTTTAAAATATGTGCAAGGAATCGCAGTTTTATTTTATGTTTGTGAATGTGATAGAGATGCCAAAGTATTTGAAGCCTGCATATATATGAGAATTTCCCTTTATAGCAGTGCCACTAAGTGAGCCCTGCTCTGTTTGTGTATCAAATCTTTACTTGAGACGATGCACGTGCTTTTATCATTTGTGGATGAATAGACATATATAATAGTAGTTCTTTTGAAATATGTACATCTTCTTTTTTAATGGTGTGTCAGTATTTAAGTCAATGGATATAGTTTGTCTGACTTTGGTATGTTGACCTAGAATGTGAAATATATGATGATATGCAAGAAGCAATGTTAAAAACGAAAAAATCTGTCAGAATAATTGCATTAGCTTTTTTAGTAGAAAGACAATGATCACATACTTACTACATAACATGGAAATTAAGTTGGTTGATGCGTTTAATTTATTTTGTACTAGTATAAAATTGTGAAGCTAATTAATTTACATACACATACATATATAGGATAGGAAGCAGGTCAGCTAACACATTTGTCATGCATGCATGATGCTCGCCTCGATATATATCCTATCCTAATTAGGACCGACCGCCATCTTTCTTTGATTTTCTTGTGCGTTTCCACGCTATAGCTTGCTTCAAACTTTCATACACACTAGCCTGAAATTATATATATATATATATATGCACCAACAACACTACATAAAAATCAATAACACCAAATATTTTAATCACCCGCGATATATATATATATTAAAATTAAAAGGCCCAAAATTAACAACAAAAGAAATTCAAATTGCGCCTAAAACTTTATTTACATTCAATTTAAGATTCCGATACGCATGCATGCTGGGTCTTTTTCTCGGACATTGACAAAACTACACATGAAAGCTAGTGTTGTACCTACTCCTCCATAATTTTGGGTCATTTATTTATTTTTGGTATCTTTTGTGGAACGAGGGGGAGGTTAGATATGTTAGGTATATGATTAATTATTAAAGTCATGGCCCCCTCATCAGTCGGCCTCGCTATTTAATTAGTCTCACAGTTGCCCTAACTATTATGGTTTCATTTTAGCCACAGAACAGAACGCTGCCTCTTTTCCTGAACCATAATTAATTAGGGATGTGAGAGATATCTATACCATGCAATAATCACAGGTTAAGGCGGTTTGTCCGTAGGTGTGAGAAGTGAATTTTTATTAGCAAGCCGGCCCTTGCAGCCTTGCTAGGAAAGAAAGAAACAAATGTGCCAAATTAAATGATGCATGCATAAACAAGATCTCTGTTGCCTAGCTTGTCAATGTTGTTTCAATTCAGATCTCTTCACTCTCTACGACCATAGACATGATTAGATTCAACCAAGTATGTACATATATATTCTTGCAACTAGACGACCTTAATTATGCCCGGAAGAGATCTATGCATGTTGCTCAAAACAAAAACAGATTAAAGAACATGTGATGTATGCATAGTTTAGGTTTGGTTCGATTATAAGCCAACGATAAATTAGAGAAATATATAATGAGTAAATGAAAAGCAAAATTAGAATCTTTACCCAGATAGGAGAAGGCGCAGTTTGAGAGAGACTTGAAAAGCTTCTTCCGTTCCTTTTCATCTTCCCCTCCACAGCCACAGGAACAGTACTGTCAAAGCATGGTGAAAACCCGAAACTACCCTCGTCGGTTTCCTTGTTAGCACTCCTCACTCTCAAGCTCCTGCCGAGTAACCTAGTCATTTTCAGCCCTCCATTACCCTTCTTTCCCACCGACGCATCAGCATGGCTCTGACTGTGAGGGCTTCCGCCGCCGCTGCTGCAGCTGTCGAACGAACTTTGTTTCTCCCTAAAGAACCGGAAGGAGGAGAATTTGGAACGGCCAAGATTGTAGGGGCCGTCGAGAACGGTGGTGGGGGAGGGCACTCTGGTAATCTTGCCTGGAGGAAGGTCGAGGCACCTGGTGGGTTCGGTTCGGACGATGATGTCGGTGCAGGGTCGGGGCTTCCCGGGCTGCTCCTCCCATTTGAAGGGCACCGAAGCTAAGGCATGGTGCGGCGGCGTCGCCATCCCTGAAAGATGGTCCGCCGCCGAAGCTAAATAGGGGAGTTTATATGTGGGAAAATGTGCTTCTTCTTCATCGGCAGCTTCTCCCATGTTTGGCTTGGTTTGGTGGTGGAGTGGAGCAGCGTATATAAAATTCTGTTTATTAAATTAAATAGGTAAAGGCTTATTAAGATGAATGAAGGCGGCGCGGCGGTTGTTCATAAATCATAATGAATGAATGAAATAAGTCAAAGTTGAAGAGCAGAGTTAATTGATTGATGGTTGGATCATGCTATTGCTGTTCGCTAATTACGCATTTGCATTATTTATTCTTAATTATTTCTGGAAAGAAAAATGACAACTGGAGTGGAAGGTAGGTAGGTCTATGTTTCATTGCATGTCTTTGACTTTCAATCATTCACAACATACCATCACTCCTTAAATCATTTCTATCATTTGCTTTTTTTTCCTCAACAAAAAGGAAATTAAATAATTACTATCATTTGCTTTTTTAAATGTTTTTTAACAAGGCATCTCTATAAATATGCATATAGCTAAATTTTAATTAGACAGTTGCCATTTTGTCTCGTCTTTTATGCCTCACCTGATGTATCTCTTTTAATATTTTATTTCGATTTCTTTGTATATTTTATGTTAGTTATATACACTTTAATCCCACTATAAATTGTCGTGTTTGTTTATCAAATTATCCTGTTAAAAGTGATAACTCAATTAAAAGGGAACAATTTTAAATTATAAACATAGTTGATCGCTTTTTAAAACATAATAATATTCTTAATTTTCTTATCGAAATTGTTGTTACAATTTTTAATTAGACAAAAAGAGTACTTATTACCAAAAAATCGAATATATAAGTTTCTAAGAATAAAAGTCGAATATTTTTGTTGGCTCTTCATATAATGGCAAATGTTTTGAATCACGACCTTAAATAGTAAATACATAATTTTTTTAGCTTATTATGACCAAAATTTATACCCTCCCAAGTCCGTAGGCCGGCCCAGTATAGCTTGATGTAGGCCCAAACTGTGAAATCATCAGTCCAGTGAGACTCATAATGGACTCTTTTAAGAACAACACCTACACCAATTAGGCCCACTAGATTATCAAACTTTCCTTCTTCGGAATTAGCTACGTTAATATACCAAATCTTTTTATATCTATATTTGTTTATATAATAATGGCTTGTAGCCTACTACATCGTCGAACCTTCACAATTTATACTGGATTTTAAGTGCATAGAACAGTAAAAATACACTTGTGCTGCTGTGCACAGCTCAATCAGAAAAGCCTATTACCTTTTCTAGCTAATATTATATAAAATAAAAAAGTTCTGATTGATGATTAACACATTTTTTTCTTAAATATATATACTTTCAAAATCCCATTAATGTGATTGGAGACGTCACATGAATCTGGAATACTCTCTCCTTGGGACCTTCTTCAATCTCAAGATGTGATAATGAGTCTACATAACATTTTCACGATTAAATGGTATTTCATGCTGATTGTTGTCACCAAGTCTCTTATGTGGAACATATTGAATGATCACTTGCTCATCCTAATCAGATACCTCATGCTCTAATTTCTATAAGTTGCAGAAGGTAGTGTGGTTATTTTATGTAATTATCTTCCTAAATTCGTGGGTTTTCGTCGATCCTTATGCATTGCGCATGCAATTGGTGTAGATATTATTTCCAAGTGCAAACAATTGCTGTTAGAATTGAAATATATATGTAAAAGTAAAACCCTTTCATGATCGCGATATGCAAATCATTTGCAAAAAGTTGCTGTTAAATTTATCTACTTCTTTACTTTTGTTTCCATGAGTTTTTCTACGAGTGCTTCTTTTATGTTTGTTAAATGCACAGTGTGTTCGATATGCTTATATATATTGTTTCCGCATTTTATTTTACTCCATACATTTAAAACATGGGATAAATTGAAATGATAATTTTTAGAATAAAAAGCATGTACAACGTAATTAATTCTTACTTTTTTATTCAAAAATGTCAGGAAATTTTAAAAAAAAATGTCATTTTTTCTTTTATTTGATCTAATACATTAAAAAACTATAGTTGTACTAATTCACTAATCAAGTATTTTTTGGACTCATAATAAAGTAAATAATTAAAAATTGAGACTATATGTATTGAGTTCAAGTTCACTACGATTCGATCTTTAAATTTAATTATTATATCGAATAACTATGTATAAGCTTTTTCATAGTGTGAAATCTCACATTATACGGTTAGATATCACAACTCTCTGTTATATTAACATCGACTTACTTGGAATAATAATGGATGGAGTGTATAAAGTATATATGTAAGTGTAAGACTAAAAGAGTTGGCTGTGAAATGTCGCATTCAAGCGTGTGTATACCGACCGAATTAATTGAAGCCTGCAGCCGCTTATTATAAAAAATCATATCATTCCTAATTGAGTTGTTAATTTATCCCAAATTTCTAAATGAAATCTATGTCGCATTTTTAAAAGAAATCTATGTCGTCGTCCTCTCCTGCAGGTACATATACACTGTAGCCACAATTATAGCTAATTTTATCTAGCTAGCTACAACGATTAATTATATATATGTGATTTCAAGAATATATATAATTTAGTGTCATTAATATATATATATAATCATATATACATTTGAAAAACTTGGTGGTTGTATTGTTATAATATGAATGAATAATCAAAAGTGAAAACATTAGCTACATCTTAAGAATATATTGTTGACAAATCCAATAAATATAATATAAGATATTTATACACGAAACAAGAAAATAAAATGGTTAATTATGTACAAAAAGTCGCGAGCTTTAGTTAAACTTTCAAATAAAGTAATACAATTTTTTAATTATATTTTAAATTCTAAATTTTATATCTTTTCAATTTTTACATAAAATATAGTTTTTATCAATTTAAATAATAATTAAGTTTCTCAAGCTTATTCTTCATGTTAGAAAACAATATATCATTTGAATAATTCAACATGTGGTATTATAATTTAAAAAAATTGAAATTTGTGTAAAAATAAAAATTATGGTATTTAAAATATTATTTAGAAACTTCAAGTTTTATTTAGATACTCGTCTTAAGTTCGTGACTTTTAATATAATTAAACCAAAATAAAATAGCACAATACAACATCGTATGAGAAGCTACAATCATATATCAATGCATAGATATATCAAATAATGTGTATATACATATATAGAGCAATGATGAGATAATTATAAAAGTAATTTATTTAAATGATGATGAATAATTCGATGAGGAGAATTAAGAGAGGAAGTGAAGCACATAAATACAATATATATGCGACCAAAAATAGAAAAGAATATAAAATAAAGAGACTAAAGAATAGGGTGAGGATCGGTATCAGTATAGAAGTTAGGACTCCAACACCATACCTGGGATTGGGATTGTGAAGAATAGTCATGATTATTTATCAACTCCGGCAGCTCTATCTCCCCCCAGAAATCGTCCCCTCCGCCTCCCTGCTCGGTCGACTTCTCCGCCACCATCCTGGCGGCCAAGGCGGCGGCGGCCTGTATATCCCTAGCGGCGGTGGTGGAGGGACGCGGCAGCAGCTCGATCTCGTGGGGGAAGTTGAGTTGGGCTTTGCTCCCTTTCAAGCAATAAGCTGCGACGTCGTATGCCCTGGCCGCCATTTCCGGCGCCGGGAACGAGCCCAGCCATATGCGGCTCTTCTTCTTGGGCTCCCTTATCTCCGACACCCATTTCCCCCATCGCCGCTTCCTGACGCCGCGGTACACGGGGTGGCGCGTCCCGCCTCTTTGAGAGCTTTCCGATAGGGTGAGGGTGCTGTCGTTGCATGGTGGAGGTTGCTGCTCCATTGCAAACCAACTAACATTTCACACCGCTCTTCCAATTATTTATTGCTTTCATTAATCCCTGCCTTTGTGTTCAAAGAAGGAGAGAGACTTTCTGTATTTGCAATTTTTAATTTGCAAATATGCCCCTTACCTCTCTCTTGTCTGGATTTTTTATTTTTTTTTATTTTATTTTTAATTTTTATTTATAAAGATATTAGTGGCAGAGCAGTGGTACCATTTACTCCCATACGTAGATCGTGACGTCATTGCTAAAAGCTGGAGGAAAGTCACTTTTCATAAGACTAAAAATATAATATAAACTCATTTTAATTTATTTTAGCTTAAAATTTAGAATAATTAATTATTCTAGGTTTTGCTGATTCGGGACCTCTCATGAATGGTCATATATCGTAATACAACTAGGATCCTTTTAAGGTTCATCATAAACAATTAAACATATATATATATATATACACACAATTTCAAAAGGCTGTATATAGAGTCACTAAGTAAGTGTAAGCATTGATGTTTCTGATTATTCTAATATTTAAAAAATTGCAGAAAAATATAATCTTCCGATCCTATTGAAAACAGCAGCATATATAGAATGACCGAATTTTGTTCAGTATCTCATGAATATTATTTATAATCCAGTATGTTTAATCATCTTCACAAATTTATAATATTTGATTCTCAATAATATAGGAATAAATCATATTGACTGAACTCATTGAAACTAATTTGGAAACTATTAGAAATATTTTTATTTAATTTGTATCCGAATTATAATGCCTTTTAAGAGTCATAAATGAGATGGACCTATATAATTTATTGTGGTGTAATCTTGTAGAGAGAACTAGCACCACAACTGTCCCATTTAAAATTATTATATATATATATATATATATATATATATATATATATATCGGAATAACATATATATGTACTCGTGATCTGTGAATTACACGGAACTAGCTTTTTTGCAAAACGAATAGTATGCAGTTCTAAATTTAGGAAATATAGAGTTGCACCATGTATAGGTGTATTAAGAATTAGTGTAATTTGAATTTAAGACGGCGTTTTTGGACTGATTGTTACTTTGGATGGTCAAAATATTATTGACTATAAACCTATATTATTATTTAGGTTATTAATATAGAGGAATGGAGAAAATTACAAAAAATTGAAAAATTATACTGTATTAGGTATAAAAAGGACAATAGTCAATTGCACCGTATCGTTAAACACCTATGCACTGTTTTTAGGCCTAATCTTGGATTGAAATTTTATTGGGTTAAGTTAGCGTTAATGTTATTGTACAATAATAAAAAAAAGTTGCATGCGTC
This sequence comes from Leonotis leonurus, assembly GCA_026898415.1. Classification (NCBI taxonomy): domain Eukaryota; kingdom Viridiplantae; phylum Streptophyta; class Magnoliopsida; order Lamiales; family Lamiaceae; genus Leonotis; species Leonotis leonurus. The sequence goes on along the minus strand of JAPKLX010000018.1, from coordinate 676,964 downwards.
ATTTTATACATGTCTACTTAAATGTTAAATCTACTTAAATCTATGTAATCAACATATATAGTCATAAAATTAATTGGCTCTTATTACGATAATATTAATAAATAATACATTCTTTTATCGAAACAATTATTAATATGATTCTAATTAAACGTGAAACTTCACGCTGTCTAATAGTAATAAATTGACCTCAATACATAATACATAATGATATAATAATAAAATAAAGGCAAATTAAAGGGATGTGAAAACGTAGTCGTTTCCTCAAACCCATCCCCTAATTGACATAGTATTAAAGAGAAAAAAGCTACATACCCATATACAAATTAATGAAATAATATTATTATATTTATACGTACCAATCAAAACAGCATACACTTATTTTTATCCTTTTCTTTCCCCCTTTTGGTTCTCTTGTTTTAGAGCCAAAAATGTGAATGAGATGTTTATAAAAATGATTGATGCATGCGTTTATTTGATTGCGTTGTTACTTCGATTGCTAAGCGGATCTAATAAAAGTTAAGAGGAGGCTTTAGTCTTTACTAAAAAAGTAATCTTTTTTTATGGTTATAAAATCATAAAATCATCAATATTTTTATGAAAACTTATGTAAATGTCTTTAATTACTATCAATTTAAATTATAGCAAAATCTAGTTTTTTTACTTGATACATTGAAACACAGTCTCTACTAACGATTTTTTCTATGTCCGTCACTGTTAATGAGATGACAAAATAAATATAAAGCACCATTTTTGTTGAAGGAAATAAATAGAGAGTAATGATATTTTTAATTTCCATAATATGCCCATTTATATTTAGAACCGTTTTATCAATCCTGACGGTCACAAGATAAAGTGTTCGTGATTGATGTGTCAATGTCATGTGACGCATGTAATCATATGAGTTATTATAATTTTCATTTTTATAATTTATTATTTTATGTTAAATAAATATTAAATTATACCATAATCGATAAACCTTTATCGAAAAGTAAGAATTAATAAATTTTTATAAAAAGTTATTACAAATCTACATGACATGTCGTATGAGTTGCGGATATGTTAAGTTATGGCCACTAATTTTTTGTCATTTATATATCACGAATACATTCTTAAGCCAGGTTTTTCAATTGGTATATGTTAAGGATAAGTATATATGGCACAATGACTATATATTGAACTTATATATCAGAAGAAAATTGTCACCAAGCTCAATTTATCATTAGAATCTAAATTAACGATTTTTTAATATGGTACATAAATTCAATAGATATACTAAAGTAACGATTTTTTAACTGTAAGAAATTATAAACCCAGTGTATTGAATAGTTATATCGATACTCTATATATATACACATAAAAGGGAAAAATATAACGTTATGAAATTTCGTACGAACTACTAGCTAGGAGGTAAATGCCCACAAATTTATCACAATTCAGTTGGTATGCTTCATTTTCAACCAAAAGTTTAAAGGCTCGAGTTACCACGTACGAAGTTAAAAAGAGAAAGAAAGAATGGATAAATACCATATACATTATCATTGACCTTTAGATATTTATCAAGATCACACTAAATTTCATTAATTAATATTTATGAAGAATAGTAGAGTATGATCAATAATATATAGTAGTAGTTAGTTTGGAAAAGCCGGCTTAAGTTATAAGTAGGTTTATGTTTGGGTTGATGTCTCCTATTATGTAGGCATGCATGCATGCATGTGATAGCCATTTAGGGTATAATAAAAACATAAAAATGGATATAGTAAGTAGAAGTGGTATTAGCGGAAAGGACGTACGTAGGGCCACAAAGTTTTAAGGGCATTAATCATGTATCTCTATCTGTAATAATGGGGTATGAAATGACGAAGTTAGCCCTGAAACAGACTTGTGAACAAGAGTGCATAAATGCTTGGAAAAGATTTTGGTCCCCTTAAGTTGAAGTCCGCTTATGGAAGATCACATGTGCAAAAGCCACCACGAGATTTATGTGCCCTCTTCTAATTTCTTTTGTTGCTTTCTCTCCTCACTTATCCCTCTCTCTGGGCTCATCATGCTATCAATATTTTGTCGTCTCTCTTTTCTATCTACCTAGCTACGTTGATATATGGACTACTCATATATATATATGTGTGTGTGTGGGGCAAGGCAATATATTATATATAGATTAATTCGCTTTGTCCTAATGGGAAAAAAATCCATCAAATTTAGTCAAAGGTTAACGAGAAAACCATGCAGTACTAAATATCAAGCCCATAATGCATATCAAGCCTAAGACCTAACCATGCAATTTTTATATGATTTAAAAAAGGCATGATAATTATATTGATGATATCTATCTATATATATGAATATGTACGATGACAGGTTGTGATAACAACAAGTGCTTAATTTGAACTGAAGGGGACTGCATAATTAATCGTTTAGATGGTAACATGTGTTTATTATGTAGTGGACAAGATTCATATCATAATAATTATTGAGTTTCAAATATATATCTTCATAGTTTTGTGTTACTATTACAATAATATGTATGTATGTATGTGTAGTTTTCAGAAAAAAAATGTAGCAAACAGTGAGTTGGACCATTTGAGAAAAACGACAATGACATTTAAAATCTGGCTTTGCAAAAATTATGTACAAATCTTTCGGGAATTTTGAACCTTCATTATTTGGATTCGTGTATCTCAACACAAAATCGCATTGTTCACTTGCAATTGTTCTCGTCTCTTTGACTTAAAAGTGAGACAATAAATAAATAATCTAATAGCTAACCCAAAGTCATTCTTGAGAATTGCAAACCAATATTTAGGAAAGAGAAGCTAGGCAACATTAATTTATAATCATGACTTCAGAAAAGTTCATCCAAAACATCGAACAAGGCTTGAGTCTTGAGATATATGAATGAATGAATCTAAGATTAAGTAGACAATTAACATATATTAATATAAGGGGAAATAGGCTAAACTAGCCACTTTAATATTCAAAACACAAAAAATAACCATACAAATAAAAATAATAAAATAGTAACCACTCTGTATTTATTTTTCCTTTAGTGCCCTTTCATTAATTAAATTAACATACTTATTCATTATATATATTTTGAAGAATAACTGCTCATAATCCAATAACTAACTTGATTTGGTTCGTATTGTAAAATAAATTATTATTATAGATTCATGCCTAGGGTTCATATGGTAGGGTATAGTATTTAATTATAAATCAAATTTTATTTTTAAATTCTGTAGTATTTTGAAGGAATTAATTAGATGGAGGGTATTATAGACATAGAAGGCTAGATTTATGGTTTTTTATACGTGTGGCTATTATTTGGGTTTACTATAACAAAATTGTTATTATAGAAGTTACCCCTTAATATCATGCATGCATCATGCATGTGTTGCACTTTTACCTTTAATACTAATATATAATAATTCGTTAGTAGCGAATAAATATTTCAGTAAATATATATAATTATTCGTACAAGACATACTATATATAGAGGAGTTTTTCTATTATAGTACTGATATTTATAATGTTGTTTCATCAATTCAAATACATCGTGTAGATTCATTGTAGGAGACAAGTGTCGGTAGGTAGTCTCATTCAAATAGACTCCAGTGGCCTTCAACAAAAAGTACAATTGTTTTTTTCATGTGTTAATTTCATTTTAATAAAGTGATGCATGCGTGGGACTTAACAGTTCTTGTTTTAGTCCTTAATACTTGAAGATTGGAACATGATTATCAATTGATGATATGATAATTTAAAATATAGCGCGCCTCCAAATCTTTTGTTATAGTTTACATTTAAAATAATACTAATAATTTAAAAAGTGGAATTAAACTACTATTATGCTCTCATAACCACAATTTATAACTGATAAAAGAAGAAAATATTCTTACTTCAGAAAAAAGGAAAATGTGAAGAAGTAAGAGTGAAAAAGAGATACTCATCAGTACTACAACTACGCATGAAATATGGGCGGATATTATCCGCCAGATCCGAAACCGTATCCGATCGAGATCTAATTTGGGATGAAAAATCAGTATTCGGTCAAATTCAGATTCGAATCCGAAAATTTGAATTCAGATTCGGGATCCGATTCGGATTACAAAATATCCGCCCGTATCCGAAATTTTTCGTATTTTGTCGGATATTATCCGCATAACAAATCCGAATATCTGAATTTTTTAAATATTTATTATTTATATTATATATATGTGTGTGTGTTTGTGTAACAATCTGATTTTAATTTAATTGCTAAATATTATTTTAAATTTTAATTATGAATATGTGAAATTATATATATATATATATATATATCACTACAAGAAATTGAACTTTTACCCTCATTATAATAATGTGTGAGCATATTATCACACATAATGTCACTTAAACTTTGTGTGATCATAATATCACACATAATTGTCACTTAAATTTTGTAAACTACTTTTTGCCGATTTTGAATTCTCGAATTATATTTCAAGATGCATATTTCATTATTGGTAAATACTTTGTGTTTAATTATTTAATTTATTTTGTACTTTCTTGATCCTAAAAATTGTATTTTTTTTAATTGATACAATTCTTATAATTTGTATTAGTTCTTCTATAAAATATTGTGTCAACAATTTTTGTATGAAATATATTATCCAATTATATTTATTCAAATCCAATCCGGATCTGTACCATATCCGTCCCGTGTCTGTATCCCGAATAATCTGAATTCGTATCCGAATCCGACTTTCCCGTATCCGAATCCAAATCCAAGAAAAAAATACTCCATCCGTCCCACTAAATTAGACCCATTTGAAAAGTAGATGAGTGTATTATTTTAATACAAATGGGTCTAATTTAGTGGGACAGAGAGAGTATGAGTTAGGATACGGGACAAGCACTATCCACCCGTATCCGATCCGTTTTAACCCCTAACTACAACCTTAAAAAGAACAGCGTAGAACCCTAAAAAACGATACATACCATGTATTTCTATATCTACGTACGGACTATATATGATGTCTATGTATAAATTCAGCCTTTATTTCGATAGGGCGTTAATTTAACTCACAAAAAATTATAGATTTTCCTTCACACGTTTGACTTGCTGGTTGAAGGGATTGATTAAATAGTTTCTCGTTACTTATTGACAATTTTAAACATAAAAAGGAGATGTAAAATTACTTTTTATTGTTCTGTGACTCTGTCAATGGTTAATATTTTCGGATGACAAACGAATATTTCAACTTTTATTAATATCAATTACACGATATAAATCATGTCATATTAATATCATATAAATAAAATAATATTGGATGATTCGTTAATCTATTCAAGTTGGGCTCGATGGCTCCAATTCAATTAGGCCTTAATTTGGGCTTCACTTCTCGAGTACAAACTAACTTTATTACATCAGCCACATTCATATTCAAAAAAAAAAAATCACATGATGTCAAACTTACTATATACAACTTGATCTAAAAGCATCTATTATTTTATCATTATTATCGGTAGTTGTTAGCAATGTAAGACAAGTACTGGAATATATATATATGATAATAAAAGGTGAGGATTTGAAATTCTGAACTAGCTACTTGGAGTTGCGGAAGGAATAAATAACTTTGTTTCTTGATTTTTAATTGAGCAACAAAGAAACACGAGTTTTTAAATGATTCAGCAATATAAAGATTTTCTTCTATAAAAACAAAACATAAAAAGAGAACGGCGTCAGGTGTCAGAATTCATTAAAATTTGTTAGGAGAGCGATATAATATCTACATTACCCTGTCACAACAAATAAATCAAATTTGCCGCCGACATCACAAAAGACGAAGGAAATCAAGAATCCATAAATAAAAAATGAAAATAAAGTGTAATAATAAAAAAGAAACAAAAGCACACGCCCTACACGTTTAAACCAACTAAGCCTATTTAAAAAAGGAAGCGTTAAAAACAAAACTATATGCATTTCACTTCACGTGCTTCATTCACGCTAAAACGCGCTTAGCTTAACGTCGTGTCACGTGCATTTCACGTTCGCTGACATGACACGCTTTTTAAGTCCTAACGTGAAACGTGTGAGACTCATCTCTCTTTCACACGTGCCTAACAGTTAACCTCGCTCCTCCTACTTCCTCACCCTCAGATTTCATCTAAGAAAAATAATTCAAACTCCTCCAAATTTTATATTAATTCTATCATCTGAAAACAAATTATTGTAATCCTAACAAACAATGGATGCAAATTTGGAAATCCAACTGCAAAACGTCAAACTCAATTACTCAAAGATCATTACTCTGCTATGGCTAAATTTTTTTATAGAAACCAGTGTAGATTGCGTTTAATGTTTTATTTGTACTAAAAATGTTGTCTTTCTCATAAATAACGAGTTGTAAAAGAATTCTCAAGATTCTAGTTTCATTGCAAAGTTGGAAAGGGGTTTAATTTGATGCATCACAAGATATTTGCCGACTGCATTTATCATTTATTACTAACCATGATAGCTTTTTCAAGAATTTAAGCGCTACAAAATTCATAGACATGCAGAGATCAGGGTAGGTCAAGAAAATCACGAGCAAAAAGAATTAAAAGTAGTAGTAAAAGGTTAAATGAAATAAGTAGATGCCCAAACCTCTACCTATTTGCTTTACTCCTCCTTTGTTAAGGAGGAACTACCCTTTCTTGTTTTTTCCTTTCACTTGACTCATAATTTATTCAAACTCTTCCTTTCCCCTTCCCGAATTATACTATGTGGAAACACCCAAATACTGGTGAGCAAATACGTTTAATTTGTTAAATTTATTCTCAAGTGTACCTTTTTTTTGTTTTTGTTTATGTTCTTATGCATGTATATTTATAGTCTTTTGAGATCTGAGGGATGTATAGAGCTGTGGTTAGTTATATTTCTATTGGAAAGATTGAATTTTGGAAGAGGAACAGAGGATTGTGCTGGATTTGATTTGCAGCTTGCTCTTAAGAGAGTGTATATGATTCGGGATTTTTCAATAGGAGGAACAGCGGTTTTCTGTGTATTTTTTTTTTTTTTGTGGCGTAGAAGAGTTAAACAAGTTCGATTAGTGGGTGCGAGTGGCGGGTGGCGATGAGAAGAGAATTTAGTATGGCGGGTATTGGGTGGAACGACGAAGATAGAGCTATGGCGTCGGCGGTTTTGGGGACGAAGGCTTTTGATTACTTGATGTCAAGCTCTGTTTCTGCTGAATGTTCGTTGATGGCGATGACTAATGATGCGAATTTGCAGAGCAAGATATCAGATCTTGTAGAGACTCCGAATTCTGCCAATTTTTGTTGGAATTATGCGATTTTCTGGCAACTTTCCCGGTCCAAGAGCGGTGATTTAGTATTGGGTTGGGGCGATGGTTGTTGTCGGGAGCCTCGTGAGAACGAGGAGGATTCGGAGGTCACTCGATTCCTCAAAATCCGACAAGATGATGAGTGTCAGCAGAGAATGAGGAAGAGGGTTCTTGAGAAGTTGCACATCTCGTTTGGGGGCAGTGAGGAGGATAGCTATGCCTTTGGATTGGATAAGGTTACTGATGCAGAAATGTTCTTCCTTGCATCCATGTATTTCTCTTTTGGTAGGGGAAAAGGGGGTCCTGGGAGATGCTTCAGCTCTGGTGAGCATCTCTGGTTAACTGATGCATTGAAGTCTCCTATTGATTACTGCGTTCGCTCCTTTCTTGCAAAGTCGGCCGGCGTGCACACAATTGTCTTGATCCCCACCGATATTGGTGTTGTGGAATTGGGTTCCATAAAAGGCATCCCGGAAAGTATGGAGCTCTTGAAGGCGGTTAGGTCTTCTTTCTCTTCATTGTCACCTGTTCTAAGGTCCAAGAAAGCTGCTCAAACCGACAAGAGCAGAGGCAATGGTCCACTACCTAGTTTGGTAATCAATAAACATGTAGAGTTCCTCCCCAAGATATTCGGGAAAGATTTATATTCTGGTCGTATCGAGCTTAAGGAAAAAGGTGAGGTTAGGAAAGTTGAGAGCAGGATTATGGATGCAAGTGCAATCGGGAACAGGCCGCCATTAACAAAATCTCAAAATGGTTGCCATGCCAAGATGGGGAGACAATACGGGAATGGGAATGTTAAGCCTTCAAATAACCTGGTAGAGATTTATAATCCTCAAACACCAGCAAAACATCTTCATGATATGGTTAATGGGGCACGGGAAGGGAAGAACCGAAAGCCAGCACAAATGCAGATTGATTTTAGGACCGTTAATTCAAGACCGCGCTGTGCAGAGTCTGAGCACTCTGATGTTGAGGTTCCATTAAGAGAAGAATCGGGAGACAATAGGCCTAGGAAGCGTGGGCGGAAACCTGCCAATGGAAGAGAGGAGCCTCTGAATCATGTAGAGGCAGAAAGGCAGCGACGAGAAAAGCTGAACCAGCAATTTTATGCGCTGAGAGCTGTTGTTCCAAATATATCCAAGATGGACAAAGCTTCCCTTCTGGGAGACGCTATTGCTTACATAACCGAGCTTCAGAAGAAGCTCAAGGACTTGGAGTCTGATAAGGAAAGACTACTGAAAGAGGGATCTGTTTCGGATACTAAGTCAAGTACAGAAACGCAAGCCTTTGTCCCAAGCATCGACATCCAAGCTGATCGAGACGAGGTCATTCTGAAAGTAAGTTGCCAATTGGATGCTCACCCCATGTCAAGATTTATTAGAGCAATCAAAGGTGCTCAGGCAACTATAGTTGATGCAAAATTCGCATTCAGTAGTGAGGAAGTGTTGCACACATTTGTTGTCAAATCAGATGTAGTGGAACGGCTCACGAAAGAGAAGCTGCTCGAAGCAATTTCCAGCGACCCCTACTCGCAGCAGCAGCCCTCACCTGTTGGGTAACCTAACTGTGTTAATGTTTAAGTTTTAACAAAATCATTAGGCACAATCTATAGTGAACCAATATGCAAAACTTTTGAAGTATAGATATTATGTTGTAAGCACATAGTTTGCAAGATTTATAAATTTGTTGAGTTCAATATTTACTCACATGTTATAATTGATCATCCTCACAATTTAGAATCTTTGTTGGTGCTGAGTTGAGTGCAATGAAGATTTCATGTTCTCCTTGATTCAGACATGGAATAATCGGTATAATAGTGCTGGTTTCTATATAGTCAAGAAAGCTGCAGCAGGAAAGACTTGGCTGAACCAGGAAAAGAAACACAAGGCGTCGTGTGTTGTCTAAAACTAAAAGTAGATACAACAAACACTTAAATGTAATATAATAATCACGGATAGGTCATAGGGTGAGCGAGTATTTTTACTATTTAATATTTTATGGTAGCTTTTTTATTGAATCTATAGGATTTATTGCAATGAAAGTGACAGATATGTATACCCCTAAATCGTGCTTCTGAACAGTTTCTCTGGACTCTGGAAACGTGTGGAATGTGGTGCGACTAAAGCAAAGATATTATGCTCTGTAAGTTTTATTTATTCTCAAGTTGGGATTGAGACGTAAAGAGTTGTTTGGAGTTCTGAATTATTGAGATGAAAGCCACTTACAATAACATTATGTTAGGTAAAATGACCAAAAAAATACAAAAAATTTGTTGTGTGGGATTTGATCCCACGAACATTTGGACCAGAACCTTAATCTTTTTTCTTATTCAAAGTACCAAAAAATAATACTTTGTGTTCGAATATTTGTAAGTTAAATTACATATTTATAGCATAAAGCGAAAGTAAATTACCCTCCGTCTCACTTCATTAGTCTCATTTAATTATTTTAATACACTCAGTTGAATATAAACTGAGACTAATGAAGTGAGACAGTCAGACAGAGGTAGTATAAGTTTGAACAAAAATTATATTCCTTCCAAAAAAACATGTATTGGTAAGGAGTTGACTCTTATTTATAAAGTGCAAAATGCATTTGTAATAAATATACGAACACACAAAATAAAAATATGTAAACTTTAAAATATTAAATGTCTCTTTATAATATATCTATAAAGGTATATCTTTACGCTCCGTTTGGTAGGTCAGTTTCGGTCAGTTTCGCAAGGTTGGGCAGATTTAAACTAAAGTAAACAACCGTTTGGTAGCTTCTTTTTTTAAACTTACTGGCCCGTGTTAAATTGAAAGCCCGTGTTATTTTCACTGTTATGTAATGATATGTAACCCATCAATTTGGTGGGTTAGGATTTATCATCTCCCAACAGTGTTTATAAATCCCTGTCATACCCAAAATAACCCCACCTTCTTCACCCACCTTCTTCACTCTCTCACTCTCTCCAGTCTCCATTAGTGCGTCTCTCTCCATTTTTATCAAGCAGACCCCTTCATCGTCCGACGAGCTTTGTAGCACAACCACGTCCGACGAGCTTTGTAGCTTGCTGTTTCGACACCGGCGCGTCGTTCTCGGAGCAGCCAGAGGCGGTAGGCGTCCGGAGCGTCGCCGCCGCCGCTGCCTCCGACTTCGCGATGAGCGATTCGACCATTTCGGCGGAGAAAGCGTCGCCATCGGACGAAGTCTTTGAGATCGATTTTTCTACGAAGCTCTTTCTCTTCGATTTTGTTATTTTCCTCCGCCCAACACCACCCTTTGGGTTTTGCCGTGCCTCTGTCAATTTTGATATTTCATTTTTTCTTAGAACAAATTTAGGATTTTTGTTAATTTGGGTGAATTGGGTGGATTGAATGTTGGATTTAATTACTGAAATTGTATGAACAAAATTTGAGGTTTTTTTTGTTAATTTGGGTGAATTGCTGGGTTTTTGTTATTTTAGGAGCAAGATGGAATCGAGTTTTTGTTATTTTAGGAGCAGCAATGAAACTATGAAATGGAAGATGGAAGAATTGATGGATGCAAATTAAAAGAAAAATTTAAAAAGATGGACGAAATGGAAGATGAACGATTTATAATTTTGATATTTTAATTTTTTTATAAGGATAAAAAAGTAATTTTATAACTTATATAAACAATACAGTAATTTTCATTTTTATCTATCAAACACAAATTCATATTAAACTTAACACCTCATTTCCCAACACACCATATTATATTTATCTTATCCCACTATATCCTAACCTATCTACCAAACGGAGCCTTATTATACAATTCAAATGAATACTTTAGTATATTTTTGATGAATGAAAAAGAATGAATAAATAATCTCTTGATATTGTATTTTTCTTGAAGTAAAAAGAGGAGGATGAAAAACTTAAAGCGAACTTTTCATATAACTCATTTTAGAAGAGAAAAAAAAATCCAACCTAGCAGTTTATAAAAAGTTTTTGAAAAAAATTGTTTTTGTATCTAATAACTAGGTATATTGAGTTAAACTTTAAACTTCAAACTCAGTCTTCGGCTTCATTTTTTCTTTTGCTTTTTCGATAAGTCCCATTTCCATTAAGAAATTATGGTATCTTTCTTATTTATTCTCATTTAGACGCTCTAATTTTATTATCGTTTGATATATTTACAATTTGTAATGAAATGTCTAGATGCATTTCATCATTTATTATGAAGCGTGAATGGAACATATTAATCATTTTATTTCTGTTACTCGTGCTCTTCCACGTATTATGACACCGTATACTATAACCATACTTAATTTTTTTATTACTACTATAATTATAAGCACATGCATATCTAATAATCATAAAAATGATATCTCCACTGTAGGTATTGTAAATAATAATTTATGATAAAAATTTATTAACTTTTTATTTTTCAATTAAAATTATTGGTTAGATATAATTAATATTTATTCAATAAATAATATATAATGAAAAATAAAAATTATAATAATTTTTATATTCATATAGCATTATATGGTATTATCATATGCATATTATATAATTAATATCCTCAAGAAAAAGTTGAGCATATAATACTTTTTGGGCCAAAAAATAGAAAAAGGCTTCCGAATTTTCTTGATCCAACTAATATTTACAGATTCTCTTTCATCACCGAGCCATCAAGAAAGCACCTTCAAAAATTTTCTATTTGGAGCTTTCCTTCATACCTTTTTCTTTCTTCTTCTCCGTTTCACCTTCCGATCTCTCAAACGTCTCGAATCCTGGATATTTATCCAAAATCATTAACCAATCAAGATTATTTTTTGCATTTCCAAATCCCCCGGCCTCCTGAAATGAACCATTCTTGATTTTGAAAATAAATAAATAAAGAATCAATAATGGAATCTGGCATTGAATGCTTGACGTTCATTGATGGGATGAATGAAGAAGGGGTCTCTCAACACCATCCATTTTCACAGTTTTCATCTTCAAAACCATCTCAAAATCATTCCAGCAGCAATAATCTCAAGGGTGGATTGACAAGTGTTAATGAGCTCCTTGAATGCCCTGTTTGTACCAATTCTATGTACCCTCCTATACACCAGGTTTGTGGTATCTCCCCCTTTTCCTCATTTTTCTCTATGTATATTATATTATTTTTTAAATTGTAAAGCTGATTTATGATGTCGGATTTTGTGGGTTGAATTCAAAATTGAATCTTGTTATTAGCATTCTGATCAAACGCATCCCAACTTACCGTCTTTAAGGGTTCTTTACTGGATTTTATTTTTTGTAAATATTGTTGTGGGCAGTATTGGCTGTTGCTTTACGTTATAGATTGGGAGCTGCTGCATTTTCCTCTTCAAAAGTATATGAAAGTGGATCTTTTTATACCACGATATCTTTTTATACCACGATTGACAACTTCATTAGCAGATGCTTTTAGTGATTTAGAGGGTTGAGATAGTAATCTTTCCATTTCTTTCTCTTGTTTGGTAAAGAATAATCCTTGCTCATTGTAGCTTAATATAAAGATGAAATAGAAGCTAGAGAGAGAGAGTAAAGTTTGAACTATCTGCACTCTGATTAGAATATAGTGATTATTTCAGTGTAAATAGGGCTAGTATATGGAAATTTTCATAGTTCTGGGTAAAGTCTTGCTATTTCAAATAACTTTGGTTAGTGATAGGCTGTTTACAGCATCAAGTAGTTGATCTGATGCCTAAATACCTTATTAAGATTTGAAGAACGCCATCTTTTTCTGCTGTAACTTGCGTTTGATGAGCAAATTTCTAGACTTAAAACTTTCCCATGCTTTTGTTCGATAATTGTTCCTGTAAACTGATAAGAAAATCAGGTGTTGTATTAAGGTGTACTCTTTTGTGTTTTTTTCACTTCATGACATTAGATTCTGACCTCTACTTCACTATACAGTGCCAAAATGGGCATACCATCTGCTCTACCTGTAAAGTTAGGGTTCACAACAGGTGTCCCACTTGTAGGCAAGAGCTTGGTGATATAAGATGTTTGGCACTAGAAAAAGTTGCTGAGTCGCTCAACCTTCCTTGCAAATTTTGTTCTCGCGGATGTCCCGAGATGTTCCCCTATTATAGTAAGTTGGAGCATGAGGCTGTTTGTAATTATCGGCCTTACAGCTGCCCTTATGCTGGATCAGAGTGCTCTGTTGTTGGGGATATCCCATTCATAGTTGCTCATTTAAGAGACGATCACAAAGTGGATATGCATTCTGGGTGCACATTTAACCACCGATACGTTAAGTCAAACCCGCGCGATGTAGAGAACGCCACGTGGATGCTGACTGTGAGTAGTGTTTTTTCTTCAATCTCTCTTCATCTCACATCAACCATTCCTCTTTTATTCTATGCTTACTGTTCTCCCTTGACTGTTGCAGGTATTCCACTGTTTCGGGCAGTACTTCTGTCTTCATTTCGAAGCTTTTCAACTTGGAATGGCTCCGGTGTACATGGCGTTTCTTCGGTTCATGGGAGACGAGAAGGATGCTCGTAACTACAGCTACAGTTTGGAGGTTGGGGGAAATGGTCGGAAGCTCACGTGGGAGGGGACCCCTCGGAGCATAAGAGATAGTCACAGAAAGGTTCGGGACAGCCATGACGGTCTCATAATACAGCGGAACATGGCACTATTTTTCTCCGGAGGTGACCGGAAAGAGCTCAAGCTCCGAGTAACGGGAAGAATATGGAAGGAACAACAGAGCCAGGATGGAACTTGCATACCCAATCTCTGCACTTGAATCATCTTGTTTTGTTTTGTCACTTTATTTGCAGACAATCTTCACAAGTGTACTACAAGTGTATCGGCAGTAATTATAAAAAGCGTCCCGTGCAATTCCACACAAGATATTAACAACAATTTTGGTTCTGTCACGCTCTGTTCTGTTTATAACAAGGGGCTATAAGTAGTAAGAAACATTAAAAAATCTATGCCAGATTGAGAATATGTTTACAAGAAGTAAACATCAAGAACAATGTTAATACAGTTAAGAAATATACAGCAGAAAATCACTCTTCTCAGCTCCTAGTAACCTCTACCTACGAGAAGAAGTGGATTTTCGAATTACTTACTGTATATGCAGCATATCAGGCTGAAAACAGGCAAAGCTGGCAACACATCCAAGCTACAAAGGTGCCGAGTAAAGCACCAACAAAGACCTGAGATGGAGTGTGACCGAGAAGCTCCTTCAGCTTTCTTTGGCTTATTGGGTGCCCTTGGAACAAGTCCTCAACGATCACATTCAAAACCTGCATAATCTCTAATGGAGTTAAAATGGTTCGTAGCAAAACAGAGATGTCAGTAAAACGTATTCGGCATAAAGAACAAGCAAAGCATCGGAGGAAATGAAATAATGTCTGCATAAACTCAGTTCAATAGATTTTTTCATGCTGCAAGCAACACATTCTTTTCTTTGTGGTTATTGATTGAGCTTTTTCTTAAGAACCTGTCTTACAATCCTGTTCATCAAAATGTAGAATATATACTGCAACATGTTGATGCTAACAAACCAAAAAATATGCCACTTCTGTAGGAAGTGAACAACATGGGGTGGCATATTTCTGTTAGACATTTGAAAACAGGGGGAACTCTTGACATCATTATTACATATACTAAGTCAACTGAAAATAAAGCTCAGACTGTTCTGCGTGTCTCAAACAATTCAGAACTTTTAAGAAGATGTACACTCATGTCCAAGCTGACCAGTTATCAATACTAGGAACAAAAATATATTCAAAAAATGGAATGGAAAATGAATGAAACAAAGTATGGTGAGCCTGAAACGGTTACCTCAGCTTGCATTCCAGCGTGTCTTCTGACACCAATAGCATCATACATTACAATCAAACTGAATCCCAAACTAACTGGGAACAAAGAATCAGCAACTCCATGGCAGATAGCAACAGAAGTAGTCAATGCAGTGCACAATGCAGAATGTGAAGAAGGCATTCCACCGGAAGAAAACATGATCCTAAAATCCCATCTCCTCTCCACGAAAAAGTTCAGGAAAACCTTCAACGACTGCGCAACTGCCCAAGCGCATAACCCAGAAACAAAAGTCGGATTCGCAGCTAATGTAGCCACAAAAGGACTTATTTTAACCTTTGCTGTTGCACTTACGCTCATAAGCGCAGTCCCAAATGCACCATTTAGAAGATTAGTTTCTTCAAGGCTTATGTCCTGAAAAGCAGAGACCCATTTCGGCTTCGAGGATTTCATAGCAAAAGCTGTAACTTTTTGAAAAAGGGGTATCAAATTCGAAAAGGGCTTAACGGGGAAACCGCAACTACCCCATACTGAATTAGGGATTTGAGGATTCAGGGAATTTTTTACAGATATCGAAGCTTTCTTGAATCTGAAGAACGATGGAGTGGAGTAATGCACCGAATTTGAATTGGAAACACTGACAAAGCTTAAGCCTTTGAAGGGAGAGATTGTTAGAGCGACACAATCCATGTAAAACAACAGTTCAAAAGGCTGAAAACTTTGTTTAGACTTGCATTTTCAATCGAAAGAGAAGAATGACTAACAAAAGGCATCTAGCGCTTCGTGAGGAGAATATACCAAATATATATTTCGAGACAACACTCAAAACCTCTTTCCAATTTTTTGTTTGACTTTCTTCTTTTTCTTTTCTTTTTTTTTCTTTTGGTGCATTTGATATTGTGATTTGTGAATGTGGCTATGCATTTGTGGTTCTCTCCGAAGAAATGAAGGCAAACGTTGTCCAATAATACAGGGCCTACCAATGTATACCAGAAACTTCAAGATTTTCTTTAACTTCTCTTCATTTATTATTATTTTAATGAACTGTTGCTTTCTGTTACTGTTAACGATATCCACACTTTTTTTCTCAAAAAGAATAAAATAAAAAAATTGATATCTATATTTTCCAAAACTGATAAGGTAAAATAAAAATTAGTCGAAAGATGTAAATAGAATCGTTGAGCGATTCTCGCTCCAAGCAGCATTTGAAATTGCAGAAAGCGATAAAGAATGAGGTTTGTTCCTTAACTGCCATCGCCTACGAGGCTTCTTTTGTTTCTTTCAATTCCTCCAATTCTATCCATTAAACTATGTCTATTTTTTTTTCAAAATTTTCTGCAAAAGGTTGATCGTGGTGCGGTTGGGTGATTGGCGATTGAGATTTGAGGTCGTTGAGTGTGAAGTGAGGTGGATATGGAGAATCTGATAGCATTGGTGAATAGACTTCAGAGAGCATGCACGGCGCTAGGAGATCATGGCGAAGAGAGCGCGTTGCCCACTCTCTGGGATGCCCTGCCCTCAATTGCCGTCGTCGGTGGTCAGGTAATCACAATTTACGTCTCCTATCAAATCTGCATTTTCCAATCTGAATTCAAGCTTCTTTTTTCTTGTTTATTGTTTGGAAATCAGAATTATTTATTACTATTTGAATATCTAAGTTTGTCCGTACTTTACATTGCCTGCATTTTGGAGCTCATGTGTTCGCATCCTTGTTATGTAGATTTGATGCAATCAAAAATGAATATCATAGAAGTCAAGGAATAATCTAAATCAGCATGCCTTGTATTTTCACTTTTAGTATTAAAAGGATTACATAGCTTATAGCTTCAACTATATAGCGACATAGGTTCTACGTGCTTTATAAATACCAATGCTCTAGAACTATATATATCACGGCATAAAATTTTCTTCTTTCTCCTTGCTATGGTTTATGATGAAACTGTGGTAAGTGACAGCGGTGTTCATGGTCTCTAGAGTTCTGGAAAGTCCTCCGTACTCGAGAGCATAGTTGGGAAAGACTTTTTGCCTCGTGGATCTGGTAAGTGCCGAGTAGTACCTTTGTGGAGTATATATTTATGTATTAGTGGGGCATATTCTGGAAATTGTTCAGTATCAAACAGCATTGGAATTGATATGGTGTGCGAAACACAGGTATTGTTACTCGACGCCCACTTGTGCTGCAGCTACATCGGATTGATGAAGGTAGAGAGTTTGCAGAGTTCGGACATCTTCCTAGGAAGAGATTCGCTGATTTTTGTGAGTTCTATTCGTTTGTTTATTTTCAACTCATGTTCCATGAAATCTGCTAAACTAAAACATATTCTGATCTTTGATGCTAATATGCTATTTGTAGCTGCTGTGAGAAAAGAGATTTCTGATGAGACTGACCGTGAGACAGGACGCACTAAACAAATATCAGCAGTTCCTATTTATCTTAGCATTTATTCCCCTAATGGTGAGTCTGTCACAAGTATTGCTCGTTTCTTATTTCCGAAATTCAGTTATCATTCTCTATTGGATGACTTATTGGGAATTGCTATGAATTTGTTTTCGCCTTGTTTCGTATCAAGTAGGAACTGATCTGCATATTCTTGAAACTGCAGTTGTAAATTTGACACTAATTGATCTTCCTGGGCTTACTAAAGTAGCTGTTGGTGAGTTTTCCCCTCCACATATATTAATATCATGCATGGAGAAGCTACTGCTCTTTTTTTGCTCTACCTTCGGGATAACCAAATGTTATTTATGAGCATATGATAGAGGGCCAGTCAGAAAGCATTGTGACGGACATCGAGAACATGGTGCGGTCTTATATTGAAAAGGTAATTATAAATATTGTATGATGTTTGTTTGGCCACTAATATAGAGTCAGAAGTGGTTAACGAACATTCTCCAGACTTGTAAACAGGTTTGGTATAATTGTTTATGTTGCACTAATATTGGGTCTCATATCTAGAAGTCATCTGCAGATTCTCGATTGCACTTGCTATTAAATCATAGTAATAAAGCAAATCAGGTTTTATACTCAGCTTTGTTGCAAGCTTGGAAATAATTCAGTTTCTTTTTTCTACTTATATTAGTTAAATGATTATGAGTTATGCCCAAGATACTCATTTTATTAAGCTTAGTTTATATTCAGTTTCGTTTGTAGTATAAAGTGACTTACTTTGTCAGTGTATTCTTGTTAAATCTACCAATTGCAGCCCAACTGTATTATTTTGGCAGTTTCTCCTGCCAACCAAGATCTTGCAACATCTGATGCTATTAAGATTTCTCGTGAAGTTGACCCAAAAGGTATGACCTATTGAGATTTCATCACCATGAATGTAAGGTCACTATTTTGAAAATCATCCTCCCACTTATTGTTTCTGAAGTCTACGTTGTTATTAATTCAGGTGAGAGAACTTTTGGAGTTTTAACAAAGATTGATCTCATGGACAAGGGTACGGATGCTGTAGATGTAAGTTGAGAACGGTACACCATTACATTTTCCGAGGCTTTCTAGAAAACAGAAATAAGGGAAGCACCTAGTTGGAATATCTTTTATACTTTATTTTCATTATTAGATGAGAGGAATCTCAACGATGAATTTCTAACATGCTGATAAAAGAGCAAGTTTCATATGAAAAAACTAGCAGTTCCGGTTCGTTTGTTCGTCTGTCAAATGAAGTTGATTGTAGTTTCCATTATCCAGCAGTTTCTCTTATGATGTTGTCTGCTGCTATAAGTATGTATGCCACAATTATGTTATGACATTGTCTCATAATCTAGTTACTCACAGTTTTCACCTGTTTGAATACTTCTGTAAGAATGGTCAGACATATATGTTTCAAATATTTTGACTGAAAGAATATATCACTTTTCCTTTTTGTTTTTCATCATTGTAGATCCTGGAAGGACGAGCATATAAGCTGCAGTTTCCATGGATTGGTGTTGTTAATCGATCTCAAGCTGACATTAACAGAAATGTTGACATGATTGCTGCTAGGCGTAGAGAGCGGGAGTATTTCTCCGAAACCCCAGAGTATAGACATCTTTCTCAGAGGATGGGTTCTGAGCATCTAGGCAAAGTCTTATCCAAAGTAAGCAAAAAACAACAAAAAATAATCTTTTGTTGCTTTCATCAAAATTAACATCAGCTGCTTCACTGTCTAGCACTTGGAAGCTGTTATCAAATCTCGAATTCCTGGCCTTCAGTCCCTAATCAACAAAACCATCATTGAGCTAGAAACTGAGTTGAGTCGTCTAGGAAAGCCGATCGCAACTGATGCTGGAGTGAGTGTAGCTATTTCCTTTATTGCATCTTCAATGTTATTTTCTGTAATGCTTTTTTACCTCTTGAAATTGATGCTTGCAGGGGAAGTTGTACATGATTATGGAGATCTGCCGTATATTCGATAGTATATTCAAAGAACATCTTGATGGAGTGTGAGCATCTACATTTTGTCTTAAATACCTTAACCCTATTCTATACATTTGCATGTGATGATCATTTCTAACCATTGTACTTACCATGACAATGATGCTGCAGTCGACCTGGTGGTGATAAAATATACACGGTCTTCGATAGCCAACTGCCAGCAGCATTGAAACGCTTGCAGTTTGATAAGCATCTTGCAATGGAAAATGTTAGGAAATTAATAACTGAAGCTGATGGATACCAGCCTCATCTTATAGCACCAGAACAGGGTTATCGTCGTCTAATTGAAACTGCCTTGATTACCATTAAAGGCCCTGCTGAGGCAGCTGTTGATGCGGTAAACACTTGAGTGTTTCTTACACTATTTTTCATAAAATTGTAGTTGCTCTGCAAGTTTATGTATTTTTCTTATAATTGCAGTTGCTCTTTTCAGGTTCATGTAATCCTAAAGGATCTAGTTCATAAGTCAATAAGTGAGACTGTGGTAAGTAATTTGTTCAATATCCCTGTTGAGTTGGTACAAATTCTATTTCTGCACTCCTTCTATGCAATGTTCTTCTCCCTTCAACATTAAGAAGAGAGAGAGAGGGAGGAGTAATTAGTAAATGTAAGTGATATAAATGAGATGAAGTTGGGGTTGATGCATACAGGAGCTGAAGCAGTACCCTTCTCTGAGGGTGGAGGTTAGCACTGCAGCTGTAGAATCATTAGAGAAGATGAAGGAAGAAAGCAAGAGAGCAACTATACAGCTAGTAGAAATGGAATGCAGTTACTTGACTGTAGATTTCTTCCGGAAGCTTCCTCAGGATGTAGAGAAAGGCGGCAATCCAACCCACTCCATTTTTGACAGATATAATGACTCCTACCTTAGAAGAATTGGTGAGCCGTGCATTTAAACATTACACCCCATGCCCTCTAAATCCAATTGAGTCTAATTGTAAGTACATGTTTTGAATAGGATCAACCGTGTTGTCTTACGTGAATATGGTTTGCGGTGGTTTGAGGAACTCCATTCCAAAGTCCGTCGTTTACTGTCAAGTCCGTGAGGCCAAACGCAGTTTGCTCGATCATTTCTTCACCGAATTAGGCAAAAAAGAGGTATCTTTTCTTATTCTCATTCTCATTCTCCTTGTTACATGCAGAAATGAAGTGAAGTAAGTTAGTTGGGTTGCAGGGACGACAGTTGGGTAAACTGTTAGACGAGGATCCAGCCATCATGCAGCGGCGACTGTCTATTGCTAAGAGATTGGAGTTGTACAGAGCTGCTCAGTCAGAGATTGATAATGTAGCCTGGTCCAAATAATTCTGCCTTTATCGTAATTAACATGCAATTCAAATAATCCCCTTGCATGGGCCACATTCCATGGGGATCTCTTTAACCTACTCATTTTGAGTTTATAGTTTCAAGTCTTTCATATAGAAATTGTAAAATTCTTATAAGATTCATCAAACTAATTAAGTTTGATTGTTCAGCTACCTTTAACAAACTTTATTGTCATGAGCTGCTTCTAGAAATAGCTGTACAATTTGTTTTCAAATTTGCAAAATCTACATAAAATCATGTTTAGTTCCTTCTGAAACAAAATGGCCGTGCTGAGGTGTTGCTCAATTATGAGAACGTCGACTTTTCACTGGTATATAGCAAAGCTGATGATTAATCTCAAGAGGTCTGTGGTGGTGACTAGTAATCTGTTAGAGGACTACTAAAGTGAGGTCTATGACTCATTCTATCGGTAATAATGACAGTAAAGCAGCAAGCAACTCTCAAATTTTCACCTAAATTAAGCAATCAATTCCTGTTGAATTTACACTTGTGGTACTTATTACATATACTTGTGAAGGCTTTTCCCTTTTCAATCAACAGTTTGGTGTGAGAGAGACATAACAGCTGGAGGGTTTTATTCTTTTGTTTTTGTCAGTTGAAGAATTTGCCGGGAATGATGATCAACTGCCACCGTGCTCAACCCCACCCACAACCCTCACGCTTCAAAATCAAGACACGATTTATCAATAAGAAAACCTTCCACCAAACAACCCTCTACAAATTTCCAACTAACTTTGCCACCTTCATTTCATTCTTCTTCACAGTAGGTCGGAGCTTTGAATTTTTGTGGCTCAACCTATGGAGCAATGCTCAGAAGTGAGGCTACCCAAACCTGCAGCCTTTCTATTTGCAATTTTATTTAGTTTCATACTCTCCGATATCGCGGTAGAAGGTGCTGATGGTGGCACTAATGAGCTCTGCAGCATGGATCTTAGCTCATTTCTTCCTTTTCCATACAACAACCTACCTCATATGGTTTGCCAGCCATTATGGAACTCATATTTGCTAAGGGTAAGCATTACTAGTAATCGTTGCTGCTATACTTTCACTTGTCTTTCCAATTCATAAGCCAAATTTGTGTAGTTGGTTTGGCAATGCAGTATTCCCAGACTAAGGATCACGAGGTGACCGTCGTGTTATCAACCATATACATGAGCGGATGGGTGGGAATCGGATTCTCGAGAAATGGGAAGATGTTGAACTCAAGCTGCATTGTGGGGTGGGTGAATCTTGAAGGCCAAGGAAGAATAAAACAGTATCACATAAAGGGCTTCACCCCTTCTGAGATCAAACCAGATCGAGGCGAACTGCCATTGACTAACGTTCCACCCTATGTAGCTGTGCATGGAGCCACCATATACCTCTCATTCCAGATGAAATTCAACACAGCTCTCAAATCTCAGCCTATTCTGCTGGCTTTCAGCACCAAAACTCCACACCACCACCGCCTCACTGTCCATGAAGACAAGACCACCATATACTTTGATTTCTCATCAGGTTAGTTAAGCCTTTATCTTTCATTTGATCTCTGGCAGCTCTTGGTGTACACACTTGAGTAAGTGCATTTTAGCAGGGCTAGTTTCTATGTTCACAATTAGACATCATTCAAGAAATGTGAGGAAATGAGAATATAGGGTTGATTTGGTTTGACAGGTAAAGCAGACAGCAGCAGTGATGATTCATCATCTCCTAGCATTTTCAAAGACAGGAGGACTCATGGGACTCTAGCAGTGCTAGGATGGGGTTTTTTCATCCCCACAGGAGCGATTTTAGCACGTTACCTTAACCACAAAGATCGTGCATGGTACTACTTGCACCTAGTAATTCAATTTGTTGGCTTCTTATTGGGAGCAGCAGCAGTGATCGTTGGAGTATCCCTCTACAACAAGATGCATGCTTTCTTCCCTGCACATAAAGGGGTTGGCATATTCGTTCTTGTGATGACAATTCTACAGGTGCTGGCGTTCTTCACACGTCCTAGCTCGGACAGCAAGTACAGAAGGTATTGGAATTGGTACCACAACTGGGTAGGGAGAATTTGCCTCTTGCTTGGAGCAGTGAACATAGTTGTGGGGATCCACATTGCTGGTGCAGGGGCAGCATGGAAAGTAGGCTATGGATTTCTACTTGGCTTCATTCTGGTTACAGTTATTGTTCTTGAAGCATTGCTCAGACTTAGGCGATCAGCAGAGGCAGATAATCATCCTGCATTTTCCATGAACTCAATCGACAGCCATATATCACTCTAATATATTGCAGTGAAAGTTGGATTCTTGTTAGAATATGGCAGCAACATCAACACCAAAGTGGTAGTAGCATCAAAGGGTGAAAATTCATACTCCCTCCCTCCCATTTAAGATGAGGCATATCTTTTGGCACGGTAATTAAAGAGTGTATGTTGAGTGTATGCTTACTGTATAAAATGATGATAGAAATATATATTATTTAAATTTGTGTGTGTAAAAAGGTGTCCTAAAAAGGAAATGACTCATCTTACTTGGGAATGTCCAAAAAGGAATAAGACTCATTTTTTAGTTGAGACAGAGAGAATATTTTTTTTCGCTTTAAAATTTTGTGTGATTTCTGGTAGGAACTTCCCCATCCCAGGTTTGATTGTTGTACAAATTTCTCTTTTAATTTATGGTAAAGTTAAAAAAAGCCAATTGTTGTACAAACTTCCCGATCACGGTTGGGTTGAGAATTTGAGAACGGGATTTTGAACTTTCCTGATCTAGACTTGAGTCTCTGGATTTGAAATTTTGAGTCCCGAATTTTTAGGGGTCGGGATTGAAAATTTGAAAAATTTCAAGACTCGTGAGTCTCCAATCCTGACAGAACTCTTGATCTCCCTAAATTATTTTAATTTTAATGATATAAATTTGGAAATTTTTTATCCTGTTTGAAAATTTGGGATTATTTGAAAAAAAATTATTGAAGACCGGGAGTTCAAATTTTCCAATTTATATAGTGGTGGTAGAGTTGGAGTTTTATTTTTCTTTATTTTTATTTTTTAAATTAAAGATAATAATATAATTGTAGCAAAAAAAAATGATTATAATTTATTTTTATTTGAAAATAGGCTAATCTTATATACTCCCTCCGGATGAGGCGTTGCTTTTGAGCACGGTAACTAAGAAGTGTATGTCTAAAGTTGAAAAGAGTATAAAAATGATGATATGAATATATATTATTTAAACTTGTGCGCGTAATATATGTATCATAAAAGGAAACGTCTCAACATAGTTTTGACGGTCCAAAATAATATACACCTAATCTTAATTGGGACGGATGAAATATTTATTAATGCTAGCGAAATTTTTATTGTTTGGGAAATGTGTGGAAAAAACTCACATCATAGTTGTGATGAGATTTAGGGTTCCACATTTCATATCTCACAACTAATTTATCAGTTCAATTAATATTCTTAAAAAATAAAAAAATTTACAATATAATGAATTTTAATTAATAATTATTTAAATTTTTTTTCAAAAAATTAATTTTTTATTTTTGATTTTATAAACCCTACAAAACAATTAAAAGTGATATTTAACGTAACAAAATAATTATATATTATATTTAGATGAGATGAATCTTAATACTCTATTTATCTCACTGTTCTTGGCTTTGGCTTTAAAAATTAATAAAGTACTTAGAGTTTTGGTCAAACGAAGTCAACAATATAAAGACAGAAAGAGTATTAGATATAAAATAAAACTAAATTATATAAAATCAAAATTAAAATTTGAACATAAAACATGAAGTGTGAAATACGATCGTAAAAGACTGAATCACATGTCATCATATTTTTATGGCAAATTCCGGTAGATTACTAGACTTCTTCCCATACATACCAGACAAATTTCCTTCGATCTTCTAAGATTTGATAACACGACGACAAAATCATTTATACAATACAATTATGTTAAAGTTGCAAATGTGTTGGTCGATATGCAGTGGCGGAGGGAGGGGGTGCTAGGGGTGAGCTGAATACCCCCATCCCAAATTTTTTATTTTTTTTGATCGTGAATAAATTTTTTGCATAATTTTATCGTGGCACGACTAACTTTCATGTCATTCATTCCACTTAAAAAATAGTCGTGTCGAATCATCGATATTATTTCACATATTTTTTTTATTTTATATAAATTAATATTTACAGTGGAGTTAGGAATGTCAATTTAGGCCGAAGCCCGGATCCATCCGAATAGACCGACAAAAAGGCAGGTTTGAGCCTAAAATTTTAGCCCGAAAAAAAGTCTGATTGAACTGAATCGAAAATAACCCGAACTCGATAGGGCTACTTCGAAAATTGAATGAGTTAGCCCGATTAACCGATAAGAAACAATTATAACTTCAAAATTGTGCTAAATTATTAGTAATTTATTAGTTATTATGTAAGTTTATAGTTAAATGTTTATGTTGAGAAAAAAAAAACATAATTTTTGTTATTAAAAAAGTATATATAATAATTTTTCCATTAAATAATTTGGTAGTTCTAAACCGAGTGGATTAGGATTAAAATTTAGCCCGCAATAAAAAAATAAAAAAGAAATTGTCTGACTCAAACTAAAAACAACCCGAAACTAAATAAATTGACTTAAAATTAAGTAGGTTCGCCCGTTTAACATCTCTAAATGGACCACTTGCCTCTGATGAGTTGACTAAGACTGAGTTTAAATTATTTTTTTTCACACGTCAATATCACGGTGGTAGAGTCGTGCTACTTAACAAACTTCCAAAGCTGTATACTCCACTAGACAAATTGTAATTAATTATCATTAATTTGACGTAAATGTGTAATCTTGCCCATTGATAAATGTGTTGTGTATATTATTATGGTACACAAATTTTTGATATCACGTTTCACCCTTTGATTTTGACGTGTATATTGTCTTATTTGAGCTTCATAGTGCAACATGCTAATCGACACGTTTTAGTCATTATTATTTGACTCCAAAGCAGGACATAACCAAACTTCCGGGTTCCGGCGCAGAGGTATAAATAATTATATATATAAATAATAAGTATAAGAATACTTTTCTTCTAATACAGTACTCCATATTATAAGGAGTATTATATTTCGTGCTATTTTTAAAATTCTAAGTTTCTAACAGACCCAATGTCTCATTGCTCACCCTCTAAAGGCGTGCATGGTTATTGGTTGGTCAGAATTTTAAATTTTTATGAATTAAAAATTGAATTAAATAGAATAAATATTAACCAAATCAACCGATGAAAGAATATAAATCGAATTGCAGTCCCACCTATAAAACCGGTCGGTTTCAGTCGATTTTTTTAATCAACAATAATTATTTTCATGATATTTAAGTAAAAAAGTGTAATTTTTAAGTTTAAATTTTTTTAATTTAAAATATATTGTATAATTATATATATATATATATATATCAAAATATAGTTATAATTATTTGTTATTTATATTAATAAATTTCAGTAGATTCCATAAGCGACTAAACCATAAAACTTAAAGTGCAAATCAATCTGAAACTGATCTATCAGTTCTAAGATTTATAAACTAAATCACAAATTAATTAAAATAAAATTTGAACGGAAACCATCAAAAACCTATCAATCTGATTAATTTTCTTGATTCGATTTTGATTCTCGTGGGGAGGTGGAGCTACAATGGGGCTTAGGGCTTAGGGGACGTGTCCTATATCTCAACAATTACTAGTTATTCCATCCATCCCACTAAGTTTGTCAAGTTTTTTTTTTGGGACGTCTCACTAAATTTGACACATTCCAAAAATAGCAAAAGTTATCTTTTAAAAAAGGTGTGGACCCTACCACCTTTATACGTTTTACACTACTTTATACTTCTTAATGACCGTATCGGAAAAAAAATGTTTCAAGTTTAATGGGACGGAAGAGTAGTATATAATTGATTCTAAAGAATGTATGTTAAAATCTTATCTCACCTGGATAAGTTACATACTTCGGTTTAAATGGCCCTCGTTCAATCTTATGTTGCTTTCATATTTACTTGTGTTTTATCTTTTGTCTCCGGTTACAATTTTTCCCTTTAAAAAATCGTCTGTAATTAATTTTTTTATTCTTTCTCATTTTAATTTGATGTATTTTATATAATTTATTTACCTTATTTCTTTTATACGCACTAACTTAAAAAATATGAATGAAATATTACATTTTATTGAACTTCCAGTTTAAAAATTATGACTCCATAGGGCTGAGAATCGGAATAGGATCGGACATCCATTCCGAAGTCTCAAAATTTTGAAATTGAAAGTATCGGTTGTAGTTCCAGTCTTAATTCCGAATAAAAATGTTCCGAAGTCCAGAACGAGATCAAAATTTTTTGAATTTTAAAATTGATTTCTGAAAATCAGGAGTCGGGATTCCCAAGTGCTGGAAAATTTCAATTTCTCAATCCTGTCCCGATACTGATCTTGAAAATTTCAAAAATCGAATCCTGAATCCTACAAAAATCGAAACCAGAAAAGCTGCAAGTTCGGGTCCCAAATTCTTTATTCTCACTCCTACCCACCCATTCCTAGGCCCCAGCTCCAAAGTATGGATAAAAGGACAATTTTATGGTGATCAACGCAAAAATAATTTATAGTCATTCCACTGGTAGGGTGCCCCAAGGGATCCCAAACGTATTAACAGGTCCTATAAGAAAGTGTGTGTATATATATATATATATATAGGATATAGATCATATACAAAAGGATTTTAAAGTAGGAAATAGGAAATAATCTCAACCGTTTAAGTGGATGATCGGACGGTTGAGATCTTGGCTGAGTTTTTCATGCATTGTTATACTACAATGCACGCGCAATTTTTATTTTATAGTAATTAAGGGCAAATCAGTAATTTAATTGTTAAATGCATTGTTTTTAACTGGTAAATGCATTGTTTTTAACTGTAAAATGCATTGTGAAGATGTAATGTATTTTGAACGCGTATGAACGCGTATAGGGAATTTTTTACCAAAATATCCTTCGTGCATCGTTCAAAGTGATGGAATGCACCGCCTTTTTAAGTAGATCCGTCCGATCATCCAAATCAATGGCCCAGATCATTTCCTATTTCCTACTTTAATTTCTCTTTTTACCTGAACCACTCCATATATATATGTCTTCTTTTATTCTTTAATTAATGGAGTATAAAATATCAACTCCCACATCTATTTAAGAAAAATTTCATTATCCATTTTTTGTTACGCTTCAACTACGAATTTATTATATCTAATTGATATTTATACAACAAAAGGATTCATATTTATATAGGACACGTGTGAACTCACTATAAAAAAAGGACATTCACTGATGGAAGTATTAACGAAGAGAGATATATATACCGTCATTAATTGTAAAAAAATAGTTTTAGTGAAAGTAAAATTTATAATTAAAAGTTCAAATTTCATCACTAATAACATTTAGCGACAAATTTTTTTACTCGTCACCACCTCTCACTATTGTTTTTCTCTAGTTAAATGTCAATAATAATGGTATAATACAATTTTTATTCTCGCTATGTTTTTTTGTAGTGCCTGTAGAGTTAAAGTCAACGTAATTGAGATCAACTTTTACTACCTGCAGTCTAACCCTACAAGTCTACAACTAGGGATGATAATAGGTTTAGGACCCTGTCCAGATCCGGTAATCTAGATCCAATTTTACGGATTTGGGTCGAATAAATTTTGGACCCGTTGGATTTGGGTCGAATCTCGACTTATCTCTCAAATATTGAATTTAGATTTGGAATTTTTTTTTGCAAGATCCATATTCGGTCCAAATCCGACCCGAGATCCGAAATTAAATATATTAACTATAGTAATTATATATATAATATTTATTTTAAGTTTTAATTATTTGTCCTTTTAAAATTAGATGGTTGGTGACATTAAAGGTAATAGTTACTTGTTTATATCTTAAAATGTATCATTGTCTATTTGTTTTAAATATTTTATTTGTTAATTTAATGATAACTTATAGTTTTTTCAATTGACAAATGTACTATGAATATCCCACATGTTTGTTCCATTATCAAAAATTCTAATGAAGCTGAAGATCAAACAAATTGATTTAATTGAAATTTTAATTTTATTAATTCTTTAGTTTCATGCTACGTAAAAGAAGTGTATATCTTACAATCTTCTTTCTTGATTATTGTAGAATGTTGGTGATTTTGAAAGTAGTAGTAATATCGAAGACTTTGAGCTCGGTGATTATTGGAATGTACTTATTTAAATGACTATGTCATTTTCATGGTGTACGAACTTATATTAATTGAATGATCAAAATTTTTAATGTTTGGATATTTTTAATATAATAGTTTTATCATTTTGAGTATTTGTTCAAAAAAAATATGGATCTGGATTTGGACCCGTGGATTTGCAGATCCAATGAATTTGGGTTTGAGTTTGATTTTTTTAGATCCAAAGGATTTAGACTGGATCTGAACAACACGAAAAAAAAAAATGAATCTAGATCTGAACCAAATAATATCATGTCCAAATCTGGCCCATTATCATCACTACCTACAACCCCACAAAGTTAATGTGTTTAGTATTTTGGGGCTCGTTAATTTCTCAATTTTTTTACACCTATAATATTTGCAATTTTATTTTAATTAGTTAATAGAGCAAAATAAACTTTTAAAAAAAGATAAGTTACTGCCCTTCAGATGATGATGATGATGATGATTTTTCATGTATTCAAACAAAAATATTTATTCTCTTTTGTAAACACATAACTTATGACAAGTCGAACTCGTGAGAGTCGTGTGTTTGTACATGTTAATAGGTATAATTTATAAAGTAACATATCCATAATTCGGTGAATCCCACTTATTTTTAACGTTGGAAAGGTAGCATGTTATGGGATGTACATCCTAACACATGACATCAGTAAAGAAATGAACGGTTTTCTGTTAGGAACATTTTTCTTCGGGATTTATTGCAAGAAAGGGATAATGTGAAACTTCAAGTTGTCACTTATATTTTTTATGGGAATAGTAAATTAATTCAAGGAATTTTTTATACAAATATCCAACTAGTTCGGATTTGTTTATTATTGAATTGGGACCAAGACCAAAAAAAAAAAATAAAAAAAAAAAAAAAACCTACAAAGAAATTCTAATAGTGATATTTTGTATCGTTATTGAGTGTCACACAATTAAAAGTATATGTCACTAAATTTTTTAATGACATCTAAAAGTACAATTATTAAATAATAATGTGTGACAAATACTGAGAGTCTCACTACACAAATTAAATTAACTACACCATTAAATGTTACTAATAAATTTAATAATAAACATTTAAAATTCTATGACAATCAAAATAATTACACACTAATGTCAATGTCAGTATTAAAGAGTTTTGTTGAAGCGAAATTCTAATAGTGAAGAAGTTCATGCTTCTTTTGTTGAAATAAGGACAAATAATTTGATTACATTCCCTAAAAATAGAATTGCTAAAATCTAGTATTTGATAATCTCTCTGTCCACCAATGTTTGTTACGTTTTGTCATTTTGGGTCGTTCATTAATATTTATTACATTTTAAACTTTCTATTTATATCACACACATTTCAATTAAATAATAATAACAAGTGAGACTCAAACTTCACTAACTACACTTTTCCATCTAAAATCAAAACACTACATTAAAACACGTGTCGAGTCAAAATATAATAAACATTCATACACGGGAGGAATATATTGGAAAAAATAATTAATGATCCGCCAGTACATAGAGCAGCCCTAGCTAGCTAGGTGTCAAATATTTATGCATTGAATACGTTGACGTTAGTAACTTAGTATCTATCGCTCGCCCAATTTTCTATTAAAAATTTGGATTACATTAATATTAAATTAGATGACACGCCTAATTTTCCTAGGATGTTCTGTGTCTGTATATATGTTTATGTGGTTGTGTAAAGTCCACGAGTCCTACAAAATACACTCATTACATGTGAGGAAATGCATGCATGTATGATACGCACGTGAGATGTATTCTATGCAAAATATTGGCATACATGAAAAGGAATTAAAACAAAAGATTAAGAGTCATAATTATATGTTTGGCAGAGGCAGATAGCTCAATAATTAAATTGTTTATAAATGCAGTAAGACGATATTATTATATTCTAAAAGACAAAAGAAAATAGTGAAAATAACATCATGTGGAGGCTGAACATAGCAGAAGGTGAGGACGGTCCATACCTCCGCAGCACCAACAACTATGTGGGCCGACAAGTTTGGGTATTCGACCCGGATTTCGGCCCACCGGAGCTCCGGGAAAAAGCCCATAAATCCCGCCGTCATTTCTTGGCCAACCGTCGCCACGTCAAGCCCAGTAGTGATCTCCTTTGGCGGATTCAGGTATAAACCAACCTATTTTATATCAATGTAATTCAGCGTTCCACTTTATTTTATACTCAAATTTTAATTTTCTTTTTTTTTATTAAATTTTTATTTATTTCAGCTTAATTTATTTTTTTATATTTAATATCACTTTTAATTCATATTTATTAACTCATGACTGAAACTTGGATTCTCTTGTACAATTTGTCACTAAATCTGTAATATTTTTAGAAGAATATCCTTTACGTACATCATGCATGCATAATAGTTTTGCCTAGTATTTTTATAATGTCCAAAGTGGAAAAGAAAAAAATGGTAGGGAGATCTGGCATGATGCCCCGGCCCTGAGGGAGTCAAGCCCGGGCGACCGTCCAGGACCCCGAGTTGTTGGGGGCCCAAAAATCTAGATTCTCAATATATAATATTAATATGTATTGATAGTTATGTATATTACTTAGTTCAATGGTTATGAGATATTTTTATTAATCTACATTTTTATCGACTTGTTTAAATATAGATGTATCCCTTTTTAAATTTGGGTCATATATAAAATATGAAAAGTCTAACTACAATAAAATTGATAATTATAATAAATTCTAGAAGAATGACAATTTATATAAATAATAGTACATATAAATATAAGTTTAAAATAAGAATTTTTTTGCATACATTTTTTGAATTTTCTTAGAGCATTAAGGTTTAAGGTGAACATTTTTTGTTATACAATTATTTATAATATTTAATTTTAAAATAGTATAAAATTTGAATTATTATTATCGTTGCTTGAAAAAAAATATTTTACAAAGCAAAAAATGTTAATTAAATAAAACGATTAATTATTACTTAAAATAATATTTTTTATTTACATAGGGCCTATTTTTTTAATGTTACCAACCCTGGATGCTTAGCGCTTGACTAATTAAAAAATGACAAGATAAATTGGATATTGATAGTTTAATTCCCGTTATACGCGATGTGACGAAAAACATTGATTTAACAGATAGAGAATACAACCAGCTCTTGAGCTTTCTTATTTCTTGATGTTTAGACGTTGTTCAAGATATTATAGTGAAATATAAAAGTAGAACGTCGTGAAATTATAACTTAATTTACTAAATAAAAACGATATACGAATTAAATCGTGATTGTATATAGTAAAGCCTTCCCCATATTCTCGACTTTTACGGCCACAAAATCTGTTTCTTAATAAAATCAAGTAACAAACAAAATTTCATTATTAATCTTTTTGAGACGATTCATCAATTTGTAATAGGGGATCTCGCTTTGGACTCTTGTATTTAAATTTTACTCCCTCCGTCCCCCAATAAGTGTTCCTAAATACCAAAATTCAATTATCAAGAAAATAAGTTAAATTATACTCTTTACTCCTAATTATTGCATTGAAAATATAAAAAGTAAAAATATTCAAATGATTACAAGGGCAAAATAGGAACTTTAATACTATTTTACTCTTGAAAATTGAAATGGGACACTTATTAGGGGACAAATTTTTTCCCCTTATGGGACACTTATTAGGGGACGGAGAGAGTATGTTTTTATTTTTGTATTTATTTATTAAAATGTATAATAATATTAATGTAATATAAATTAATATTAAAATAAATAAATTATCATTCATTTTAAAAATACATTAGCTTTAGAAAATTAAAAGTACAATAATTTAAAGTCGAAATAAATTACGAGAAAGTAAACAATCGAATAAGAAAAAAAATACACCAAATAAAGATGATGAAGAATATATTTTGAAAAGAATATTAGATGATGAATATTATGGAAAAAGAGATATATAAATATGAAAAATGAAATGTAAAATGAGAAAATATTATCATTTTTAGCTTGAGGGACGGAGTATTTAACTTCTTTTGTAACAATAACAGTATCACTTGTCATGATTTTATTAATATATATAACAGGAAATATAACACAATTAAGCAAATTTTAATTATAATCATGTGATATGTTCGCTATTATATTAAAACAGCAAAAATGTGATACCAGTAACGATAAATGATCTCAAATAGTAATATTGAGCGCAGTTTTTGCATGAGAAGAATTTCAAAGAGAGTATACCCCAAGTAAAGGTGGATGAGGGTGAAGAGATTAGCTTGGAGGCGGCCACGGCCACTCTCCGACGAGCCGTCCACTTCTTCTCCGCATTGCAAGCAAGCGACGGGCACTGGCCGGCGGAGAACGCTGGGCCTCTCTTCTTTCTTCCCCCTCTGGTGATGATTATGTATATTACTGGCCATCTCAACACTGTTTTTCCAGCACAGCATCGTCGGGAAATCCTTCGCTACATGTACTGTCATCAGGTGCATGCATCTATATTCTATAATTAACTTCAATTAGCTGAACACACAATTACAAAAATATGAATATAAATCATAGTAATTCTTATATATATTTTGAACAACAGAATGAAGATGGTGGGTGGGGACTCCATATAGAAGGAAAGAGCACCATGTTTTGTAGTGCGCTTAACTACATTTGCATGCGCTTATTAGGCCAACATCCCCACGATAACAATGCTTGCAGCAGAGCAAGAAAATGGATTCTTGATCACGGCACTGTCAAAGCTATCCCTTCTTGGGGAAAGACTTGGCTCTCGGTCCGTATTATATATATTCTTCAAATCACGTACATCACCTTAATTGTCTAATTAATTCTCTTCTTTGCTTGTAGATATTGGGAGTGTATGAATGGATAGGATGCAACCCGATGCCCCCTGAGTTTTGGCTACTTCCATCATTTCTTCCAATCCATCCAGGTTTTTGATCCTTAATTAACTCTCCAATAATATTTAAGATTACTATATTTCTATCTATCTATCTATCTATATATAAACCAGATGCATGCATGCATGCATGCATGATTGACTCAGATCGGTGTATATATATATATATATATATATATATATATTTTGAAAGAGTACTCTTGTTGGTAACTTGGTTGGTTGGTTGATGCATGGTTGCTTGTCTGAATTATTTTGAACATAGCAAAAATGTGGTGCTACTGCCGCATGGTTTACATGCCCATGTCATATCTATACGGCAAGAGGTTTGTATGGTACCGGGAAATGGAGAAGAGAGGAGGGAACACAAGAAACACCCCAAATAAATTCGTCACCTTAAGGAATCCACCAAAAGGTTAAGGAATACAAGAAGAAAATTATTCTTCTTTAGAGAAAACTCACGTATATGTGTTTTTTTTAAATCCAAAGTGATCCCCTCCATACTTGAAATCACACTTATTTATACTATTCTAACACAACCCTTCACTTCCCTCAATAAATACAAGTTCACTCATATTTTAAATACAAGAATAACTCAACTTTAAGACTAATAATACGAGAGACCCCTTGCATTCGCAGCTTTTGGACTGCATTGCCACACTTGATTGAAACCGACATAACTCCTTCTAGAAAACTCCAAATGACCTTCCGTTTGTTGCATGTGAAACTAGACTCGAAGAGCTTCAAAACCATATGTGGCTCACTAGCTGAGTCAGTCACAATGAAAGCAGTTTTAAATCGAAAGTTGACCCTTCTGCTTGACTGCATCATTCGCTTCCGCTGCAAAACAACTCGTCCCTGAGTTTGTACCAACCTCTTCATCTTGGTCACCATGATAAGGAGATAAATCAGCTACATTAAACGTTGCAGAAACACCATAATCTCCTGGAAGTTCAACCTTGTAAGCATTCTCTCCAACACGCCGAACAATCTTAAAAGGACCATCTGCTCGAGGCTTAAGTTTTCCATGTCGTCCTCTAGGAAATCTTTCTTTACGAAGATGGATCCACACCAAGTCCCCCTCTTTAAATATTGCTGGCTTACGATGTTTATCGGCCCTCTTCTTGTACATTTCGTTCTTCTTCTCAATTCGATCATATATCTCCATATGCAACTTCTTAATATTCTTGGCTCTATCATCAGCATCTCCACTATAAGCATGTGTAGTTGGAATAGGAGTCAAATCCAAGGGGCTGTGTGGATTGAAACCATACACGACTTGAAATGGAGTGCTTCCGGTCGTTTGGCTTTTAGACTTATTATAGGCAAATTCAGCTTGAGCAAGAACAAGATCCCATTGCCGAATATTACCTCGTACCAAACTTCGCAAAAGATTTCCCAAACTTCGATTAACAACTTCGGTTTGGCCATCGGTCTGAGGATGGTGTGAGGTACTAAACTGAAGAGTGGTTCCCAATTTCCGCCAAAGTGTTCGCCAAAAATGACTCATAAATTTTGAATCACGATCAGATGTTATAGTTTTTGGAATTCCATGCAGCTTCACAATCTCACGAAAATATAGGTCGGCAATGTTTGAAGCATCCATGGTTTTGTTGCATGACACAAAATGAGCCATTTTAGAAAATCGATCTACCACCACCATAATAGAATCTTTATTTCTCTGCGTTCTCGGCAAGCCCACCACAAAGTCTAAGCTCACATCCTCCCATGGAGTCGTTGGAACAGGTAAAGGAGTATATAAACCTGTATTTTGAGATCGAGTCTTAGCAATATGACAAATCCGACATCGCTCCACATATTTTGCCACATCTCGATCCATTCTCGGCCAATAGAAATTCTCCCGAACAAGAGATAAAGTTTTATCTCGCCCAAAGTGTCCAGCAAGCCCTCCTCCATGAGCTTCTTTAATAATTGATTCTCTAAGAGAGCCTTGTGGAACACATAACTGATTACCCTTGAAAAGAAATCCATCTTGTAACAAAAAGTGATTTGACGGACCATTTGAACATTCCTCCCAAATCTTCCCAAATTGAAGATCATCCTTGTACAACTCCTTGAGAACGTCAAAGCCCAAAACTTCTACTTGTAATGTGGAAAGTAGAGAATGCCTTCGACTTAGAGCGTCCGCCACTTGATTTTGTTTGCCCGACTTATGTTTGATGTGAAAAGTAAATGATTGAAGAAATTCAACCCATTTTGCATGACGACGGTTGAGCTTATGCTGCCCATTGATATACTTAAGAGCTTCATGATCCGAGAAGAGAATGAATTCTTTTGGCAAGAGATAATGACTCCACTGATTTAGAGCTCTAATAATAGCATAAAACTCTTTATCGTAGGTGGAATAATTTCTTCGACTTCCATTCAATTTCTCACTATAGAAAGCAATAGGTTTACCTTCTTGGCTGAGAACAGCACCAACACCAACATTTGAAGCGTCACAATCTACTTCAAACACCTTCTCAAAGTCTGGAAGTGCAAGAACGGGAGCTTCTGATATCCTCTTCTTCATGAGATCAAAGCTCTTTTGGGCATTCTTTGACCATTGAAACACTTCTCCCTTCAAGCTCTCCGTGATCGGGGCAACAAGAGTGCTAAATCCTTTAATAAAGCGCCGGTAGAATGACGCAAGTCCATGAAAGCTTCGAACATCACGAACAGTAGTTGGCGTCGGCCAACTTACAATGGCTTCTACCTTGCTCGGGTCAACCTTAATCCCTTCACCCGATACAATGAAGCCTAGAAAGACGAGGCTTTTTGCAAAGAACTCGCACTTCTTCATGTTAGCATAAAGCTTCTCCTTTCTAAGGGCTTCAAAAACTTGATTAAGGTGTTCCAAGTGTTGTTCGTCACTGCCGCTAAAAACCAGGATATCATCGAAGTAAACGACGACAAACTTCCCAATAAATGGCTTGAATACTTGGTTCATTAGCCTCATGAACGTGCTTGGAGCATTTGAAAGGCCAAATGGCATCACCATCCACTCGTATAGTCCATCTCTTGTTTTGAACGCCGTCTTCCATTCATCACCGGGTCTCATCCGAATTTGGTGATAGCCACTTCGAAGATCTATCTTCGAAAAAATTGATGCTCCGTGCAACTGGTCCAGCAAGTCGTCAAGGCGGGGAATAGGAAAGCGGTACTTGATTGTGATTTTATTCACCGCTCGACTATCAACGCACATTCGCCATGTTTTGTCTTTCTTTGGAACTAGAAGAGCTGGAACGGCGCACGGACTCATGCTTTCTCTTAGTAAGCCCTTGTTCATAAGCTCTTGAACTTGCCTCTGTAGCTCCTCGTGCTCTTTGGGATTCATTCGATACGCCGCCTTGTTTGGAATTGATGCTCCAGGAAATAAATCAATGCAATGTTGGATGTCTCTTAGAGGTGGGAGACCAATAGGAATTTCTTCAGAGACAACATCTTGGAATTCCTCAAGAAGGGGCTGCATTATTTGAGGAATTTTCTCACTCTCCTTGTTCTCTTCCATCAGCACAAGAACATAGAGTTCTCTAGTCTCTTCGAGTGCTGCTTCAACTTGAGACTTTGAGAGCAAAACATTTCCTTCTCCTTTAGACGGTTTGAGAACATTCTCAAGTTTAGTCGGCCCCAAAATAATTTTAACTCCATCCTTCTCAAAATGATAGGTGTTCCTACGACCATCATGAATAACGTTTCGATCATATTGCCATGGACGTCCAAGGAGTAGATGGCAAGCATCCATTGGGACAACATCGCACCAAACAGAATCCTTGTAATTTGCACCGATGGAAAAATTCACCAAGCATCTATTTTCAACTACTATTTTATTTCCCTTGCTAAGCCAAGAAAGCTTATAAGGATGTGGATGTACTTCAACTTTGAGATTGAGTTTCTCCACCATTTCAGAAGACACCATATTTTCACAACTTCCTCCATCAATGATTACATTGCATACTTTTCCGCTGCAAGTACATCTCGTGTGGAAGATGTTGTGGCGTAGCCAATCTTCTTCCTCTTGAATGACACTTAGGCATTTCCTCGTCACAAGACATTCTCCTTGATCTCCATAAGTGACTTCTTCTTCATCTCCATCAACTTCATTCGTCTCTCCAACTTCTTCAATTGGTTGGTCTTCTTCAACGAGTGAGACGATCCTTCTATTTGGGCATTCAGATGCAATATGCCCAAAACCATGACACTTGAAGCATTGCCGATATGAAGATGTAGAATTGTTAGATGCATTTGTTTTTGGTGCATCATTTTTTTTTGTTGGTGGCTTCGAAGAAGACGGTCTGCTTGAAGTGGCCTTTGAAATAGTTTTCCCTCCTTTGCTAGGAAATCCTTCCTTGTTCCAAGAACGAAAGTTCCCCTTTGGTGACTCATTGATTTGTTTCTCGACTTTGAGGGCGAGCTTAAAAACATCGTTATATGTCCAATATGGTTGTAATTGGACAATATTAACAATTTCATGCCTCAATCCTCCAAGATAGCGAGCTATCGTCTGTTCCTCCGGTTCCATGACTTCACATCTCATCATGAGATGCTCAAATTCAGTCGTGTACTCCTCTACGGTTTTCTCCCTCTGTTTGAGATTATGAAATCTGAGAAACATATCTTGGCGATAGTTCTCGGGCAAGAACTTTCGCCTCAGCATCTTCATCATCTTTTCCCACGTTTCGATCCGCCCTTTTCCCTCGCGAATACGCTGCTTCTTGAGGTGTTCCCACCAAATTGACGCATGTTTTGTCAATTTGATAGCAACAAGTTTCACCTTGCGATTTTCAGGCACGTCGTGATATTCAAAAGTTCTTTCGACAGTGTGCAGCCAATCAACAAATTCTTCAGGTTGCATTCTGCCTTCAAATTCTGGAATATCAATTTTTGTATTGAAGATTGGTTGACGTTGCTGGCGCTCATGTCCTCTTGGTTGGGGACTTGAATTACGGCTGCGGTAGAAGGGATTCTCCATCTCATCGTCATCATCCCCCGAACCATGATGCGACTCATCATGTTCCGAAGGTTCGCCACGCTCAAGGCGTTGCTGGAGTTGCTGAACTTGTCTCCTCAATTCTTCCAATTCGATATCGCGAAGATCGCGCTCACGCCTTGGGGCTCCGCCTGGATTGTTCCTTCTACGTGGGGGCATCGCGAACCTTGGCTCTGATACCACTTGGTACCGGGAAATGGAGAAGAGAGGAGGGAACACAAGAAACACCCCAAATAAATTCGTCACCTTAAGGAATCCACCAAAAGGTTAAGGAATACAAGAAGAAAATTATTCTTCTTTAGAGAAAACTCACGTATATGTGTTTTTTTTAAATCCAAAGTGATCCCCTCCATACTTGAAATCACACTTATTTATACTATTCTAACACAACCCTTCACTTCCCTCAATAAATACAAGTTCACTCATATTTTAAATACAAGAATAACTCAACTTTAAGACTAATAATACGAGAGACCCCTTGCATTCGCAGCTTTTGGACTGCACTGCCACACTTGATTGAAACCGACATAACTCCTTCTAGAAAACTCCAAATGACCTTCCGTTTGTTGCATGTGAAACTAGACTCGAAGAGCTTCAAAACCATATGTGGCTCACTAGCTGAGTCAGTCACAATGAAAGCAGTTTTAAATCGAAAGTTGACCCTTCTGCTTGACTGCATCATTGTAGGCCCCATAACTCCACTCATCTTGGAACTAAGACAAGAGCTCTATGATCAGCCTTACCACCAAATCAACTGGAAGAGCATAAGGCATCTCTGCGCTAAGGTAAAACAGAAAAATTTTCTATGCTAATATATATGTGATGATAAAAAATAAATGTAAACAAGAATGTAAGGTATGCATATATGAATTGTACGTAGGAGGATCTCTTCTACCCTCATCCCTTAGTTCAAGATTTGCTTTGGGATGGCTGTTATTTACTAGTAGAGCCTATTGTGAGTCGTTGGCCTTTGAACAAGTTGAGGGAGAAGGCACTTGACGTCACAATGAAACATATCCACTATGAAGATGAGAACAGCAGATACATCAGTATTGGATGCGTACAGAAAGTGTTGTGCATGTTG
This sequence comes from Leonotis leonurus, assembly GCA_026898415.1. NCBI lineage: Eukaryota > Viridiplantae > Streptophyta > Magnoliopsida > Lamiales > Lamiaceae > Leonotis > Leonotis leonurus. The sequence continues at coordinate 636,975 of JAPKLX010000018.1, read as the reverse complement.
GCATGTTGGGTGGAGGTTCCCAATGGAGACTACTTCAAGAAGCATCTTGCAAGAATCCCAGATTACCTATGGGTTGCCGAAGATGGCATGAAGATGCAGAGCTTTGGCAGCCAACTATGGGACACTAGTTTTGCTACACAAGCGCTGCTAGCTAGTGACATGGCTGGTGAAATTGGCCACACTCTCAACTTAGCCCACTGTTTCATACAGAAATCTCAGGTACTAAATGTACAAGAATCTTTCTAGGTGTTATTGGAATTAGTTTGAAAGCAAGCTCTTTTCTGCAGGTGAAGGACAATCCTTCTGGTGACTTCAAAAGTATGTATCGCTATATTTCCAAAGGGTCGTGGACGTTTTCAGACCAAGATCACGGTTGGCAAGTGTCTGATTGTACTGCTGAAGGACTGAAAGTAATATAATATTTGTACACACACACACACACATATTTATCAAGTAATTTATAAGGTCAATTAATTGGTCTATTAATTGTTTCTGATTCTCATCGTCATGTCTAGTGTTGTCTTCTCTTGTCCATGATGCCTCCTAACATTGTCGGAGAAAAAATGGAACCTGAGAGATTGTACAATGCTGTCAACTTAATCATTTCCATGCAGGTAGCAACATAAATTCCTAATTAATAGTCGTCAAAGTGGTCTAGTAGTTTTAATTTTGAATTTTTTAAATAATAATTAAAATAAAACGTCCTCGCTGCAGAGCAAAAATGGTGGTGTAGCTGCATGGGAGCCTGCAGGATCACCAGAGTGGTTGGAGGTGTCGCTTACTTTCTTAATTTCCTACAACCTGTAAAATACACTTTTGTATATATGCATGTAGGGAGAAATTAAAAAGTAATCAAGCAAAGTAAACTTATTTTGCATGCAGTTGCTGAATCCTACCGAGTTCATGAAAGATATCGTGATTGAGCATGTGTAAGATGAGGCCCAGCCTTTTAATTTAATTACATTAAAAGCGAGACAGAATATAAAAGGCTAAGTATAACATGATGATTGATGAGTGATACTGCATATATATATATATACATATGCAGGCATGTGGAATGCACTTCATCTAGTCTTGAAGCACTTGTTTTGTTTAACAAGCTGTATCCTAATCACCGCAACATAGAGATCGACGCCTTCATTTCAAAGGCTGTTACCTTCTTAGAACATGCTCAGAGGCCAGATGGTTCATGGTACGTACTCGATCTTCCTTACCCAATTATCTGTTGACAATGAATGACATGTAAATGTAATGAATTTGACTAACTGAGTATGGTGCGTTTAATCAAGCTAGGTTTGGAGACTGGGGTGTTTGCTTCATTTATGGCAGTTGGTTTGCACTGCGAGGACTGGAAGCAGCCGGTAAGACATACAGCAACTGCGCTGCTATTAGAAAAGGTGTTCATTTCTTGCTACAATCACAAAGAGACGACGGTGGATGGGGAGAAAGCTACCTCTCCTCCCCAAACAATGTACCTAGCTAGCTACTTTTTTCTTTTTTCTTTTTTTCCTTCACCTCCTATTCATTCATACTAACAATTGCTTGCTCTGTGTTTACTTGCAATAGGAATATTTACCATTGGAACATGGCCGGTCCAACTTGGTCCAGACTTCATGGGCCATGATGGCACTCATCCATTCAGGCCAGGTTAGTTTTCTATTATGTACTACTAAATTATTAATTTATTAATTAGTATTGAAATGAATTTAATTATATATATAACAGATTGAGAGGAACCCTACAACTCTCCACCGTGCTGCTAAGCTTCTGATCAACTCCCAATTGGAAAATGGCGATTTTCCGCAACAGGTAATTAATATAAAATTATTTGTAGAAATTAGATTATCTTAAATTAATTAATTTTATATCATATGAATTGATTTGGCTTGGCTACATGCATGCAGGAAACCACAGGGAGCTTCAAAATGAATTGCATGTTGCATTATGCAACATACAGAAACATATTCCCACTATGGGCTCTTGCAGAATACCGTAATCGTGTATTTCTACCATCAAAAACTACTTAATCATTTCTAATTACTTTAAACTTAAATAATTCATATATAATATATATATATATAAGATTGGTTGGTATATTTCATATGGTAATGTACCACGTACCCTTCAATATGTAATAAATACTAGTACTTGATTATTTTGCATTGCTAAAATCTTCGTCAAATCCATGATAAATAAAATTTGGCAACAGTTCCAAACTCAATCTTTATATGACCATCGAGTTTACTCTACTTCATTTTACAACTCACGTTCACTGTGCAAATAAGATGCATGTCCATTCCTTTCCTACATAACATAATTTTGCTATTTGGGCCTAAAAAGAAAATGTGACATGACGAGTCTGTGCCCATTTCCCAGGAAATAGGACCCAGCTAGCAATTTACATAAAGCTCGTCGTCAGCTGTTGGGTTCCATTCAATCATGGTTTCGCACTATCGCTCATGTCTTTAAAAGATGAAAATAAAAAATAATAATACAATTTTAAATTAAAAAGGATGCAGAAAATTAGGGTTCTAGCTAGCTAGATTAATTTAGTACACTCCGTTTTAAGTTTGTTTTGGTTTCTCTGTTTTAGTCCAGCATGTATTTCATATGTAGCATAAAGAGGAGTGAGTAATAGGCTAATAGCTATGTAAAAGCAAGCAAATTTGATACTACTCCACTAATCTGGAAGTGTTCTATTTATGGGGATTCTCGATAAGATCTCTCTGTCGATGTCATTCCTCTCATCTCATCATTCTCATCTTATATTGAAATGTGTGCAATATCTACCAATCACTCCACCTTTATATTTATATTTTAAATAAAAGTGCATGCATTATTTTCGCAGTATAAATATTTTATTATTGTCGTATGCTACTTTCATGAAAATAAGTTACGCCTTGATTTGGGTTTTAATATTGTGTTTTGATTTTAATGTGAATAGATAGTAAGTGGAGTTAGGGTCTCACGTCATATATTGTTTTAAATTGATTGTGAGTAGTTAGTGGAGTTTGGGTCTCACTTAAAGTATTGTTTTAAATTGAGTTGTGTGCAGTAATGTGGTGGTTCCACTTGTTATAAAAGAAAAGTTTCAAATATAAATCATTTTCGTGGACATCCCAAAATGACAAAATGTAAATCATTTCGGTGGACAGAGTAAGTATTATATATGTTGTTTTAATATATATATATATATAGGTATGTATATATACGTAGTTATATTATTATTAGATAATTCGTGATCTTAAATTTGTTATTTTTCGAATACAAGCATGGTGGCATTCTTATGTAGTGATGGGCAAGAACAATAATATTAAAACGCATATTTATATCTTTTCTCAATTTTTAGTAATATTTTCTCACCTCCATTAAAAGTGACTTAGTTTGGTCAAAAAAATTTCACATGTTTGATAAAACTAGGTCATTTTTAATGGGACGGAGGGACAAATAGTTAATACAATACAAAATTCAAAAATATTTTCATTGTATACTTCTTCCATTTTTTATAATAAGTTTCTTATTTCAAAATTTTAAAATAGAATAATCTCATTATTCTCACTCTACCCTTTATCTATTAAATGTACCAAAACATATTTCAAAAGACTAATTAATCAATAAAGATATAAATATAAATTACTTATTCTCTTTAGTACGTGTAAAAAAATGAAATAAATCACTTATTTAGTACGTGTAAAAAAATGAAATAAATCACTTATTAAAATATGGAGGGAATATATAATTTTGTTTCATCCTTTCGCTTGGTTTCCCGTTGTTTTTCTCTACAAGATATAATACTGTTTACAATATAAAAAAAATCAGTATGTATGTTGTGATGAACATTTGAAAAATGAGCCGCACTTTAATTTTTCATATTGAAGTAGTCCTTATTTTTTAAAATGATATCTGCAAATTATGATCCTTATGCAGCTCAAAAATATATCTTTTTTTAATTAAATTACATTAAAATGATATCTGCGAATTATGATTCCCCTCCTCCCCCTCCCCTCCCCCAAAGCAAAATAAAGTAAAAGACTAATCTTTTAATCAAAATTAAATATGAGGCATATCAGCCATATTCCTTCGTTAAATTAACATGGATCAATCAACTCATAACTGTAAAATCTATGATGTATAAGTGCATTCTTTTTGCACAAAATTAGGCGTATGAAATGATTACACCTGCAAATATACGACATATAATACACATGGTAAAATCCTAGCATCTAAACAACCATCACAAAAGCTATAATCAACACAAAACAACCATTGATTAAAACTCGATTAAAAAAGAGCTCAAGCTGGCATTCAAGATACTATCTTGCAACAACTCATAACCATTAATAAAAAAATTATTAATTATAACTTATCGACTAAGGTTTATTAATATGGTATAGTTTAGTATTATTCAATACAAAAATGATATTACCTCCGTCCCACGAAAGTGGTCATGTTTCTTTTTCCAATGAGTGTTCTTTATGGGAAAAGGATGACCACTTTCGTGGAACAGAGGGAGTAATAATAACTGAAAATTATAACAATTGTATGTTGATGTGGCATTGACATATTATCCGTGAACACATTCACTACCTACTACCATCAACTTTGGTTTATGTTTGGTTCTGGAAGTAGTCTTTAATTTTTTAGCCTTATACTCATTTCAGTGTTTTTCATTTATGAGGCATCAAGATCTATCCTTTAGTAGAATATGCATCTAAGACATTCAGTATTAATGTATTTGACTTTCATGTTTTTAGCTTTCACTTTTGTTAAATATTTTGTAGTCTTGAGAAACCTATAAAGTCGTAAATTCCCTACCACTTATTGAAACAAAACTTAATATATATACCTTAAGTGAATATTTTGGGATTTGAATGAAACAAAAAATTATAATTTTTGTAAAAATTCTTTTGAGAACAAAAAAGAATGAAAAACCATTATAAAATAAAATTTTAAAACTTTACCAAAATGAGAGGTTGAGAAAAGGATAGTAAATAAATTTAAAAATAATTAGTTTATCTTTTATAATTTATATTATAAAGAATATTTTTATTAACTCTATATCCAAAATAACATTGCAATAAACAATTTTGAACTGTTTGTTTCTATTACTCTCTGTTTTATTTATTTAGATACATTTACTTTTGACATGTCCACTAATATTTAGTTATTACAATTTTTAAGGAAAATGAGTTGTGTACCTAAAAATTTGTTTAATAAAGAAATATTTTAAATAATCTAAATAAGTTTGACGAAAAAATACAACTTTTCATTTATATAAAAAAATACACACAACATTTTTTAATAGCAAGTTGTGTGGCCGATAGGGGTGTAAGTGAGTCGAGCTAGCTCGCGAGCTACTCGGGATCGGCTCGAAAATTACTCGAGATCGACTCGATGTTAGTCGAGTCGAGCTCGAGCTCGAGCTACTCGAGTTGGTACCGAGCCCGAGTTCGAGTTTCATGATACTCGACTCGTTAGGCTCGCGAGCCTAATCGAGCTCAAGCACATATTATATAATATATTATATAATATATAATATATGTATCAGACGAGCTTAAACGAGCTCGAGCTCATCGAGTTTGAACGAGCTCGAGCTTAAATGAGCTCGAGCTCGAGCTCAAACTCGAGTAACACTCCGCAATCGAGCTTAACCGAGTCGAGCTCGAGCTCACGAGTATGGCATCGAGTCGAGCTCGAGCTCAAAAAAATCAAGCTCGGCCGAGTCGAGCTCGAGCTCGAGCTTCTTCAAAAGAACCGAGTTCGAGTTTGAGTATAGCAATACTCGACTCGACTCGGCTCGTTTACACCCCTAGTGGCCGACCACAAATATATTCCAATATATCAGTATTTTTCTTGAAACATAAAGACATTAAAAGGGAAAAAAAAGACATTAAAGAAATGTCAGTGAGTTTGTTTACTCCTTTAATACACCTAACTGATTAACACAGTACTCATGTGCATTAATTAATAGTGGATGTGGTCCATGTGGATGAATGGCTTTCATTTTTCCAGTCGATTATAGCCATTTATCCCAAAAAAGCATAAATAAAAAACTATTATTTCTTTCGTTTAGTTAAAATTAATATATTTTCTTTTTAGTCGTTCTATTTAAATAAGTTTGTTTATATATATTTATTTAGCAAAAATTTAACCATTTCTTCCGCTTCGTCAAAATTATTTTATTTTATTTTTTAATTGTTTCATTAAAATAAGTTTGTTTTCATGTAGTAAAAATTTAACCATTTAAAAATAATGAACCCCTATTATATTTTTATCTTCTAAATTATTTATTAATTTTTGTATTTAAAAGAAACAAGTTAACTTTAATGAGATGAATGGAATGTGATTGAAACTCTTTAAATGTGCATTTGGTGTTCATTTTATTGTACCTATCCGTGCACTAATATTTTTAACACATTTCATTTTTGGTCTGTCCACCAATGTTTTTAATACTAAAACTTTTTATTTATAATAACTATCTTATACACACTTTTCAACTAAAAGTTATAAATCATGTGGACCAAAACTCCACTCAATACATATATTTCAATTAATAATTATAATAAATAGAATCCAAACTCCACTAAGTATACTTTTATATACAAAATCGAAACACTATATTAAAACACGTGCTTCGTTATCATATAAGATATAACATGTTGGATATCTTTATATAAAGACGAGTTCAGCGTGAGCTCATATAAAACTGATAAGTTGTTTTGTAAAATATTGACAAGCATACGAATTCTTTTAGCTCTATAATCTAATGTGTGACACTTTTATCTATAATTAAAATACCAACACTTTCTTTTCCATCATGTTTTGTCCTTACTGATAGGCTGATCCAGGATACTTTTCAATAGGTCACTCATCATAGTATTGCTCTAAGTCAAACACGATAGACTGATCGAGGACACTTCCCAACACCCATCATAGTATTGCTCCAAGCCAAACACGACAGCCGCAAATGGATTCAAAATCGGAATTTAAACGAGGAAGAACGGGTCGAAACAAAATCATTGCGCGCAGCGATTACCGGGGACCAGCGCCGGCTGGACGAGCCATGCAGCTGGGATATAAAAATAATTGGATTTTTATCCTTCGTCCATAAAAGTAGTCACATTCTTTTATAAGAAAAATGAAGTTTTACATTTTAAATATATTATTTTTATTTTTTTAAAAAACGTACTTTATTATTTCATATAGAATTTTCTGTGACTGCATTTAACGAGGCGGAAACAGTAAAATGAAAGAGATGGGAAGGGAATGGTATTAAATTAAGGGGACCAACCAAACTCATTTATTCCGGATCCAACTCTATTTCAGATACGATTACTTATTTGTTAGGGAGGGAATAGTGATAGAAGAGAAACCTGCGTAATAATAAGGTTGCGTTCTTTTTTTGGATAAATTTATTCCTTAAAAATGTGGGTTAAAATCATAATTACTATTTGAAATCTTTCTTTTTTATCCCCTCTAATGTAAATTATAAATTTGGATGGATAATATTATCCCTAAAGTAGATGAATAAGAAAAACAATGATAAATTTATAATTTAGATAGGATGAATGGATAAAAAAAATAAGTAACTTAAATACCTATCATATTTTTATCTCACATTTTCATGGGATAAATTTATTGACAAATAAACTAGTGATAACATAACGCGACTGTAAATTTAGCGGGACCAACCAACCAACCTCTTCTTTTCTCTTCTCTTCTCTTCTCCTCTTTCTCTTCCGCCTATTATTAACTTTTCTGACAGACCCTGTCTCTTTCTGTGTTGGATCTCTGATTTCCTTTTTCTTTTATTGTTAAAATTCTGTCACTAATTTCTTCACATGTAAATTTATTATTTACAGTACTATGTTAGATTATATCATGAATGATGAATGTGTGTGCAAAACACCCTCTCCCCAGTCCCCAGTCCCCAGTCCCCATTATTTTGCAATATATTTTTCAAGTCGTATAACAATTTGTTATCCACTTAAATTCATTGTATGCGGTGTATATGAAAAGAGGGAGAATGCGAGTTACAAGAAAAATTCTCACTGCCGCCTTGTATAGGAGCCGAAATAGGAGTGTGTATAACCACACATGAAGCTTCCAATATTAATATAATAATATCTAATGGTAATTAGTATTTACCACATAATTTAGTTCCACTGCGCAAACTACACATTTCGCTTTTGTAGGATGGTCTTTCAACCTATATATTAGGTGAGTATTCCTACAAGGAAATATAATAAAGAGAGTGATAACTTGCGCCTCGATCACGAATCACGTTTCTCATTATTTTAAAAGAAACTTTATAAATAACCTTTACATCTCACCAACCCCATGGGCACACTCATATTCTGTATGTCTTCTCTTTTGAACTTTTTAGGATAAAAAAATATAGTAAATTTAAAAGGAGTATATTGAAAAGATTAAAATCCCTTATTTTTGAATTTAGATAATTATTATTTCAATGTTAAATCAACACTGAATACATCTTTTACTGTTTCTTGTTGCTTTTATTTCCAATTCAGTCAACATGTTTGGAGTGCAACTGATGTTCACTTTGTAGGACATTTTTCTGTACTATTCCCTCAATATCAAAATATAAGATCCATATTTTTAGTTTTTTATTTTGTTTCACCATATAAATTTTGAGTGATATTAAATAGACATTAAGTTGGACATACAGTAGTATTATTATAAATTATTATCAACTATAAAATAAATCAATAAATCTAGCTTGAAAGTGAAAATTAAAATATAATAATATATATTATTTATTTATCTAGCACGCCACATTATTCACAAGTGTATTAATAATGCATGTGGTGGCGATATATCATTTTTATATGTTGTTACGTTTCTTTATTGGTTATTCGTTAAAAATGGTCATTCTTTTAAAAAGAAAAAAGTATTACATTTTAAAATATATCACTTCTAATCTTTTTAAAATATAACATTTTGAACTATTCACATTATTATGATTATCATTTATAGTTCAAATTAATAGTGGACTTTTTAGCCTTTTTATCACTATCGGAGACCCCATGTGAACAGGTGATAAGTCGTTTAATAATGTAATTCATCCATCTCAAATTAAGTGTTCATAACTTTTAAAATTCACGTACTAATACAATAACTCAATTTTCAATTTTTACCCTTAATTATTGTATAAAAAACATAAAAAGTAAAAATACTTTAATGATGGAAGGAATAAAATTGAAACTTTAAGCCACCAAAACTCAAATACTAAGACAATAAAGATAAATTACATTCTTTACTCTTAATCATTATATTGAAAGCATAAAAAGTTAAAATATAAAGTACTAGAATGATTAGAAGGGTAAAATATGAACTTTAGTATTATTTTAGTCTTGAAATTTAAAATGGGATATGAGAACAAAAAAATTTCACTTATAGGACACTTATTAGGAGACGGAGACAGTAATTTTTAAAAAATTGGATTATATTAATATGAAATTAAATAGTCGTGTCACGAAAGATTCGAACCCAAAATCTAAACCTTAAGCATTAATTTCATTACCACTAAGCCAAGAACATGAGACAGCAATTTTATTAACTAATGTAAAAATCGATAAAGTTTGTAGTGTTAATATTATAATGTTAATTACGTCATCAATGGCACGTCTCCCAAAAAATTAAAACACATGAAACTAGTATATGTAGTGTTAATGAAAATATGAACTTTATTTTCTAAATAAATTTAGAGTTTGTTTAGTCTATAAATTATAGGTTTGATATATTAATAGACAGAGTTCATAATTTATGTCTTAAGTGTCTAACATCAAATAAGCTTAAGGAAGACGATCGACAATATTTCCTTTTTTAATTTTATATTACGAGCATTTTTGTCTTCTATGTTATCGTTTCACGCCACATCATAATAAGCACCTAAAAAACATATATTCATTTTATTTCAATAGAATATAATTCATTCGTTCTACTAAAATTGACTTGGTTTGATAACAAAAAAAATCACTCTCATTTTTGGATATTTATTTTTCTTCTTCTTTATTTTTCCTTATTATAGTACTCCCTCATATTTTAACATTAACTTCTTCGTATTTTAACATTAACTTTTTCCAATTTTACTATTTTTGTCTTTCTACAAAATTTCTTCATGCTTTAAACTTTTTATTTATAATAAGTAGACTCACCATACTTTCTACACATAACTCAATTTAATATAATACGTTTAGTAGAACCCAAAATCCACCAACTATACATAATATAATTTATTAAAATAAAAAATACTACATTAAAATTCCCAACAAATCAACCGAATCAATATCATAGATGAGTATATTCATCATTAATTCCTTCCACCACCATCAATATCGCGGCCAACTGTGATGCAACTACTGCCAGGGGCGGATCAACGAGCAGTCAAGGGGGCTTCAGCCCCTTCTAATTTTTTTTTGATGTATTTTATACTTAAAAAATTGTAAATTTATCGGTATTTTTACGTATATTTATACAATAGTCCCTCCTACCTACTTGAACTACAGCAAAATTTGTTTTTTACGTAATTCTTCAAAACTTAGCCCCCAACATTTTTTTCTGGATCCGCTAGTGACTGCCGCTGTGGCATTCCACCACAGCTTCTGCCATCACCACTGTACATCGCCTTCTTTATTTCATTCTCTCTCTTTGTTTTTTTTTTCTTCACTTTTTTGCTATTTCCTCGATCTATTCACTCTATTATTGCAAAAGAAAACAGTTTCAGAACACAATAGTACGGCGGCAGCGTCACGTTGTTCAAGATTTTTAAATTTCATAATTCGTATTGTTCGCAATAATGGAACGAACAATAATGACACGTAAATAAATAAATATACACAAATTATGAGAGGAACTAAAAATTTTTTCCACACAATACATAAATTATTTATTTTTCGCTTTTTTCAATATCAGACTTATTTGGTCAAAATAGTGATGATATGAACCCGAATTAATAACGTGAAAGTCCACCTAGTCGTTTTGTTTTAATGAAAAACGGCGTCATTTAGGCTTAGGTGGACTTCCACGTCATTAATTCGGGTTCATATCATCACTATTTTAACCAAAATAAATCTGATGTTGAAATTTAGTTTCGGTGCAATACCAAAATTCGTGGATAGTTTATATATTTATATGTCATTATCCATTAAATAATGTACCACACTACCGTCTCTTTAAAATAAAAAATAATGTACACTATTTTGAAATGTTCTTTCAAAGAGAGTTAAGAAATAATAAAAAATATTAAATAATAATAAATGTGCAATTAATTAATAAATAATAGGATAAATTATATTTATGGTCTGAACTTTAAGGTAGTATTCAGTTTATAACATGGACTTTCAAAAATGTTTACAATAGTCTATATTTTAGGAAAATGTATAAATTATGATACAAGTGAAAATTTGAATATAAAAATGGTGTTTATAATATTTTTTTATTAAAGAAAAGAAATTTAAATAAATTATTATTATCTAAAAACAAGTCAAGCTTCGAAACAAACCAAACTTTAAATAGTTCACGAACTTTGTTAACGAGCTTGTACACGCACTTTAAAAACATGTCGAGTTTCAAATAGTTCGCGAACATTCTATAAGAACTAATTCACGAACTTATCAAAATAATATAATAAACGGACTTTATAATAAACTCAAACTCGAACTCGAATATTTAACGAACTCAAGTTAAGTTCGAGTTCAATTACTATTAATCAAATAATAAACGAACTTGAGCTTGATTTTTATTTATCGAATCGAATTTGAACTTAGTTATCAAAACTTGAACCGAGCTCAAATCGAACTCAAATTTTCAAATGAGACGAATTTGAGCACGACAATATTCGGTTCAATTTGATCCAATTACACCCCTACATATTATAGGTTTCATCTTTGTAAATTGGAATTCTTATTTAATAGATTGAAATATTGGTATTTTGAATTAAATATTCATACATTTTAAAGATAAATTTAAAAATTTAGTGTACATAGATGGAAGGTGGACTTTATTTTTTTTAAATACTTTGATTATGATGACTTTGAATTTAAAGAGTTTTTGATTTTTAGATATTAATGATTTATTTATTTTCTTTAATAAAAATATCATAAACATCATTTTCATATTCAATTTTTAAATTGTGTCATGATTTATACATTTTCTTAAAGTTGATGCTATTTTAAACATTTATAAAAAATTAAAGCCATAAACTGAATACTACCTCAAAGTTCTGACCAAAAATTATATTTTACTATAAATAATAATTGCACTCTTATTTTTTTAATCTTTGAATTACTGCACACTAAAAGTTTCTTTTAAAGTTTAACTAAAAGTTTATTAATTCATCTGTTGAAATTCCTCTTTGATAGGAGCGAGTAGTATGGTATATTCTTCTTAAGTTTCAACATGAGATAAATAATACTCCACAATTGAAACCAAATCATTACATACTAAAGGCAAAATTTATTATCTTACATGACTAGTTATTTTTTCCTTTAATTTGCCTCTCTCTATATATATCTATATTGCATGCCGTTTAACTCAAATTTTACTTGGTTTACGATCGGATGTATCAATGTATGGGTAATGTATTCCCAGTTCTCGAGACGTAAAGAAGTAGTATAATACTAGTATGTTGTAAAATTCAAAAAATAGATCACAATAGTACTACTACTTTTTCATTTACGTGGATCTTAATAATTGGATATTTCATCTTTAATTAAACATGTTCTTGAAGCACAACACCAGACTAATGAGAGAACTAAATGCGCTTCAGGAATTAAACTCCCCATGTTTACGGATAACGGAAAGCAAGAATAGTGGTCCCATTAATATTAATTAATTGGCCTCCTAAGTCCTAATGTAATGGAGTATGTAATGTAATACTAATAAAGTATAAACACAGTTACACAAACACTATTGCCGCCGATTCCTACGTGTTGGTCCTGAAACGAGTAAATAAAAATTTGAAATGCGAAATTTGGTGGTAAACTCGTTTTTATAAAAATCAATCAAAATCAAACTTTCAGTTTGACAGCTAAGTGCTCTTTTTATCGAACAAGTTTTTAAAATGAATATGAAATTTATGGCAACTTATTCGAAATCTAAGCTCTAGATATGAAAATAATTTAGCTTAGAATACACGGGAAAAATATAACAACTCTAACCATGAAATACTTGAAAAATTAGTGTTTCACTGAATAAAACTTTGAGCTTGAGTATGAGTTGATTTATTGGAATTCTTGATTATTCTCGTAAGTTCTTCAAGTGAGAAATGCTCTTTATTTATAGTTGATGTAGATTCGAACTAGCCATTGTGTATAGCCGTTTGAATTTTGAATCATATCTAACCGTTGAATTCTTCCCGTTGAAGTCGTCGTCCTTTTTTCTATTTTTGGTATCTATCATTTTAGACAAATTCTGCAATCTGCAGCTTTCCATAACTTAAGTATTGATCTTCAAGCTAGGACCTTCAGACCGGACTTCAGGACAGAAGCTTCATGCTGGACCTTCATGCTGGACTTCAGGACTGGATCTTTAGGACAAAATTCATGACTGGTCCTTCAGGACAAACTTTCAAGCTTGCAGACTTGGATTTTCAGGTCTGATCCTTCGGACTTACGCTACACAGAATCAAGTTTTGGAATCAAATCAAAACATTATAAAATATCCCAAACACTATGTCTTGTAGTTGTAGCCGCTTTTTAAGACCAAAATTCTATTTCAAAAAAATTTAATTCATCAAATAATTCAACTTCTTTTGCACAAATATCTCGATAACTTAGTAATTCTCCACCCAACTTCGAACAGTTCCTAATTCCTATGTAATATCACCTAGAATGTTCAATAAATCCAATTAAAGTACAAATACTTTAAATATTGATACAATTAAAATTAATCCACATCATTTTCCGCTACTTAATCGTGGGAGAATTTCGGTTCTAAAATAGACTCTTACTTAGGGTCCGGTTCACAATGAATAGATTTGGTAACTGGTCGAGTGTCGGCTGTCTTATTTATGCATGTGGTCCAGAGTTAAAGACTATTATTATAGACAAGTGCACACTCCCCATTAATTTCCTCATCCACTACCTTTTTTTATTACTCCCTCCTATTTTTTTTAAATGATGTTTTGAAGTTACGCACAACTATTAATGAAATCTTTTTATACCTATATTAACCTTATTTAATGTTAATTTATTCTCAATAAGTTTAATTATTTTAGTGTAAAAACAATAAAAGAGAGCCTCGTATAAAGTAATTTAAGTGTAAAAACAATTAAAGATACATTAAATGTTAAGAATATGATGAAATCTAAATGAATTTTCATGATTTAATTAAGGGTATGATGGACAAAAGAATCCAAAACATCATTTATTTTTCAAAAAGTTCAAAAGGCCAAAACATCATTTATTAAAAATAGGAGGGAGTAATAATTTTTAATAAAAATGTATATTCCCGAAATTCTAAGTTATAATTTAAATCCACGTACTAAAAGTTTTAAAATTATAAGAACATTGTTTTACCCTTAAAATAGATATATTGAAGGAATAAGTACTTACACAAAATAATTTTAGCACGTAAGAGTCCAGTCTTTTATAATGGTTATAAATACATATATACCTAAATACTTACATAATACTCAGCTAATTCGTGAATAATTCTAAAATATAAAATACGTTTGCTTAGTGATTTAAATTGTCTCTTTTATTCTCCTTATTTCCCCTTTGACACAGATCGATAAACCATTTAATGTAATCTTTGGCTCTCAAAATAAGCTATATTAAGGCAAATTTTCGATTTGAAACACCGTTTTAATGAGAAAAAAAAAAAAAAAAATTTATTGACGTTAGAAGTGGGGGAAGGTGCTAATTCGACTATTATATTTTGATAATACGTAGTACTTTCTCTGTCCCACTAATCATGACACCTTTTTTTCCGGCACGATTATTAAGGAGAATATATAAAATAATGTGTAAGAGTGATAAAGGTGGTAGAGTCCATATCTTTTTAAAGAGATAACTTTGACTATTTATGAAATGTGTCAAGTTTAGTGGGACGTTCCAATAAGGAAAGTGTATCATGTTTAGTGGGACGAAAGGAGTATGTTAGCTTCAAATTTACCTCAAGCACTACTATTCTAAGTATAGAGGCTTTTGAATACCACGATTTTGTAGCATTTTTTGGGATGAAAAAAGTTGTCAACATTTTTTTTTTCATTTTCTAATAATATATTCTAAATTATATTTTTAGTTGAAAATGTTACCCACAAAATAAAATATACGTATCTGCACATGTAAGTGAAGTTTAATATATTAAATGTTTTTTATGACGATCATATTTAAATATAAAAAGATTATATATTTTTTATAAACTGTCTCAAACAAATAATAAAATATATTATTGGTAAATTGACATATATAGTAGTACTATTTTTTTTACTTCGATTATAGTTTTGTGTAATCTCTAGTTGGAAGTTTTGTGTAATCTCTAGCCTGCAAATTAAGCATGTTGTTTGTTTTGAAATTAGGTGCTGGTGTGCAAATATGTTAGTCCTCTTTCAAAAGTAGACATCTCTTTATATATGCTTTTGAGATGAAAGTAAGGACATAATGTTTGATATCAAAAGTTGTATATTTGGATTATTTGGTATATATATATACACTCGATTTTTAAATATCGCACGCACTAAATTTCTTTTGGATCGAGTCCATCTTAGTTCGTGTTGGAGTTTCTTTTATATTTGTATCGAAATTAATTATCTCAAACACTTTGTTCCCTCC
The DNA here is from genome assembly GCA_026898415.1 of Leonotis leonurus. Lineage (NCBI taxonomy): Eukaryota > Viridiplantae > Streptophyta > Magnoliopsida > Lamiales > Lamiaceae > Leonotis > Leonotis leonurus. Next base: position 621,178 of record JAPKLX010000018.1, on the reverse strand, counting down.
AATAATTTCTTACACATTTGATTTGCCACGTATTTTAATAAATAACTAGTTTGTGCACCCGTGCTATGCACGGGAATATGTTATTTATCAATAATTTATGCATAGAGATATTTAAAATAATCGAAAATGATGTAATCAGATAATAATCGATGGTTTTAGAACCTTAATCATAAACGATGGTTCGATTTCAAATCATGACTGTCTAGAGGACGGTTCAGTTATAATTTCAAAATTTTGAAACCATGATCAGCGATCCAAACCAGTAACTTCAATTTATTTTATCCAATTCAATTTATTTCTTATTTGTAAAATGTATTTTTATATAATTCACAATAACACATTAAAATTTATGAATATATTAATAATAAAATAAATTAAAAATCAAAATTTAATTTTGAAATTTGGAAATTAATAAAACTTTATGATTTTATATAATAATATAATAATATTTAAATTTTACTTTATAGTCATTCTAATTTTAAAATTAACAAATAAAACGACATTAAAATTTTGAAAAGTTAAATAATAATATAAATTATTACGTAATCATAATAATAAGAATTTTTAAATTTTCATATATATTAGTATTAATTTTTTGGATAGTTCATAAATATAATTCTAGCTGTTCTATACGGTTCGATTCCAACTCCTGAACTATCTTAAAAACGATTTGGTTCTGATTTTGAATATTCGAAGGAGTTAGGTTCCAAACTACAATCATGAGCACTTCTACTTCTGTAATTTTATAAATTTTAATTGGTTTAAATACTAATAATAATTGATCATATACTAAAATTAACATAGTCGTATTTATAGGTGTTATAATTTTTAGTTGTTTGAGCAATTTTTTAATTAATATTGATCTACATATAATTTATCTCACAAAGAGTTGATTGTCTAAAAATATCTCTCATTGTGTTAACTAAAAATAAATATGAACGATTCATATTTTTATATTATATTATTTTTTATTATTTTATATTTAATAAAATACAATAATTTTAAATATTTTCTCTAAAAATATTAAGACATCCATTAAAAAAAACTTTATAATGAGCTTCTATGCATGGTCTCAATTTATAATGGATTAAGTTTCAATTTTCATGCATAATATTAAAATATATTATAAAGAGTATTCAACTTTATAATTAGGAACATTATAATTTAGTAAAATATATTATATGTATAAGAATATGTATACATATAATTATTTTCAATTTACTAATGTGTTATAATTTTTTATATTAAATTTATATTTTATATAACATATATCAAATTAAATGTATTGTCGAGATCTTTAATTTAATATGCATAATATTGCAAATATTTTTACGAAGAAAATAAATAATTTTAGGAGAAATGTGTTATAGGAGAGAGAAAATAATCTATAAAGTTTTAAAAATTAATAAGCCACACGCTAAACATAAACCAGATTCAGTTGTACATGTATATTATGATTTATTCAATGCTCAAGTTATCTTGTTGCTCTATTGGTTCACAATATAGTCTTTCTTATGAAAGGTATAGAGATCGAATCCTGTTAATGTTAATTTTTAAATTTAATAGTTGTAAGATTATATTTACCATTGAAATTGAAGTTATTTACAAAATTTGCCACTCAAATTGATTTCAATTGGAATGCTTCCTGTTTTATATATATATAGATTTGAGTTAAAGCATATTATATAGGGTATATATCTGAGTGGGATTTTAATAGTATTAACATAATTTCTTATGTCCCTGAAATTCGATAAATTGGTTAAATATGTCCCAGAAAACGAGTGCTTTAAGGAGAAGTATTATTGTACTCTTTCTGTCCCACT
>JAPKLX010000018.1:604049-619345 GCA_026898415.1 Leonotis leonurus | reverse complement strand
GATTATAATAAATACTTATTTGAATATAATATGAGACAATTAAGATGAGACGGAGGAAGTATTAAATATTGCCTAATTTATTATGATTAAAGCTTGATATAACAACGTGGTCTTGTCGGTTAATTATGAAATCATGATGTGCCATTATTGAGCGTCAACGATTGGATTCTCTAATATGTTTGGCAAAATTAATGTCTGTCATGTTAAAATTTAAAATTAAGTCTGAAAATACAGTGTAGACCCCAATCTGGATCTTCTCTTAGGAAATAATTTGTTATGAATCTTCATCTGAATATTTTCATTATAGAAAATAGCACAATTTTATTGTTCGTGGTCAACATAATTTAACGTGTTAACGATTATTATGGTAATGTCCCATCAGTATATAAGTCATTATAATTTTCCTTTTATATTATTTTGTACTGATAGTATTAAATCATACCCTAATAAAAAATACTAATCGAAAAGTGAGAATTAATGAAATTTTATTAAAAATTTAATATTTATCAAGGAAGTATGTCACATCAATCGTGGCGTGTTAACACCGCCTCCAAAGAACGAGTGGGCATTTTATATAGAAATAATAATATTATTAATGTGCCTTTTTAAAAAATAACAACTGTACCGTGCTCAAACACATTTCCAATATCCCATCTTTTTCTTTTTTCATTCATGATTCATCACGTTGTACTTATTAGAGAAGATTTCATCATCATATTTTATAACCTGCTATGTATATTTAAAAAAATCCGAGCTTCTAAATATAAGTATAAAAGTGTGTCAACCGCTCTAGATAAAGTAAACGCGGAAGCTAAAATAGAAGATAAAGATATTTTGCGTAGGTTATATAAATCAATAATCTACACAAGCTTTATGGCTAAAAAGAATTATCAAAACAAGTGTTGAAGCTAGTTACAATGCTGGACTACACTATAATACAACACTTTACTAAAAACACTAAATGTACGTTCTTGAAAGCTAGAACTGTACAAAATGAAAACTATGAAAATAATTATGAAAAAGACGTATATCAACTAAACGAAAGTCTCTTGTATTTATAGATAGACTTTACAGGTCTGGATCCATGATTATAGCAACGGCCCACTCTTTCAGGACGTGGTTTGTCGAGTCAGCACCACTTCTTAAAATGTGGAACATGCGGTTGTTGACTCCGTAATTTGTGGAACGGAATTCTACTTGCATGATTCTCTCAACTGCATGGCTTAAGACTTGGTCTCATCTCCATCCTACGTGTGCTGCTTCAACGCTGCTGAGTCATCACTCCACGTTGTTGCTGAGGTGTTTCTTTGTCAGCACTATATGTCATGCTGAGCTGACGTCCTAGTTAGCACATCTGTGAAGAAAGCAAAAACTCATGTGTTATGTCAACATTCGACCAACACTTAACGTAAAAACCTAAATCTAACAAAATATATAGTTGATGTCATGGTAGGAACGTTGACACCAAATTATTGTATTTTCTGGTTGAGATATCTCAAGAATTCATCAAGTCTTTACCAACTCCTATTTTAATAGTACCTTTCATTTAATGTAAATGTTCCATTATTTAATTGGCATTTATTATATATATACATACATACATGTATGCATGTATATATATTGTAAAAACTGATTAATTTATTTACGTATTAAGGGCATTATCATGAAAAGATGTACAACTGTATGGTGTACGTTTAAACTTGTAATAAAAAATTATCCTGATATAATATTGCGTTTTTACAATAAGATATTTGTATATGTATTATGTACATTTCTTTTAATAATCTTTATAGGTCAAAAAAATTATTTGATCCCCACCTATATTTAAATACATATTTTGGCATCTTTACAATAGATACATATCACCACCTAAGGTCATATATATTTGTGGCATCCCAAGTCGAAGAATTAAGAGATGTTAATATACTATAAGTATGGATTTCAATAGATTTTATAATAATATGATTAATCATTTTCTATAAAGCGATGGCGAATAACAAATTTACTGATGAATCCATTGGATCGCCGTAGTTGAGCCCGGAACGTTACGATATTCACTCTATCTCATTCAAATTAATGTCGAAAGTTGATAAAAATCTACAATTTTGATCCAAATAAGAACAATTTTGTAGGGTCGGAGAGATAGTACCATGTAAAATAATATTTTCATTTGAAATAAAATTACTACTGAATATATGTATTATTATTATATCTTCACACCTATATTTGAAAATATATCACTAGCAGTTTGTGGACAGTGCATGCGCAATAATATACTCTTTTAGGATGCCTCTATCGGTAGGTAAAAACTAGTTTTTTATTTTAGCATTACCATTGGAAAAAGTATAAACCAGTTTTTATAAAAAATTACACAAACTGGTTTGTGCAGACAAACCAACTTCATCTCCTTTAAAAAGCTACACAATCCTGTGGAAAGGTTTAGGGCCCACCAATATACTATAAAATATGTTGTACAGTTTTTTATACAATGACCCACCAATATCAACGGAATTATTTGATCATTAAATACTAGCATCCAATGTTATAAATATATGACCGTTAAGCAATGAATATATATATATTTTTTTAGTCTATAAATAGTGTTCTTCAACACTTCATTTTTACACATCTTCCAAACATATTTTCTTGTTTTTCTTTTATTTCTCTCCATTTCCACTAGTAAAATAGCAGATTCAAGCTCGCAAAATTCCGACTCTAGTGCTTCTGAAAACCAAAATTTTCAAGGTTCTTATCCAATTTCACAATCTCGTCAAATACCTTACCCTCACCAACAAATTCCAATGAACTACTAAATGCTAGAGATGATGGCTCAACAAATGGCGTTCAACTCTCCTCATGGTTCTAATTTTTCTCAACAAATGTCATTCAATGGTTCTGGTATTTCTACGTTTGCTCCACAAGTGCCATTCAACGTGCCCGGTGGTTCTAATTTTTCTCAACAAGTTCCATTCAACTCCCCCGGTGTTCCAACTTTTTCTCAACAATATCCATTCAACTCATCTGGTGTTCCAACTTTTTCTCAACAAATTCCATTCAGCAGTCCCTCTGAATCAAGTTTTCCTCCATATTCTTCACAAAATCCACCTATTGATGATGATGATGATGTTGTTGTTGTTGTTGGGGAAGTTGGTAAATCCACTGCAATGTCAAGTGAGAGGAAAACGCCGTGAACGCATGATGATGACATCCTTCTTGTAAAATCTTGGTACAATACCAGCACCGACTCCATTATTGGCAATGGTCAAAAGAGAAAGGAGTTCTGAGAGAAGATTGTTGCATACTACAATCAGAATAGGCCAGCGGGCACTGCTTCGCGAAGTCACACACATGTAAAAAATTATTATTACAGAATCATGCCAGATATTAATAAATGGTCAGGTATCTATAATAATTTTTGGAGCAATAGAGAAACGACAATCCGAAAAATAAGGATTTCAGGTGGTTGCACGTTTGGAAAATCATCCAAACTTGCGAGAAATGGGCTCATCAACAAATGCCAGAAATTCCTCAGAAAAAATCCAAGAATTCTGAAACAGATAGTCCGTCTTCTACTGATACTGGACGTCGTGAGCGGCCGATGGGACAACAAAGAGCTAAACGACTTGCTAAACAAAAGGCGAAAATGACATCATCGACAAATGATGAGAAATGGAAGAATTTGCAAGAGGTCATGGATAGACAATTAAACATTCAAGCAGAGCAACTTAAACTCCTAAACATGGAGTTTTGCAGTAAGGATACTAGTGGCATGTCGGAGGCACAATTATATAGTTATAACAAGATGGTAGACGAAATCAAGGCTAAATATGGATGAAACTAATTTCAATATGTCTTAATGATTAGCCGGAGTTTAAGTATTATGTGTCTTAAGTATTTGTAATATGTATTGTGTGTCTTAAGTATGTTCAATTATGTGTCTTTAGTATTTGTAATTTAATTATGTCAATTTAAATTAGTGGTGCAATTAATTTATTTCAACTCTACAACACAATACCTAACTACACATACTACTTACCACAATTATTCACCTAACTCTACTACTACTCACCTCAACAACTCACCTCAGCTACTCACCTAACTCTACAACTACTCACCTAACTTTTTACACTACTCAACTCAACTACTCATCTAACTCCACAACTATCAATTTTTTTGGCTATACATACAATATATTTTCATTCATCTCAACCATAAATTACTCATTTCTTCACCCAAAAATAACACAAAAAATGTCAAACAATCATAGTGAAATTGATGAAATGTGGAAGACATGACTCCGTTTTTCAACAACAAATCCAATCATGCGAGAGATGATCGATCATCTTGATGCAAATGAAGCAGAAGCTCAACCTTCACGACGGCAAAGCGCTCCAAGAAAATACATAGATCGAGAGCGTGAAAGCGGTCATGATCGTCTCGTTCGTGATTATTTCTGTGACGAACTCATCTACGATAATGATCTATTTCGTCGGTGATTCCGAATGCGAAGAGAGTTATTTGTTAAGATCATTGATGCAATGAGCAACTACTCACCATATTTCACATTGAGACAAGATGCTACTGGAAGAAGTGGTTTATCACCACTTCAGAAGTGCACTGCAGCTATTCGACAATTGGCATATGCAGCACCTGGTGACTCACTTGATGAGTACATGCGTATGGGTGAGAGTATTGCGTTGGAATGTCTACATAAATTTTGCAGGTGTATGATTGCCAATTATAGTGCTCAATATTTGAGGGCACCAAATGAAGCAGACATTCAACAACTACTGCAAATGCATGAAGAAAGACATGGTTTCCCTGGAATGTTGGGGAGCCTCGATTGTATGCATTGGGAGTGGAGAAATTGTCCTGTCACCTTCAAGGGGTTTCATACACGAGGTGATCAAGGAGTTCCTACAATAATTCTTGAAGCAGTGGCATCAGCAAATTTGTGGATATGACATTCTTTCTTTGGTGTCGCCGGTGCAAGTAATGATATCAATGTTCTTCACGGGTCTCCATTATTTAATCAATTTCTGCAGGGGGATGCGCCAGCAGTTCAATTCACGGTGAATGGTCAAACATATAACCAAGGATATTATCTAACTGATGGCATCTATCCGACTTGGGCTTCATTCGTCAAGAGTTATCTAGCACCAGTTGATCCGATGAGAAAATATTTTGCAAAGAGACAAGAGGCTGCAAGAAAAGACATAGAACGAGCGTTTGGAGTGTTACAATCTCGTTGGGCAGTAGTTCGGAGTCCCGCCAGATCTTATTTTAAGGACGACATCCGCAATATAATGCTCACATGTATTATTTTGCACAACATGATCATTGAGGATGAGGGTGAAGAAGCGGTCAATTGGTCTGAAGAAGACGCAACTCCACAACAACCAATACCAATGGGTACCAATAATTGGGAAGCATTTGAAAATTATCTGAAAAATCACAATGATTTAACAAATACTCAAGTCCATCTACAACTTCAGGAAAATTTAAAACAACATATTTGGGCACAATTTAATATCAATGATTTGTAGGATTGGGTAATAATGTAATTTATATTACTATGTTTTTATGTATTGTTTAATTAATGTAATTTTGATTTTTTTTAATGTAATATTAATTTTAGTAATGCAATTTTAATTTTAGTGAAGTCATTTGAATTTAATTAATATCATTTTAATTATTATTTATATTTTTTTTATTATATTACATAATTTAAATGTCTATTTTTTATTGTTTAATGTGCAATTTAAATATTGAAATAAGATAAATACAATTAATTGAAAATTTTAAATTTATTATGGTGGGACCTTGTAAAAGTTAGAAACTAGGTTTATTGTTGGAGAAAAAGAGAGAGAAAAACAAGTGGGTTTTTAAAAGCTGATGTGGCACTTTGAAAGTTGAAAATATGAGTTTATGGTTGAATGTATGGCGCCTCAATATCGACAAAAAACTGGACACATCTTATCCCATGTTCCCATTATAGTCTTCACGATAATGGCATAATCTCAATGTTGGCTTATTGCTAGCCGAAATCCTTTTGCCTCAATAAGGATGATACAAAAATTTTGGGCACGAATATTAAAGAGAGTGTATAAAGTAATATAAGAGTGATAAAAGTGATAGGGTCCACACTTTTTAAAGATATAATTTTTACTATTTTAAAATGTGTCATTATTAGTGGGACATCCAATAAAAGAATTATGTCATATTTAATAGGACGAAGAAAGTATTATTTATTTATTAGTTATAAATTTTATTAAAAAAACAAAATTAGAATCAGACACCCTCCTTTTCTTGTCGATCGTAAAAAATGTATGGAATATAGTATAAGATGTGCTAGTAGGTTGAATGGATGTATTCTCATGATGAAATGTGTCTAAAGTTCTATGTTATATATCAAAACCTTATAAATCTATTTAGCATGTCCTGTCGATTTTCAAATAATTGTTAATTGCTATTCATTATATATATCATACCAAGTCTTTTGTATTTATTAAATATTAAATTCTATCATAATTAATAAATCATAATTATACACATGAATCACTATATAAATAAAAACGATTTATTTTTCTTTTTAGATTGTTTCAATAATATTGATTTGTTTTTAAAATGATAAAAAAAAATAACTCTTTTAAAACATTTTTTTGTACTATCTATTATTTTACGTACATAAAAACAAATCACTTTTTAGTGTGACATATAAAATATAAGCATTTCTCGTAATTATCAAATGAAATTAAAAATATATGATAAAAATATATTTTCTACATCATTTATATCTCACTACAAGAAAACATACATATACCATCATTATTGACATTTAACTAGAGAAACAATAATGAAAGGTGACGATAGGTAAAAAATTTATCACAAAAAATTATTAGTGATGAAATTTGAACTTTTAACTATAAATTTTACCATTACTAAAACTATTCTTTTACAATTAATGAAGATATATATCATTTCATTAATACTTCCGTCACTGAATAATAATTTTCTTATAATGTTCTAAAATAAGAATATATGATATGAATTTGTTGGGATATGAAATCCGATACTCTAAAAGTGAGTAATCCATGTATCATATCAAAATGAGCTTATATATAGATTAATTCTAGCATATCGTGATCTGCACGTTGAAGAAATGTAAACATTGTAGAAAAAGATTAAAACATAGCATATGAGTGGTAAAAGATGACATGATTTGTATGATTAGAAACAAGTATTTATTTATAGGGGTGAGCAAAAAATGGTAAAAAACCGAAAACCGAAAACCGAACCGAACCGAGCCGAACCGATAATTTCGGTTCGGTTTCGGTTTTGATTTTATAAAATTTTAATTTTTCGGTTCGGTTTCAGTTTTAACATCAAAAAAACCGAAATACCGAAAACCGAATCGAAACATATTATTTAATAATTATTTATTTATTATTACTTATTAAATAATTATTTAATCAATATTACTTATTAAATATATAAATAGATATTTAATATTACTTATTAAATAATTATTTAATTAATATTACTTATTAAATATATAAATATATATTAAATATTACTTATTAAATATGTTTTTAATAATTATTTATTAAATATTTTCCATTTTCGGTTTTTCGGGTTTTAACCGAAACCGAACCGAAAATTTCGGTTCGATTTTTTTTCGGTTTAAGGTTATTTCGGTTCGGTTTTGGTTTTATATTTTTCGGTTCGATTTTTTTTCGGTTTTCATTATTTTTTCGGTTCGGTAACCGAACCGAACCATGTTCACCCCTATTTATTTCATTATTTTTTCCCTAATGCTTAGTTGGCAAATTTTTACTTGCATAGATTATTCCGGTTTTCCCCATTCGGTTAGAAAAGTACAAGAAACAGCATACAATCTTTCACATGGTAAGTATTAATTTTTATGTAATAAATCTAAAACGAACTCACACTTGTCTCTATCTTTCTATATATGCTCTCTCTCTCTCTCTCTCTCTTCTCTCTCCCAAAGTCTCAAACACATCAAAAGTGATAATTAGTAGCTAGCTACGTTCTTGATCACTACTTGTTTTTTCTTCATTTGCTCTCTGCCAAACCCACACTTCATTCTTCCAGTTTGGTATTTTCCCGCATATCATAATCATCATCATCTCTTTTTGAAAACCTGCTTTTTTGGTGCAAGTGCATAACTACCCACCACAACTCGAGATATTTACCTAAATACTGCCCTTTTTTATTATTTATATATCAAACAATTTAGTGGTTTCTATCACTCGCCCATTCTTGCTTAATTCCAAGGTCTCTTTCTCCCTCCCTCCCTCTCCCTCTCTCTCTCTCTATTTCTTTCTAGAGCATTCATGTACTTGCCTGTGTGAAGTTCACTAGATCCAACCAAGTTTTGCCATATATATATATATATGTAATGTAGCGAGTGTGTAGTGAATTATGTTTCATGTCATGATATCAGCTTTGTTTACACACTCAAGAAACGCATTTAAACATACTCATCTCTTTCAAATGTCACCATACGCCATTAGGCACGCAGATGAATATGTATATATATGAGTAACTTAAGATTATTTGTCTTGTCACTGGAATTGAATAGGTAACTAAATTAAAGAGGATATATAAAAGAAAATCAGCATGTGGAAGCTGAAGACAGCAGAAGGCGAGGACGGTCCATACCTCTACAGCACCAACAACTACGTGGGCCGACAAACTTGGGAATTCGACCCGGATTACGGCACACCGGAGCTCCGGGAAGAAGTCGACAAAGCCCGCCGTGATTTCTGGGCCAACCGTCGAGATGTCAAGCCCAGTAGCGATCTCCTTTGGCGGATTCAGGTTCCCCGTATCATATCTTATCTTTTATTGTCTAATCGCGTTGCATTTCATGTTGCATGGATATATCTTTAATTATTGATTTAAAAACATATGTTTTTCTTACATGTTTCTTCAAAAATTTCTGCTACTAGACCATATGTGTATACAGGAGAAGAAGAAAACTTGAGGGAAGTCTATCACAATTCACAGCCCCATGAAAACCTTTGTGCACTCACATACTTAAATTGTTATCATTTACTCACTAATTAAATTGAGAAAATGTTTTAATGCAGTTCTTGCATGAGAAGAATTTCAAACAGACTATACCCCAAGTAAAGGTGAGTGAGGGTGAAGATGTCACCTATGAGGCGGCCACCACCACACTCCGCCGCGCTGTCAACTTCTTCTCCGCCTTGCAAGCAAGTGACGGGCACTGGCCGGCGGAGAACGCCGGCCCCCTCTTCTTTCTTCCACCTCTGGTGATGATTACATATATTACTGGCCATCTCAACACTGTTTTCCCAGCAGAGCATCGCCGGGAGATCCTTCGTTACATATACTGTCATCAGGTGCAACATCTTACTTTATCAGTTGATAAATGACAAATGAAATAGAATGTATATAATTGAGTTCATTTGGAACTATATATGCAGAATGAAGACGGTGGATGGGGATTCCATATAGAAGGGCACAGTACGATGTTCTGCACTGCTCTTAGCTACATTTGCATGCGTATTCTAGGCGAAGGCCCCGAAGGAGGGCTGAACAACGCTTGCAGCAGAGCCAGAAAATGGATTCTTGATCATGGCACTGTCAAAGCTATCCCTTCTTGGGGAAAGACTTGGCTTTCGGTAACTAGTTACCACATCTACTATGTGATGATATAAGAGCTCATCAAACATAGACTTATGAAAGCCTTGATTATGTGTTTGTAGATACTGGGAGTGTTTGAATGGATAGGAAGCAACCCAATGCCACCTGAGTTTTGGCTACTTCCATCATTTCTTCCTATGCATCCTGGTCTGTGATTCATGTTTCAACTCTCCAATAATTGTTTCAAGAGTATGTGTTTAGTTTGCTCCTTGTCTGAGTTTTTTCTTGATGACCAAAATGCAGCAAAGATGTGGTGCTACTGTCGCATGGTTTACATGCCAATGTCATATCTATACGGCAAGAGATTTGTTGGTCCAATAACTCCACTCATTTTGGAGCTAAGGGAAGAGCTCTATGATGAACCTTACGATCAAATCAAATGGAAGAGCCTAAGGCATATATGCTGCCAGGTAACAGATATTGGAATTTGAAGCTTTTCACTTGCTTTATAGTTTAATTCTGATGGTAAAACATGTGATAATCATTGCAGGAGGATGTGTACTACCCTCATCCATTAATTCAAGACTTGATTTGGGACAGTTGTTACTTAATAACAGAGCCTCTTCTGACTCGGTGGCCTATGAACAAGTTGCGAGAGAAGGCACTTGAAGTTACAATGAAGCACATCCACTACGAAGACGAAAACAGCAGGTACATCACTATTGGGTGCGTAGAGAAGGTGTTGTGCATGCTGGCATGTTGGGTAGAAGATCCCAATGGAGACTACTTCAAGAAGCATCTTGCAAGAATCCCAGATTATCTATGGGTTGCTGAAGATGGAATGAAGATGCAGAGCTTTGGCAGCCAAGAATGGGACACGGGTTTCGCTCTACAAGCGCTGCTAGCTTGCAATATGGTTGATGATATAGGCGACACTCTCAAGTTGGGCCACGATTTTGTCAAGAAATCTCAGGTAGTCACAATATACCATACTGAATCTTGATGGCTTGCTTAATTTTAACAGACATTGACATTAAAGTTTTGTTACAGGTGAAGGACAACCCTTCCGGTGACTTCAAAAGTATGTATCGACATATCTCTAAAGGGTCATGGACGTTTTCAGACCAAGATCATGGATGGCAAGTGTCTGATTGCACTGCTGAAGGATTGAAGGTACTACGCATATTACATACATATGCAGTTTTATCAAGCAATCAAGATCAACATCAATGGCACAAAAAATAAAGTATTCTATTTCTTAATGATTCTGCAGTGTATTCTTCTCTTCTCCATGATGCCTCCTGAAGTTGTTGGAGAGAAAGCAGATCTTGAAAGATTCTACGACGCTGTCAACGTATTGCTTTCACTGCAGGTTGATTACAATACCAGAGATAGAATCAAACATTGCAAGAAAGTTAATGGCTGTTACCTTCTAGAGGTATACTAATAGTAGCCCTTTTGTTATTAACACCTACTACTTTATATGACTATTTGCAGAGCAAAAACGGTGGCTTGGCTGCATGGGAGCCTGCAGGAGCCTCAGAGTGGTTAGAGGTGACATATTCTCTTTATGATAGTTCTTTAATCACATTATCCAGTTATAAAGCTAAAATTATTTTGCATGCAGTTGTTGAATCCAACAGAGTTCTTTGCTGACATCGTGATTGAGCATGAGTAAGATGACTCCATTGCCTTCCTATTTCATATACCATACACACATTACATATAATTCATGGGGTAACATGATAGATGAGTACTGATCCACCTGCAGGTATGTGGAGTGCACATCATCAGCTATTCAAGCACTTTTGTTGTTTAAGAAGTTGCATCCTCGTCACCGCAAGAAAGAGATCGAGACCTTTGTTACAAAGGCTGCTGGCTACCTTGAAGATATCCAAAAGCCTGATGGTTCATGGTACATTAATCTGCTTGATTGCCTTAATTCTTTGCAGTTGCATTAGTTATTTCTGATTCATACGTCAATTATTAGGTATGGAAACTGGGGTGTTTGCTTCACTTATGGTTCTTGGTTTGCTCTTGGAGGACTTGCTGCAGCTGGTAAAACATATAACAACTGTGCTGCAGTTAGAAAAGGTGTTGATTTCTTGCTAAAATCACAAAGAGCTGATGGTGGATGGGGTGAGAGTTACCTTTCCTGCCCAAAAAAGGTATACTTTTTCTTCACCCTTTTATCATATGGTATCAACATGTTGCTATGACTAGAATCTCCTGCTCCACATTCGGCCCGGTCAGCAAGTCGGGGAGTGCCCCCGGCCCAAATGGAATACAGTATTGGATCTTAAACGCAATTTGGTATATTGTCTTAGTACTATATATATATATATATATATATATATATATATATATATATATATGGTCTTTGACATCTGTAATTTGTAATTTTTTAGCCGCCTAATAAAATCTGTGTCTAATTTACACTTTACGTTTCTATTTATTGTTTTCTCAATTAATCATATTTCGTTACAACACGACATATGCTTATTCATATTTACTGTTCTAAAATAGGAATACGTCCCACTGGAACATGACCGCTCGAACCTGGTCCATACTTCGTGGGCGATGATGGGTCTGATTCATTCAGGACAGGTCAGTAGTTTTTTAGGGTTAGTTGCCCATTTTAATTACAAACATATCTCATAATTATGTACTATTATCCATGTAACAGGCTGAGAGAGATCCTACACCTCTCACTCGAGCAGCTAAGCTTATCATCAATTCTCAATTGGAAAATGGTGATTTTCCACAACAGGTAACGATATGATATAACTATTGTTAATACTAAAATTATATGAGGCAAAATGTGTCGTTTTGTTTATTTATAGAAGAAATATTTGATTTTTGGTGTAGGAAATAACTGGAGTTTTCATGAAGAATTGCATGTTGCATTATGCAGCGTACAGAAACATTTATCCCCTATGGGCTCTTGCCGAGTACCGCAAACGTGTTTTAATCTCATCTATAACTATCTAAGTACTATATTGGTATCATGTATCTTCAGTTTGTTAATAAATGCATCTTTATTCCCTTTAAGATGTAATATATCTCAACTGCTGTAGCAATAAAATTTTGATGCATCATAAAATAATAAAGTCTACTATGTTATCATCGTTAATTTGGTATGTTATGTTGATTCTAACATTAAAAAAAACATGAAAATAAAGAGAAAAATTTAGTCTGCACGTTTCTAACTTTATTTTCATGTAACAAGAGCTGCACCAGATTAACGATAAATAAGTTCTATATATTATTAATCAAATACTTCAAATTTTAAAATAAGTTGTTAGCATCTCAAGCCAAATGGGCCCAAGCCCAACCATAAGAATTTATATCTTACCCACCACCACAATGAACAGTATCACCAACCAATAAAAAGCTGCCACGCAAGGTCTTGCCATTTCCCTCTTGCCTTGACTGGGTAGCGCAGAAATCCTGTCCTACCTTGGCTCCAATAAGATACCTTTGGGCTTGGCGCGATCCTCTGCAAAATCTTGGAGCCAAAAGCTTGCCTCCAAAATTTCAACCGAAACATCGAATTTTACATAATTTATTTAATTTTTCTTCCCTTCAAAAATCAGAGTACTCAAATTTCAAATTAATAATGTTAGATAGGTGCCTTCATTGATTCACATTCATGTTTTCACACGTACACTACTAACTAGCGTTATACTACAACTACTTTCTTCCTCCTCCTTCTCTCGGAGTTATCTGAATCTCTTAATTCTCGTGACGCTATTCCTTATCCTTACATTCCCTCATTTTATTGATCTGTATATGGGGATATATTTTCATTGCCATTTGATACGGATATCGAATTAAAGAGTGATTTTCCCCATAAATATTTCTGGATTTTTTTTATCGATTGGGTCGCTTTTGGGTGTTTTATTTGCGACGTTGGAATTGCACAGTGAATTTCCGGTTCAAGATTGTTGTTCAATCTGAATGAAGAATAATCAGCGGAGTTGATTGAACGGTAATTAGATCAATTCTTTTTATGGAGGAGAGCAATTAGGGTTTTTTGTGGATTGGGTTTTGGTGATGTGCGGATTTGATTGGTGGTGATTAAATGATCGGAAAGCGGCCTAGCAAGATTGCAATGCCGAAACTCAAGCGTTGCCCACCGATGAAAGGAGAAATCTCTAGTGGCAACGATGTCGAGAATTCATGCAGCGTTGCAGTTAAGTCGAGGAAGACGAAGAATATAACCAATGAGATGTATACAGTTCCAGTAGTTCAAATAGAAGGAACAAACATAGACTTACCGAGTTATTGCCGTAAGACTGACATATCTTTTGTCAAGGGCGACGCGAATTCGGTTGTGAGGGAGGTTCCTGAGAACAAGCCTCCGTTGTTGAAGTCATCGCGTGGTCGTAGGCAGGTACTCCCGAAGAAGTTCAAAGACTCAATCTTGCATCCATGGAAGAAAGAAAATTTGCAAAGTGGTGATGATCTGGAGATCTGTCTAGCTGATAGTGATGAATATGCTCTGGATGTGCCGCGAAATAAGAATTCAAAACGAGAACAGCCTTCTACGTCATGCGGTGATGACATATATTTAGTCAAGAAGCCAAGAATTGACAGAAAGCTTGATTTCAGATTGGAAGACATAATTTTGGAGCCTTATTATAGCTCGCCGTGTTCTGTAACTTCAGTTAATGGCGGAGTTTCTTCAGTTTCTATTGGAGTGGAAAGTGGCGGGAAGATGAATGCACATATGGGATCTAGAAAAACCGTGAAGGAAAAAGTGACTCCAAAGAGGGCAGGTTTTTATGAGCATGGTGACTTTGAAATGGGAGATATAGTGTGGGCGAAATGTGGTAAGTTTTTCCCTGCGTGGCCTGCTGTTGTGATTGATCCTCTGGTTCAAGCCCCAGAATCCGTTTTAAGAGCTTGTGTTCCTGACACTCTCTGCGTGATGTTCTATGGGTTCTCTAGGACTGGACTAAGGGTAATTTTTTCTGACACTTGTGCTGTTGCATCCCTATGTTCACAATAGGGAATTTGTAAGAGAAATTTGATGAGCGAAAGTGCCAATTGTTTCTGTTCGTATAGGGTTTGGATGCCATGGTCCTTAATGGGATGGATTTGTCTAATGCTAAATGTTATGCTATTGTAACTTGTGATCGCTGATTGCCATATGGGATTTGGATGCTGGCTAATGAATTACAAAAGCTTGATCACCTTCTAGTAAAGATTATTGTCTAAAAGGTGTTCTATATGCAGGACTATGCATGGATAAAAGCAGGGATGATTTTTCCGTTCCATGAGTACATGTACAGGTATACATAATGTTTATCTTCATAAATTATGCTAACTATGGTTCTCAAAAATGAAAAAACTATGATCTCTAATTCGCTATTGACAAGAGTTTTAAAACGTATTTCATGTCTAGATTTCAGGGGCAGACTAAATTGCATGGTAGCAAGCCTAGTGACTTCCGTGCAGCTATAGAAGAGGCAATTATGGTAGATAGTGGCTATACAGATTCAGCTATGGAAGCTGGGTTGGAAACATCACCTGCAGTAAATCACGGTGAGGCTGAAGAAGCAACTGGGTCGAATCAGGAGTCAGGATGTACCATTCAGCAGGTAAGTTACTGTGCTTATTTTATTTGTGATGTGTGTGTGTGTGTGAGAGGGGGG
>JAPKLX010000018.1:573802-603949 GCA_026898415.1 Leonotis leonurus | reverse complement strand
CAGAGGATTGTGTGTTAAGCTTGCATGATGATGAGTTGTTGTGGTTTTAGTTTATCAGCTTTCAGTACTATGGAAAAGAGGTTAGAGTCATTGTAAGTGAAAGCTGAGAAATCAGTAAAACATAGCAGACATAAATAAGTGGAAAAATGAGGGTACTTATCACAAATTTTTGCTTCAGTTGATTCATGCCTTTTGGACATTAAATCTCTTCCTGCCCTCCTGCTAGGTTCCCAATAGCACAACTGGTAACTGGTAAGTTTCCAAAGAGTAGTGTGTTCATTGTAAATCCTGTCTTGCAGGAGATAGTTGACAAGAGAAAAGACACTCGATTTTGTAGCAGCTGTAACTTGACATTTCCATGCAGAATGGTGAAGAAAATAAAAAGTGCGTCTGCTAAAGCTCATTTCTTGTGTGAACATTGTATAAAGGTAAACAAACTTTCTTTTTCATTAGTTATTTAGTTTAGATATAAACTTCTCATGATTAAACTTTTAAATACTTGTTTTACTTGACATTTGCGAATGTTGTAGTTACGAAAATCGAAACAATACTGTGGTATTTGCAAGCAAATTTGGCATCACTTTGATAGAGGCAGTTGGGTGAGATGATCCTCAGTTTGGGCCTTAATTAATTTATTTTTTGTATCTGTAATTGATCAAACATAATAACTCTTTTCCTTATCATATCCTTCAATATCTTTGTGGGTCAGGTATGCTGTGACAGCTGTGATGTTTGGGTGCATGCTGAATGTGCCAAAATTTCGGCTGAGCTTTTGAAGGTTTGCAAATGGAGCTAATATATTTAGATAGAGTTCGTGCTGTTACTAATTCGCCTCTTTTAAACCAAATTATGATGCTTAGCTCTTGATGCATCTTGTGTTTCTAGGATTTGAAATGTTTGGAGTACTTCTGCCACGAATGCAAAGGAATGCCAGGATCGAAATTGGTTGAGTTGGACAAATGGAAATGTCCAGTCAGGTGCCTATTACATTGCCATGTGTTGTTGTATATGGCCTTTTCTTGATTGCAAACATTATTTGTGTTTGTAAAAAGTTACTTATTTGGTCTGTCTGTGTTCATGTTTACCAGCCCTGCTGAAAACCTTGGGAGCAAAATTCCACCTGAAAAGCTAACAGTTGTTTGCAATGGTGTTGAAGCGGTATATTTTGCAAGTCTCCATTTGTAAGTTATATATTGTGTAAAGGCAATCCCATTTTTCTGTTAGTCCATTCACATTGTAAAAGTTTTGCCAAGGCAAATGCATTCATGAAAATTTTGGGATTTCAATAATTCATTAAGCTATTATGTTCCTTATATCAGGGTACAGTGCCTTTGTGGTTCATGTGGTACAAAGAAATATGGGCTCAGTGAGTGGGAACGACACACTGGATGTAGAGCAAAGAAATGGAAGCATAGTGTGAAAGTCAAGGGCTCAAATACACCCCTAGAGAAATGGGTTTGTTCCTGAATAATATATCACCAAATATCAAGAAAAGATCACTAAAATGACCTTATCTGGTCTACATATCATCTAATATGTTCATGATATACACATATATATGTTTTATTTTTTGAATATCAATTAATAGCAGTGTGCTACAACAGATGTCAGAATACAATGTTCATGCCTGCAATCCAACGCGGTTAGATAAGCAGCAGCTGTTTTCTTTTCTGAAAGGTTAGTCTGGCCGGGGTCACTACATTTTTTTTAATAATTGTATTCATGATGGAATTGGTCGTGTTAGGGATGATTTATTGGTGTTGTTCTTGGCAGAAAACTACCAGCCTGTTCATCCAAAGTGGACCACAGAAAGGTGTGCTGTTTGTAGGTGGGTTGAAGATTGGGACTACAACAAGATAATAATATGCAACAGGTATAGGGATCTGCAATTTCAGCTGTAATGTTCACGGAATTCTAGTAAAAGCTCTCCATCCTAATATATGAAAATTTTGTTATCTAGATGCCAATTGGCTGTACATCAAGAATGTTACGGAGCAAGGGACACTCAAGATTTTGCTCTGTGGGTTTGCCGAGCTTGTGAAACCCCAGAAGTTGAGAGGGAATGCTGCTTGTGTCCTGTAAAAGGCATGTCATTCTATACTAGCTTTATTTCCCCTTAATGACATCGGTGCTTTAATATTTATTGATTTTTATCAACTGCAAAATGCATGTTCAGGGGGTGCATTAAAGCCTACTGATGTTCAAAATTTATGGGTCCATGTTACATGCGCATGGTTCCGGCCAGAAGTTGCTTTCTTAAATGCAGAGAAAATGGAGCCTGCTGTTGGGCTTTTTAGAATTCCGCCAAGTGCATTCACTAAGGTATGATTTCGAATTAATTGATGCATGTGTGATAATTCTGGTAGTTTTATGCTTGCTCTTCTGAAGTCACTGGAAATTCCTTCAGCACACTGTGTGAGACCATTGTGTATTTGTGTTGATTGCCATATTCTTTGTGAATTATCTTTAGCACTAGCTTTGCTAGAATTAGCAGTTTAGTGAATAAAGTTACATTTTTTTTGCCTAAAGGCTGACTATTTGATCTTTGAATGGTGTTGTACAGGTATGCGTTATCTGCAAGCAGGTTCATGGTTCTTGCATGCAGTGTTGCAAGTGCACCACCTCTTTTCATGCTACTTGTGCTTCTCGTGCTGGATACTGCATGGAGGTAACTATATACTTCTGATTCTTTAGTATGTTTGTATCTTTACCATGTTTAGTCTCCTGTACCCTTGTTATGTCTATGTGGATATTTCCTCCTTGATGTACATAATGTCACTCATATGGACTTGTCTAAACAAGGAATCTAATTAGCCATGTTCTATCTGGTCTATAGTGGAAAGATGATTCACTGAGTTGCCCCCCTCCCCCCCACCCCCCTCCTTCTCAATGAAGAAAAGAAAGAAATGTGAGAATTGTAGTGGGTTGAACTTAGAGTTGTTAATTTCAGAATATTTGTATTATTCAGTGAGTCTTCCTTCCTTTCCAGCGTTTTCCGATTGCTTCTCTGATTAAATCTTTATCTCTGTATTCAGTTATGTTGCTCTGAGAAGAATGGGGCGCTGATAACCAAATGGATATCATATTGTGCAGTTCACAGGTATGATATTTCATCCTTTTCACAACACATATCCCATGCATACTTGTTAGATTTTGTCTAAAACAAAATAGATCCATGTGCACAACTAAATATATTTACTTTATGCATGCAAGTATCTAGTGTATTGTGCATGAAACCCAAATTACTTGCCTTTCTGCTGTTTCTATAATCCTTGACATTTTCTTGTACTAGTATAATGCCTTTTAAATGTCGTATGTTCCTTACATCTTAACTTCTTAGTTTTGTCTCAGGGTGCCTAGTGCAGAGAATGTTTTAGTGATTCAGACTCCACATGGGGTTTTCTCCAACAGAAATGTGCTCCAAAGCCAGTATCAAGAACAATGCTCGAGAGGTGCGAGACTCATCTCATCAAGGACTGCTGAATGCTCTGGCTCATCTCCTTCTGATGCAGAAGGATTTGATGCAATGTCTGCTGTGCGATGTCGTATTTATAAGCGCTCAAACCTTAAGGTAGTGTGATTACATGACCATTTGTCTAACTAGGGGTGTCAATGGATGGGTAAAACCCGCACCGGAACCATGAAAATAATTACGGTTATAGAACCGGAACCGAACCGTTAAATAATGGATCCGGACCGTTAGTTAAATAAAGAATGATTCTGGATCTGGACAATACCCATGGATTTTGATCGGTTCCGGATCCGGTTTGGGTTTTACTTGCCTACTAACAAGCCTATATTCGGACCAAAAAATAAAATTTTATAAATTCAATCATTACCGATCTTACCTATTCTTAACTATATATATATATATATATTATATATATAGTCATTGATTTTTAAAATTTTGCAGAAATTTGAGTCCAAAAAATCAATGATTAGGAGAAAAACTCTTATGGTATCATTGAGTGTAGTTCAAAGAAATAAAAAGAAAAAATTGTTGTATCTGACTAAATTTGTTGAAAATTGAAATAAAAAATAGTAAAGTCGATAATAGCATTTAGAGAGAGAAAAGCTCTTAGTTTTGAGTTGATCCCATGCCATTGCGGAGTCACCAGTTCCGGCAACCCATTCGTTGCCGCCGCATCCCACACCATTGCAGAGTCGGTGGCGAAGGAGGAGCAGGCGGCGTTCTGAGTTCCTTGCTGGAGCCACCAGTTCCGGCAGCCTATTCGCCGCCGTCGTTGCATCCCTCACCATTGCGGAGTCGGGTGGCGGAGGAGGGTTGCGGAGGAGGAGCGGACGGTGCTCTCCTGACACTAGAGAAGTCCGAGGTGCAAAGAGAAATACTAGTATATATGTCGTGCATCTCTCAAAACTAAAATAAAATTGAAATAAAAAATTGTTTGGGTCGGGTTAGAACCGGAACCGTACCTAACGGGTCGGGTCTAGAACCGGAACCAGAACTGGAACCATAATTTTAGAATGAGTGAGTTTTGATCGGTTTTGGATCCGGTCCGGGTTTTACCCACCCATTGACATCCCTATCAGTCTAACTATTTGTATGGATGATTACATGAATTCAATATGTTATTGTTATTATTATAATCATCATACTAGTATAAAAAATTTTACACTTCACTCCAACCTTTCATGTTTGTTTTTTAATAGATGACTGGAATAGAGCCGACAATGCACAGCTTGATGGGTCCTAGACATCACTCTCTACTTGATGTAGAGCGTTTGAATTTGCATCATGAAGTAATTTGCTTCTTTCATGAGTCTTATGTAGAATAGTTTGTCTCATGGAGTTATAATCCTTACTCCTTGTTTCAATTGTTAAGGATTCTGAAGATGCAAAAGCTTTTTCAACACTCAGAGAACGGTTAGATCATCTAAGGGTAATAATCTCTTATTGATGCATATTAAGTCTTATCATTTTATCGAAGGTCATTGCGTCCCCTCTGAGTCTCCAATCCACCTGGCATGAAGCCTTTTCAGTCATGCATTCAACCTAACAAATTTACTGGTTCTGCAGAGAACAGAAAAGTATCGGGTTTGTTTTGGTAAATCTGGAATACATGGATGGGGCCTATTTGCTAGGCGAAGCATTCAAGAAGGAGAAATGGTAATATTGAATGCTCTTGTATTTGGCTCTAACAATTCACTTCTTACTTTATTGTAATAATCTTCAATTCTGGCTTCTCCTCAGGTTGCTGAATATCTTGGTGAGCATGTCAGACGTAGTGTTGCTGACCTAAGAGAGGCACGCTATCGTTTGGAGGGCAAAGATTGCTATGTGAGTCTAGACTTCATGGAATTTTATACATGTTTGTACGATTATTCAATTTTAGGTCTTGTGTGTATCCTAGCATAGTAAATATAGACTATATAGTAACGTTGCATTTCCTTTAGATAGAAATCAATGGTACCTTTCATTATTTTGAAGTCCAAATTCAAACTATTAGTTCTTTTTTTGGTAGTAGAACATAGTACTAATTAGCTATTGTTAATTTATGCCTGGTTTTAGATGTTTAGAGTCTTTAGACTTCTTCTCTCTGCTTGCAATTATGTTGCAAGATTAAGATGTTATTGTAGACTACCATTGGCTTCACATAAGTATGTATAATTTCATATACCAATTTCAGTATATTTCAGCATCTGATGTTCTATTCAAAATTGCAGCTTTTTAAGATCAGTGAGGAAGTAGTGGTTGATGCTACAAACAGGGGGAATATAGCTCGCCTAATTAATCATTCGGTATGCTCTACTTCTTTGTTGTATTTTATATTTACAACAAACTTTGTGCATTAGAGACCAAACTTACTCCATCAAGGGAAGAGCTTGATTTTATTTTCTTTCTTTACATTGTTACAACTTTGTGCAAATCGATACAGTGCATGCCCAACTGTTATGCGAGGATCATGAGCATGGGTGAAGAAGAGAATCGTATAATTCTCATCGCCAAATCCAACGTTTCAGCTGGTGCTGAACTAACGTACGTCTGCATAATTAAGTTGATAATTGTGGGATAATCTTTTTTTTCTTCTCTCCCTTTTTTGTAGGGTGTGATTTCTTCAATTAGTAATGTGTAGCCTTATAATGATTTGTGTGGGCAGGTACGATTATTTGTTTGATCCAGATGAGAGCGAGGAGGTTAAAGTCCCTTGCTTGTGTGGTGCTCCCAACTGCCGCAAGTTCTTGAATTGATGAAAGCTTTCTCTTTTCTCTTTTCTTTTTTTTTGTATAGGACTGACCCTTTTCCTATCAAGAGTTTGTACCATAATCTTACACCATTTTAGTCTCTTCCAGAAATTGTAATTTCCCTGTTTCTACAGTTTTGTCGAGATCACAATTGACTAGCAAATAATGCTAACCCAACAGTAATGAAAAAGCTGCAAATGATTTTTTCGTCAATATACGGATACATTTGTCTTTTTTGCGGATATGAAAACCACCCATTGCCATATATTCATTACATTGTATTGTTTGAATTGTGATTAGGCTTGTTATGATTATCCTTGAATTGTGCACTATTGGACATAATGTGCAAGTCCAATATAAGAAGAATAATTAGTGATGATTAAGACGAATTAGGATTTATTAATAGCAATACTAAAAAAACTAACCAACTATCTTTATCTTTAAGAGAGAAAGAACATGATAAAAAAATTAAAAAGCGCTAGTCAACTCCTAGCAACTCTTATATCGTCGCCACGCTGCTTGTATGATGCAGGCAGCCCATAACCTCCGCTGCTTGGAGCTGTACCTGAAAATTGCAATTTAAACATGTAAATTCACAACTTGCACTTGGTTGAAATCACTAGCTATGAGTATATGCTGAATTTTTTTTCTTCTAAAACTAATAACTTGCCTATACATATGATGAAGCTGCTTTTGTGTGTGTGTGTAGATTTGTGAATTGGGATAGGGCGCTTTTCAAGTCATCAGCCATTAGGCAAAAAGCCTCCACGTCATTCACAGCTTTCAATGTTGTTGTAGAGATGGGAAGGATGGATGGTGAGGAATCGGGATCCACAGCCCACACCAGAAGCTCCTCCCCACAGTATTTGCCACGCTTGAGAATTTGTTCAGAACCATTTGTACCAATATTTCTTGTTATACTCGAAATAGTACCACTCTTTATGAAGAGCATTTCATCCACAGGATCTCCCTCATCACAAATGTTACTGTTTGCAGTGTAGAAAACCGGTTTTAGGCGAAAACACAATGCGTCCAGCAACATTCTCTCCATTTTCTCAAACATTGGCACCTGATTAATACGTCAATAGGATTAGTGAAGAAGGAGGAGGAGGATGAAAAGATTAGGTAAGTGAATAGGATTAGTGGCAACTCTGATGAGCAAAGTCCGGCACTGATGGCGCTTGATGCTTCTTCTTAAGTCCTTGGGGAGATTACGAATCAAAGATTCTTCATCAATCCCTCTCTTGTTCTGCCATTTGTATTGCTCGTGTTGCCTTAAACGGTACCTTAGATCCGGAGGAAGCCTAGTGTTGGACATCCATAGCTCTTGATCCCGTTGTTTCATCCTCATCTCGTCTTCCCTACCTGTGAAGGATTGTAAATATCTCTACAACAGAAAACAGTAACACACATTAAGTATATACAGTAGTATTATCTAGGAAAGTTAGGGAAGTCGAGAATAAACTGAGACCTGTATGTTGGCAGCGAGAAAGGATAACAGAATTAAGCCAGTGACAGAGATGACAACTACAAAAAGATTCTCTCCAATATACTTGCTTATTTCGAGATTTTGTCCCAAGGAACTGCAATACAAAGAGCAGAGCAGGAATGAGTTGTAGCAATAATCCTCTCTTTTGAATAAAGCAAGGGCATGCATAGGAGATGGAGTTAGTGAAGTTGGCACCTCAAATTCCTGAGCCCCCAAACGAAGCAGTAGAAAAACCTCATTGAAGAATCTGGGTAAGGTTGAATCTCGAGAGCGTCAAGAAATATGCCGTAGCCAAAGGGTGATTTATTGGTTTGAAGAGGTGAGCAAGAAGAATCAAGAAATGAATTGTGGTGGCCTAGTCCTTCTGCGCAGTACAAATCTTCAAGATTGCAGTCATTGTAAGCACATGCCATGCGCCAACATGCCTCCGCTCGATCAACTGAAAAGAGGTACCACGAGGATCCAATGACCTGACAAGAAAGATTTCAGATTCCTCTTTAAAAAATTACTCCGACTCTGCATGAGAGAGATGATAGTTACATGAGAGGCGAGAATGTAGAGAAAGAAATTAGAAGCAGCTCCAGCCCATGCTGTTGATATGCGTGATGTTTTAGCGATCTCCCTAAGTAAAGGGATAACTCGCAACGCTCTTACGAGGTTCTGTCCGATAGTAAGGATGGTCAGTAGCCGCATCCTAATCGCTCTTAGTTTACCGCCGATTGCAATCACAGTCACTACCTGTGGTAAAGGGACAATTGATACAATATCCATTACAAAGTAATACGATCGATAAACTATCCTATCCTCCACAACTTCACCACTTGCAAATACTCCAGGTCGAGAGGGGGCCACGAATCCTCTGCGGAATTTCATCAAAATGTGCAACACATAGAGAATGTCGGCGAATGTGCGCAGCAAACAATATATGATAGATAATTGTTTATCCAGATAGAAGCACAATCTCTCTGCATCAACCACAAGGTTGTAGTACATCATAGGATCAAGGCATACGCCGATTAGGCAAGATAGAAAAACTATTTTGTTCCACTTTTCAGGATCACCACTTTTGCTTCTCATCATTTTCATCCTCAAGGAATGGATGCTAAGCAGCAGAAAGAGAGAGGGATGCTGAAAATAAATAATTACTCGTGGAAAGAGTAATGCAAAGAACATGCAACTTGCCTTGTTATTGGTCGGGTCTCTTTCTGGAACTTGCGCTCGTTTCATATTTTGGATGTAGACTTAGTAACTAGTATTGACTTTTGAGTCATGCTTCACCCCACCACGTATAACCTAATCGACCGCTCCCCCCAGGAATAAGGCGGAGAGTTGTCTTGCTCTTCCAATAAAGAAAGACTTGTATTCTAGTCTCTCTCCATCCCACTAACCATACACATTTTATTTGACACATTCCAAAAATAGTAAAAATTATTTATTTAAAAATGTGTGGACTCTCTTTCAAACTTACACGAATCAACTTAATAATATACACTTCAATAAAGTAAATAAAGTAAAGAGGCTTCCTTGACCTTTATCATAGAAATCGCGGTTACAGCTCGAACCTTATAAATCATTTAATTTATATATTTATGATTTTATATGAATTTTACTTGTAATATTTATTTATTTATTTATTTTATTTAATGTTGAATTTAGTTTTATTTTTAGTTGAAGTTGCTCGCCTAATCTTATAAATACGAATAAATTCTAATTAAGAAACTCATTATAACTCTAAACTTCATAATGTTGAATAAGAATTTATAATTATTTATAAATTACTCTTACCCAATTCATCAAGTCAATTATTACGTTATTCCATATTATTATTACTAATATCATGAACTTTACCCACTTTCATAAAATAAAAATAAAAAATACCCACTTAAAAATAAAAGATAAAAAATACCCACTTTTTACAATAACATGATGAATTTCATCATGTGCTCATGTTATTTTATAATAACATGATGAATTTCATCATGTGCTCATGTTATTGAAGTTATTTTAAATTTGAATAACATGAATACATGATCAATTTCATCATGCTATTATAAAAAGTGGGTATTTTTTATCTTTTATTTTTAAATGGGTATTTTTTATTTTTTACTTATCAAAATGGGTATTTTAACATTTGCCCCAACTTAAAATAGGTGTATATTTTCTTTAGAATTTCATTTGGGGTAATAGGTAAAATTACCCACTTTTATAAAATAAAAATAAAAAATACCCACTTAAAAATAAAAGATAAAAAATACCCATTTTTTACAATAACATGATGAATTTCATCATGTGATCATGTTATTTTTACAATAACATGATGAAGTTCATCATGTGATCATGTTATTCAAGTTATTTTAAATTTGAATAACATGAACACATGATCAATTTCATCATACTATTGTAAAAAGTGGGTATTTTTTATCTTTTATTTTTAAGTGGGTATTTTTTATTTTTTACTTATCAAAATGGGTATTTTAGCATTTACCCCATTTCATTTTGTAGGAAAATTTTAATTTGTTAGTCCATTATTAAATAGAGCTCATAAAGTCGAATAAAACAATTTTTAGCAGAAATTTCATTTCAATCGTAGAACTCCAAAGCAATAATAAATAATCTATAAACTCAAACCATAAGTGATTATGTGTAATCTGAAAAACTTACAACAAAAATTTAAATAACTAGAAAAAATAAAATAAAAAGATAGGTTAAATAATAGCATAAAAATTTAATCTTGAATGAGCTGTCCGAAATGGAGTGAGTTACATCAACTCACTGAGTTGGCCATGTCTGAAATGGGTTAGCTCGAGTCGGGTTGAAGTTGGTTATACCTTTAATATCATGTGACGATTAGGTGCGGCGCGACTAAGACATTGACAAAATTTTAATTGCTCGATTTTCAGTTTAAGGTTAAAGCGTGGTAATCTAATTCTGTTATGTAGTTGATTACTATTGTCCATTTTAATATTATGTGTTTAGCCGTATGTGTGATTATGAAATCAGTTGGTGAGTAGTATGATCGTTTTAAAATTGTCTCATGTTGCTCTCAGTTTAGTTATTGGGCAATATATATGTTATGTCGCCATGAGCTCGCTAAATGAGTCCAAAACAACACAGTCTTTGGTATGCCACAGTTCGAGTCAATTATGTTATGTCATGGTACTGTATGTGCTTGCTGTTTTATTAACTTTGACAATGTTAATATAAAATCTCACACTGACTATACTTTATGTATGCTCATGCTTCATATTAATATTTTTCAGTTGCTTGAGTTCAAAGATGCGTGACAAGTTGAATGATGTATCAATTATTGTATATTATGTTTCTGCATGCATACCAAGTACTTCTTATTTTGCAAATGTTATAGAACTTTGGTATAAATTTTTGTTTGGCTTGGTTTTTTATGACATCTAGATCATGAATTTTTTGTTATCATGGTATATATGTATAATAAGGTGTTTGTTTAGTTTCAAATATTTTATTTCAGGTTGTACATATAAAAAAAATATTATGTATACTTTTGCTCATTTAAAAGTTTTGCCAAAAGATTATGTTGATTTTTTCTACATTCAAAGGTGTTGCCAAAAGATCTAGGCAGTGAAATCGGGGTCGGATGGTTTGCGAGGCAGCACAGTGGCGAACCTCGAAGCATAAATGGCAGCACCCAAAGTGGAATGCAACGCCATTCCATCCTCCGCCTCTCTCACCGCTTTCTCCATTTTCCTCCTGCAGTAGCGGCGCCACGCCGCCTGTATGATGCAGGCCCCCCACGACCTCCACTGCTGCGAGTAGAACCTGAATGTGTGCTGCAGCTGCTTGCTGTGCAGCCGCCTGAACTGCGATGCCACGCTCTTCAAGTCCTCCGGCATCAGGCAGAACGCCTCCACGTCCTTCACTGCCCGCACCGTTCTCGTCGAGATAGGGAGCGACGACGGCGAGTTGGGGTCCAGCGCCCATGTCAAGAGCTCCTCCCCGCAGAAGTCCCCCGCCATTAGCCCCACCGCGTTGAAGAAGCCCCTTTTCCCGCCGTTTGTGGTGCTTGTGACTATGGTTCCCCTCATTATGAACAGCATCTCCTCAACCGGGTCTCCTTCTCGCACGATAACGCTTTCCGACGTGTACAGCACCGGCTTTAGGCGAGTGCAGAGTCCGTCCAGAAGCTGCTCGTCCATTTTATCGAACATCGGCACCTGCAGTATGAACATCATTCAGTATTGACCTCACAGAAACAGAGAAAGAAAGAGAGGGAGACTGACTTTTCTGAGCAGAGTCCAGCATAGATGGCGCTTGATGTCCCTTCTCAAGTCGTTGGGGAGGTCACGGATCAATGATTCTTCCTCGACGCCTCTGTTTTCCTGCCACTTGTACTGCTCGTATCGCCTCACCCGCCCTCGCAGCTCCTCCGGGAGCATGCGGTGGGCCATCCAGTGCTCCGCGTCACTCCGTTTCACCCTCATCTCTTCCACCCTTGTAGTGAGGGACTGCAGATACTTCTGCATGTTTCCGATCAGAAACGAAAACAGAATGAGCCCCATCACAGAGATGGCGATCGCAAAAAGAATCTCCCACTCGAAGGTACCCGTCTTCAGGTTCTGCCCCAATGAACTGCATTGAGATTGAGTCAATAAATATCCAAACTAGTAACAGCTAGCATTGAGTCATGAATGAAGAACCTCAAATTCCGCAGCCCCCACCAAAAGCAGTAGATGAATTTCTTGGAGAAGTTTTCATGTTCAGCAACACCTGCCGCAAGAGCATCGAGGGCAATCCCAAAATCGAAGCTTGTGGAATTTAGCTTGTCTTGCTCCAAAAGCGGACAACTCGAACTCAAATATAAAATGTCACTACGGCTTCCTCGACAGTATAAATCATCCACATTACAACTAATGTTCTTTGCGCATGCATCGCGCCAGCACGAGTCCCTTCTCTCGATTGCAAACAGATACCAGAAGGCTCCTAGAACCTGATAAAGACATTAATAATCAGTATATATGTGCTATACAGTTGAAGGGGGGAGGGAGAGAGTTATACACATACATGGCTTGCAAGCATGTAGAGGAAGAGATTAAAAGCAGCACCAGACCAAGCCGTTTCAGTGAAAAGGCCGGATGTTACAGTCACCTCTTTGTACAAAGGATAGATCCTCCATGTTCTTGGTATGTATTGTATGAAAATAACCACCTTCAATAGCTCTTTTGTAACATGAGATATCGGCCCAATTACAATGTGCCTCCCCACTAGAGTCACCACCTGATTTCATTTATATATTCAATACACAACACTAGACAACCATATATATGTATTATAGACAATCTCCAGAATATTTTCATACAGGCATACCTGTGGTAAAGGAAGAATGGACAAGATGTCGATGATGAAGTAGGACAAGAGGTAACGTTTCGCTATAGCTTTCGAGTCCTCAACCAGCTCTCCCCTCCCAAATACGCGGGATGAGGGGGCGATGAATCCGGTGTGGAATTGCAAAATAATGTGAAAAATGTAAAAGAAATCGATCAGTGATCGAACAACACAAGCAGTGGTCTGCATCTTCCTATCCAGAGAGAGGCAGAGTTGGTCAGCTTTAATGACAGGAATGTAGAAGAAGAGAGGGTCGACGGCGATGGCTAATGTGCAGCAAAGCACGAATATCTTATTCCATTTCTGTAGAAAAGCTCCCTGAGGATCAAGAACTCTCTTTTTCGGACAACTTCTTAAACTTGCAATCTTCTGATAAACACTGTCCAGACCTTGTTTTATCGAGCTCAAGCTTGGCTTCGTTAACCGAAAGGCAGCCCTGCTATTTGACTGCTTGCCCAAGGTGAAGCGATCCTCAGAACTGAAGCTATTGAACCTGAAACAGTAACAGATATTAGATAACCCATACATACCACTCTAAGCCATCACATTTATAGTCCTGCAAAATATTCAAGATTGCTCTTCTTTCGAGCTAATACATTATCTTCTCTTACAAAACATACGCATACCTCCAACAAACAAAATAATAATAGATGATTACCAGCAAGAAACCATACTATCATCCCCTAATCAACTCCCTGCGATTTTTTTATATTTGCCTCTCTTTATGATCAAAACTTGATCGAGCAAGCCAAAACAGGAAAATGACAGTGTTTCAAGAATCTAGCGCACAGAAACAGTTTACATGAAGAAATATAGCTTAGGACAGCCTTTGATATATAATCAGAAGCGAAAAATGTTTTAATTCGTAACAATTCAGTTAGGCTTCAGTTTTAAACTTTCTATGGGAGAAATATGATGTGGACTTGTAGTTTAGAAGTTTCCTCACGACTTTGGCTGAGGAGACTTGGCGGGGAATATAGTCTATGGCTTCAACTGCCATGGCCATCTTATAATATTAATTAACACATTAGATATTTATATTTGTGAAAATATTTATATAATAACTAGCTTAACAGCCTTAAACTATTTAAAGGAAGAAAAGTCGGATAAAACTTTGGACTGTTGTTTGTTTAGTCCCAAATCAGCAACACAAATATCTTATGAGACGACAAATAATGTGTTGTTTGAGTATCCTGTTTAAACGACTAGAACTAGTAGTCGTGTAATAAGCTTTAACTAGTTTGTTACAGAAGTGACTGAATCATGTTTCACTCAAATTAAAGGTTAAGATCATAAATGATCTAAATAAAATAATTCAAGTTTATTGTTTGTGCAGAATTGAATGCATATACTATTTATGTAGCCTAATATACTCGTGTTGTGTCATGTCGTGACTCTGTCGTTATATAAAAATTTTACCTAAGTTTATCCGATTCCAAAATAGTTATACTTCATCCATTTACGAAATGATATAAATAAAATATTTTTAGTTTATGTCCACCACAAATGTATAAACACGAACACAATCGAACTAAGTATGAACAGAAGCCAACCATAAAAGAACTACATTAATTTTTGGTGGGATCGATTAATTTTTCTTTGACCAATCAAAATTTGAAAAGAATTGTAAAAGAAAATAGCAAAAATTACTCTGAATTTTGGCCCAACTCTGAAAATGTACTTACATGACTGATAATCCAGAGCATGAGAAATAAAAAAGGTAGTAGGAGTAGTATTATGAAGGAAAAAATCTTGAAACAGTGATCTAACTTGTTCTATTCAATTTCTTTTGCTGAATGTTTATTTTATTGCATCAAAATTTCTTTTTACTTTTAGGCCACTCCGGTTGGGCCGGATCCTCAAAGTTTTCAATCTTCCTATTTGATGTGTTATTAAGAAAACGGTTAAATAAGAATCAGCATCAATCCCTAAATCAATAGGTTCAATTGGTGCAGCTACGAATCCCACTTTTATTAACAAAGTTACTTTTCCAAAATCAAGGAAAGAAAACAAATGCGGGAACACATTCGTATCCCTGCAAGGTCTCGTGAGCATCCTAGAAATGCCGGTTTAGGTTTGTCTTTCGAATTTTCTGAAGTCTATGTATTTCTAAATTAATCTTGATTTGGAATCAAAGAAAGATAGTGAAAATAGATCTTGTGACTTAGAAAGAGTTCCTTGACTTATGTAAAAATATCTTAGCGCTTTCGTTGCGCATAGCTTTAATCCGTCGAAAATCGAAGAAAAATTATTTTATATTATAATTTATAAATATAAATTTTAAAATATTATGTTGAAATAATATACGGTGACAATCATGATTCTTTATTAAAAATGCAAAAATATATTTAAAAGTGATATAAATTAAAAAATTATTAAAAGTAAATATTATATACAATAATTTATTTTATATAATATGTGTTGGTAAAAAATCATGTTAACTTGTGATCAAATTAAAAAATCATGGGTAAAATAAAAAATTTGAAGTATTTGAATTTGAAGATAATTAATCCTACAATAAATGTTACTTTACTTATTCACCATTTTCTTACCCACTTTAATAAATGATGTCTTACGATAATACAAATTTTAAGAAATGATATATTAAAAAATTATCACATTAAATAAAATACTACATATTAAATTTAAATATTGAGAGTATTTACTAAATAATACTATATAATTAATTAAAAGTATTCATAAAATTGAGATTATTTGAATCTCACTTTTAATAAATATAGCATTTATTAAACAAATAATTAATTAGTAAAGTATTACATTAATCTATATTAATTTTATTTTCCGCTTTATTCTAACTTATCTCACTTAATGAAAACATTATTGCACACTTTTGTGTGGGGGAGAGTATATTCTTTTCGTTATATTATACATTTTCTGGAGCATGACCATTTTCTGAATTTGCATCATCCCCTATTTCCAGATACATACACACACTGAAACACCTACAAACACACATTCCTAATCAAATCCAAATCAAATCCGATTCCTCTTAACGTCAAGCAACGTTCAACGTTTTTCTAAGCATCCCAAATTCTACACACTCTCGTTCCACAATTTTTGGCCCAAATACAGAAATAAATTCACTAAACAAAAAATAGAGACCTTCCTTCTTCCCCTCCTCTCAATTGACGATCTTACACCCTTTTCTGCTTCTACCCGTGAAATTCCTATTCCTACACGAAGAAAACCGATATTTTGTTTATTTGGTTGTTATCTTAATTCTGTTGGCATTGCGGGGAATATTTCTTAATTTGCTTGAACGAACTTTATTAGGGTTTTTGTTTCAGATTACCTGATCAACTAATTCTGCGCACGGGTTTTCATTTTGGTTAATAGTTTTGGGATAACAGAGAAGTTCTATGTTGAGGTTTTCAATAGTTAGTGTTAGATAGTATTGGTTGTATGTAAGTGTAGAATTATATCCGCTATAGAGTCGGAAGTTGGAAGCTTTAGTTTATTCTCATTCTCATTAGGGTTTTCTTATATAGATTTCCTAGTCTATTTGGGGAAGATTTGGTTTGATTGTTGTAGACTCCTCCTTGTGGATGGTTGTGACCAAATTTGAATTGGAAGGACTAGTTTTCTTGTCTTTTGCTGCTTCATTTCGGGTGTAGAAAAGGTTATAGTTTATGGGAGAAAATGAGGGATTGGCAGAGCCAGGTGGGCCTATACCAAATGGGCTTTTGCCCGGGGCAGGCCCCGTGATGCGGGCTGTTGATACAGAAAGATGGTCCAGAGCGGAGGAGAGGACTGCAGAGCTCATTTCCTGCATCCAGCCGAACCATTTATCTGAGGAGCGCAGAAATGCTGTTGCAGAATATGTACAAAGACTCATCATGAAGTGCTTTCCCTGTCAGGTTGCGGGCATTTTCTGGTTGTCTTCCATTTGAAAGCTGTTGTTTATGATATTTGAAGTTATTAATGTGCCCATGGAAAATGTTTCTTTACTTGCAATTCTGTGTGCATTAAACTAAGGAAGAATTAAGACATCAATGATAGTTGATTGCTGGAGTTGGTGTTTTCTTGTTCATGATGTAATGCGTAGATATGAAGTTCCAAATTGCATGGTCCAAAGCTGAAAAATTACTATAGATATCTGGTACAAATGAGATCATCAAATTGTACAGTGTCTTGAAATTCAATCTGAGCTGCACTCTACTGAATGGTCTTGCTTAAATCTGCCTCATTTATGGGTGGGAATCACTAGACGAACATTTAATGAAACCTAGAGTGATTACATCTATTCTTTTAAGTACTGCTTGTTTCCGGGTAATTATTTGTTTTGAAATATTAGTTAGCCTTGCCATATTTTAATGGACACATACCATTCTTATTTACCTGTTTCTCTTTTTTCTTATCCGTTTCCCATCTCACAGGTCTGTACCTTTGGCTCTGTGCCGTTGAAAACTTATCTACCTGATGGAGACATTGATTTGACTGCTTTCAGTCATGATCAGACTATGAAAGATTCATGGGCTAACCACGTCCGGGATATGCTGCAGAATGAAGAAAAGAATGAAAATGCTGAATTTCATGTAAAGGAGGTTCAGTATATCCAAGCAGAAGTATGTTTTCTCTTATATATAACATTTTTATGATGTCCTTACTTCTCTTGTTACAAATGGAAAATCCAACAGATTTGATCTTTTTTCAGCTTGTGCTTTTGGTGTGGGTTTTGTGTTGTCACAAATGTCTTGTTTCAGGTTGACTTTTAATACATCAGTTGTGTCATGATTTAGCATTAGTTTCTCTTACAGAATGCCATGTGAACTCTAAATAGATATCGTGTCAGCCCTTATAGGGCATGACCCTTTTTTCTTAATTACCTAAAAATTTCTTCACAGATTGACTTTTTTTCATATAATTCACTGAATACTCCCTTTCCCCCAATTCAGGGAATGTATGATCATAACCCATCTAGCGAGGTGGATGATTGGAAATTCAGCATTTAAGAAGTCATATATAGTTATGTACAACTTCATGTGCGAAATATGATGCCTTTTATTTTTTTAAAAATTGGATTACATTAACATTAAATTACATAGCCGCGTCACGGAGGACTTGAACCTGAGACCTAAGCCTTGGGCCTTTTATTTTATAAGATGCTATTGTCCACATGAGTCGCATATTACTATGAGTGAAAATCTGCATTGGATTGAACACAGTGATTATTCCTTGTCTTGATGATGCATTTTGAAATAGGATATCTGGCAAGCGAGGCAGCATTTTCATTTCTATTAAATCATTGACTGATTATAGAATAAGTCTTTCCAATGTGATTATTTGTTCTTTCTATTTTCTTTCTTTTAAGTCTTTTGATCACATCTGTCCTTTTGTATTTCAGGTGAAAATTATTAAATGTCTTGTTGAAAATATAGTTGTGGACATATCTTTTAACCAAGTTGGTGGGTTGTGTACACTTTGCTTTCTTGATGAGGTGAGTTGTATCATATTCATTCTTGGAAAGTCCTCTGAGAATGTGAGTTCTCATAATATTTGTACTGTGCACGAGGAGTTATTTGTTATCTGAAGATTACAAGTGGTTCTTTATTTCTTAGGTTGATAGTCTAATAAATCAGAATCACCTGTTCAAGCGTAGTATTATCTTGATTAAGGCCTGGTGCTACTACGAAAGCCGCATATTGGGTGCTCATCATGGACTAATATCTACCTATGCCCTGGAGACCCTAGTTCTATACATCTTTCATGTGTTCAACAATTCCTTTCATGGACCTCTTGAGGTGAATTAGTTCTTTTATGTATTTTATATCCTGATTTCATTTTCCTTGATTTTGCTTCTAAAAGATCCCGACTGCCGCAGGTTCTTTATCGCTTTTTGGAGTTCTTTAGCAACTTCGACTGGGACAACTTTTGTGTTAGCTTGTGGGGACCTGTACCCATTAGTTCCCTACCTGAAGGAATTGGTATAAAACGGGTCCTTCTATTTTATATTTTATCGAATATTATGCCCCTGTCTTTGACTGCTGGATTCTGATGCAATTTTTGACAGCGGAACCTCCTCGCAAAGACAGTGGAGACTTGCTGCTTAGCAAGTTGTTTCTTGACGCTTGTAGCTCAGTATATGCCGTTTTTCCCGGTGGTCAAGAAAATAATGGACAGTCATTTGTGTCAAAGCATTTTAATGTAATTGATCCTTTACGTGTGAACAACAACCTTGGACGTAGTGTTAGTAAAGGTAACCTTAGTGCTTGGTCGTACATATTTGAGATGTTGATGTCAGATTCCATCCTTCTCGATTGTTATTATCTTATCATTGCCCTGTAATTGTAACTCCTTTGTGCTTGGTGGGTTTTGCTTTCTTGGTTAGTTGGATTGTGAATCATACATTTTCCTTCATGGGTTTTGTTAAAACAATACTTAGGAAAAGTCGATATACTCCATCCGTCCCGTTAAAAGCAGCATGTTTTATTTTTTGGGTTGTCCCACTAATGTTGACTTGTTTCAAAAAATGACAAAAAGTAACTATTTAAAATGTATGGACCCCAACACCTTTTAATCTTTTACACCACTTATTTTACGTGCAAAAAAGAAACAAGCCGCTTTTAGCGGGATGGAGGGAGTATGATTTTTTTACTTTGGTGATAACTCTAGATGTTATGAGGTATTATTCTTTTGTCTCTGGAAGGGCCAGAGTCCTTTCTCGTGTCCATGATTAGGTCAATGGTTCTTCTATGAAAAAAAGCATTAGCTTATTTTCTCGCTATGAAAACTTTCTGTTTGAATATTTACTCAAAAAACTTATAAACCCCTTGTCTCATTTGAATGCTTTCAGGATGCAGTATAGCTACTTCCAGTATTGTTACACATTATTGGTGGTCACTTTCCTTCCAGATCTCTGATTAATGCTTTGTTTCCCGTTGTTCAGGTAATTTTTTTAGGATTCGAAGTGCGTTTGCTTTTGGAGCTAAACGGCTAGCTAGATTGCTTGAATGCCCAAAAGAAAATTTAGTTTTTGAAGTTAATCAGTTCTTCATGAATACATGGAAGAGGCATGGCAGTGGTAATAGGCCTGATGTACCAGGAGTTGGTCCCCCGCAGACAAGATTATCAACTTCAGACAGCCTTCGTCAATCTGGGAATCTAAAAAGTAATAATGCCATCAATAATGAAAATCAGAACACTTCTTTTCTTGAGGAGGATACAGGAGTTCATAGCCATGGTGTTTCCTCTCAACATGGTAAAGTTTCAACAAGAGTGATGCCGACAAGGAGTGAGTTGTCTGCAGTATCTCACATGCAAGGCTTAAAAGCTCAAAATATTAATAGCTTGCGTGCTACCGATATATCTGAAAGGGATATAACTTCTGCTCAGGTTTTACAAAGCGATGAAATTCAGAGAGATCTAAAAGCTGATCACTTGGTTCCGGACAGCCAGGCACGATTTCTGTTTGCTCGAACTCGCTCTAGTCCTGAACTTACTGATGCTTATGGTGATGTCTCATCTCAAGTAAGGTTTTACAAAGAAGACGGAACTGCAAAAGTTAATGTTATGTCTGCTAAACTGGAGAATAGTAATAGGGTGCAAAAACATGATTCTGAAAGCTCGGTAAGCCACACCAGTTGTACTGTAGTAGAGGATGTTTCATCTGTGCAAGCTACACTGCAACCAAGTGTTAATGCTGCTAGTGACTCCAATACTGGTTTAAATAGCTATCATCGGGACTTACATTTAGATGCCTTGAGTGAAGAGTTTTCATCAGCACAAGTAATGCATAATGATGAACACAATCTCATAAACATGATGGCATCTGCTTCACTTCAAAATTTCAATGGACAGCTTCATGGTCCGTTCAATCTAAATTCAGCTCATCTACCTTTCTCCATTCCGCCTTCCTTTATTGCATCTATGGCTTATGCACAACGGAATCTGCCAGGATTTGTTCCTACAGGCGCTCCTTTGCTTGATCCATCATTTGCAAATGTGCAATTTCCTCATGGTATGGTTTCACCACAATTTACTCACTACTTTCCCAGCATTGGGGTGAATTCACCATCTGAAACTTCATTTGACCGAAGCAGTGAAAATTTTGGTTCTATGGAAATGAAATCAGAGGAACTTGAAAGTGATTGCTGGCAGGAGCAAAATGTTGTCTCCTCTAGTGGTTATGGCCCTGAGAATGGAAATATTGACATGACCCAGACTGAGGATAAACCAACATCCATGTCTGGTTTGAAATATGTTCCTCCACCTCGGGCTAGTAACTCTGGCAGTGCTTCAAGAGTTCAACAGAAACATGCAAGGGAAAAGCGTGGATCACTGAGGCAAAATAGTGATACCTTCT
Source organism: Leonotis leonurus (assembly GCA_026898415.1). Classification (NCBI taxonomy): domain Eukaryota; kingdom Viridiplantae; phylum Streptophyta; class Magnoliopsida; order Lamiales; family Lamiaceae; genus Leonotis; species Leonotis leonurus. Next base: position 582,578 of record JAPKLX010000018.1, on the reverse strand, counting down.
CTACCCAGGATGATAGAAGTAGTGAGGTTTACTCAGAAGAAAGGTCAGTAAGCTCTAGGTTCTCGTCGGCTGCTCATAGTAGTTCTTTGAAAAGTAGGACATCTTCCGAGAGCTCCTGGGACGGATCATCAGTGAAAACGCCTAAATCTATGAAAGAGAAACGGGGGAAGAAAATAGCTTCGACAAATATAGCTACTGGCCATGGAAAAGGTAAAACTGTGTCGGAACATGCTCCTAATCATGCAGAGGAAGATGAACAAGAATGGGGTTCATTCTCGAACATAAGAACCGAATTGATAGAAAGGAGCCACACTCCTGAGCCAATCTCTGCTGGTCTGCCTGGCTTTGATACTGCCCAAACAAGCGGATCAGACTCGATGATTTCCTATCCTCCAATGCTGATTGATCCAGGCTCAAGACAGAGAAATACTGATAATTCTCGGCTCATTGCATTTTATCCTACTGGGCCACCTATCCCATTTTTGACAATGCTTCCAGTGTATAATGTTCCACCTGAGACCGGTACTTCTGATCAATCAAGTAGCCGTTTTGAAGGTGAAAGTACCGGAAATAATGAATCTGGGCAGAACTTCAGCTCTGAGGGATATGATCTTTCAGATGATCCAAATACTTCGAGTGTCTTTAGAGGAACAACTGCTGCCGAGACATCAAATAGTCAAATATCTGATATCCTGAACAGCGATTTTCTTAGCCATTGGCAAAATTTACAATTTGGAAGGTATTGTCAAAATCCACGGAACCACGGGCCTTTGCTCCAACCTTCACCAGTGATGGTTCCTCCTTCTTATCTTCAGGGCCGATTTCCATATGAAAACCCTAGTAGACCCATTCCAACGAATACGAACCTCTTTTCTGAGCTCATGACAAGTTACGGCCACAGACTGGTACCTGTGGCTCCTGTCCAATCGGTTCCTCCTAGATCTACGGGTATGTATCAACACTATGTTGATGATCTGACTAGACATCGCAGTGGAACTGGCACTTATCTGCCTAATCTGGTAAGGATGTTCCTTATGGTAATAGTTGTTTACTTGCTGTGCATTTTCATCATATGTGGTGATTTCAGTGTCTTGCCATATTTAGGATATATAATGCATATTGACTATTTAAGAAACCAAATATCTAATATTAACGGCTAGGTATGAAGGTTGTTTTGTAAGTATTCTGTACTGTGTCAGGAATTTCTTGTTCTGGATCAGTAATTCACGAGTTCTACTGAAATTGTGTATCATGCTATTAGCTTTTTAAACAGAATTCATTTGGGTTTTTGTCCTCAACTTTTTCCTCTCATAAATCTCGCATTACCGTTCTGGTATTGCTATAACCTCCTGCATTTCATTACTTCAGAATCAGAAGGTTCCTGTCAGGGAGCGCCACTCATCAGGTCCCAGAAGGGGAAGCTATAATCATGATCGAAATGATAATTATGGAGACAGAGAGGGGAACTGGAATGCTAGCTCAAAGTCACGAGTTTCAGTACGCAGCCATAGCCGCGGCCAACCTAATAAAATGAATTCAAGATCTGATCGTTTAGCTGCTAATGATAGTCGAGCTGACCGTTCATGGAACCCATACAGGCATGAATCAGTTGAGTCCTACCAGTCACAGGATGGCCCGTTAAGCACAAATTCTGGTCAAAATGGTTCTCAAAGTATGGCATATAGCATGTATCCTTTGACAGCAACAAATCCAAATGGAGCTTCTAATGGACCTTCTGTTCCGCCTGTTATGATGCTCTATCCATTTGACCATAATGCTGTTACATATGGTCATCAAGGGGAACAGCTTGAGTTTGGTTCCCTAGGCCCTGTAGGCTTTCCCGGAATAGATGAGCAGTTGCAGCTAAGTGATGGAAATAGGCCCCGGGCATTTGATGACCATAGATATCATAGGAACACTGAGCACCGTTCTTCACCAGATCGACCATCTTCCTCTCATCATCAGAGGTAATGGTCATGATATCAGGTAATGTTTTCTAAATACTCCCTCCGTCCCGCTAATAACGACCCATTTTCCATTTTGGGACGTCCCATTAATAATGACCCATTTCCTTATTAGGTAAACATTTGCACATGGGGTATTTTTTGGGTTTTGTGCTATAGGTAAATATTAGGTGTTTCTTGGTCTTCGTGTATAAAGTAAATGGATCGTTATTAGTGGGACGGAGGGAGTAAGATTTTGCTTCAGCTGCTTCATATAACCTTAGCTTGTTTCTTGTTTATTTTGGGTTTATGTTGCATATTATGTATGTCTTGCATTAATTTGCTATTCGGGAGTACATTTTTTTTTATTTATTTCTAAAGATAAACATTGATTAGTTTTGACGTATTGTGCAATGGAGATCACATATTCAGGTAAATATTTGTTATCATCAAGGAAAGTATGACATTCCAATTTTTATATCCTTGTGTGATTCAATTGTCTTCTGATATGTAGTCTTTATATCTCTAAGCTGGTTGGGAGTGACTTTGCAGAAGCTTCAGTTGTTATCTGTGTTAAATAAATGCGGTAAACTGATTTCTTTCTTGTTGTGTAGTGGTTGAAGATATCTATCATTCAAATTCTGACAGGAGGATTTAGTACACATGTTCCAGCAGTGCAGCTTAAAGAAAGACTGGTTGGGAAGAAGAGGATGTTTCCCGATGTGATTTCTATATGTAAGTTGTGGTGGAAAGATGAAGTGAATGGCAAACTCAGAGCTGCATGGTTCGCCCTGTTCTGACATGATGAAGCCACTTTTCAACCTGTGATTTATAGTTTGCAAAAGAACCACGCCTTTTAGCATGGTTCTTGTTTATGAAATGGCTGCCAACGTCGTATCACAACATCAGCTCATGATGTGGAAGCTGGGAGGGGGTGGAGGCTTCTTAGAATTTTGAGCTCTTAATCAGCCTTTTTCTGTCATAGGCTATATAACACATTGTACTATCATTGAACTAGAAGTAGTGGTTCGCTTAATACTCTTACTAGGAGTTTTCACGAAATCCCTTGTAGATTTTGTTAGTGTTATGGATTCAAAATCTCTTTTGTATTAGCTTAACATCTCGCCTGCTCAGGATGTTGTTATGAATGGCAGAAATTGAGATGACAAGACCTCTCTCTCTAATAGAAGTACATTTGACCATCTCTTACACAGGCAAGCAAGTTTCTGTGGATTTTATTTACATCATGAGAATAACGAATATACAAGTCGTAGGAAGGATCTTAAACTCCAGTTAATACTTCATTGTTGAGTTGTTGGGCGCCCTCTATATTATAAGTACGGCTCCAAGCATGTGGTGATCTTGATGTTAACAACGGCCACATCTGGTTCCTCTCTTTCGTTTCTTCCCTTACCAACTCCCTCGAATGTTGCCTTACTATTTCGTGCACTCCCTTCAAGTAGTTGCTCGAGTCGTGGTCCCTCAGTATCGTACCTTCAGAACCGTATGCTGTGGGATCACTCAGAGTTTCGAGGGGGTGAGGCGAATTTAGAAACTCCCTAAACGCACGCTTAGTTAAGGAGCTCTTGCCGTTCTTCAATTCGTACAGAGCGCTCCCCGGAGGAAGCAATGGGTGTGCTGGAGAAGACGTCTCGTGTGGCTGGAGTATGAACACCTTCCCTATGGGTGTATATAGCAGTTTCTGCATAAATTAAAGTAAACAAGTGGTAAGAAATCAATCCACTCAAGATAAGCAATGGAGTTTGCAAGTCCAATTAGGCTTACATTCTTGTTGAGGCATGGATGGGAGCGGAAGGTGCCACTCAAGCGCTTGAGTAGTTGAGCCACATAATTGGGATAGTTGCAAGAGAACGCTCTTGGAACGATGTCTCGATGCATCATTACGCAACGTACGTGGTTGTCGTTTAGACCTAACTGCTCCAAGATTCTGTGGCCGCCACAGAATACGAAGGGGGATCCGAAAGTGACGACGGGAAGAACATTGTGGAGCTTCACTTCCTTCCTTGTAAGAAGCATCAAGTTGACTAGAAGAGCAAGGCTGCCTCCTAATGAATGCCCTGTGAATTGAAGCTTGGCTCTCTCTCCAAATCTCTCTAGATGCTCTTTTATTTCCGGCATGAACTGGTCGTATATCCCCTTTGCTGCTTCGTATATTCCTCTGTGAACCAACACATTCGTCCCCTGTTGCAATTCATCACATTCTTCCTCTTAGATCAATGCTTCATGGTATTTTCATATATGATGATTAAGTGAAGTGACATACCTCGAATTTAGTAGGTTCGAAGAAGAGATTGGCTTGCCATGATGCGAGTGAGTCTGATCCTTGAATCACAAAGGAACGAGTGTATATGTCGGAATCATCGCAGACGAACCATTCGCAGGGTGCAGAATGGAGCGATTGAAGGTCCTTTGCAGCCTTCTCCTTCTCCTTCTCCCCCGCAGCAACCAACGCAGTCATGGTGGAGGCAGCCATGCTTGCAGCCCTCTCCGACTTGTGCTTTCTAGGCGAAATCCTCTTCTTGGCTTCGTTCGACCCTTGCGATTGAACGTACGACGCAGCAGTCGCCGCAATCTCATAAGCAGCCGACGATGAACACACTAATGCTTCTTCTTCTTCTTCTTGAACCTCGTAAGCAGGTGATGCCACAGCCACTCTCACCGAATCCTGCTCGAGTTTGTTTGTAATGGCTGCAGCAGCAGCCTTCTTCTCAAGAGAAGAAGTCACCACCTCTAGCCCATAATGTCTCCTCAAGTCCTCCCTCTGCAACCATATCATTATTATCAGTACTGCATGTTAAAGTGAATAACAGTCAATTTATTGAGCATTAAGGTAGTAACAAGTAAGTACCTTCATGTCAGGGATGACATAGGCCATGTTACACAAGAAGGCCAGCTGCGCGAAAAGCTTAGTATCCGACCAAGAAACGTGTCTCAACAAAGAAGAAAACATCTCTCTGTCGATGCTAATATCATCAAGAGACCTGTCGTCCTCGTCTTCATCTTCATCTTCATCATACGACACGTCACACCCTCCCTCCCCATCTCCACAAGTATCTACGTAGCTCTCCACCCCCTCCTTGTTATCGCTCCCTTTCCATTTATTCCGTAGCTCCATGATCATCTCGATCCAGTTCCCTCGCTTCTTCCCCTCCATTATCAAATCCTTACTCGTCTCCTGATCGAAGAGGAACGACTTCAAGCTGTCGGGAATCATGGCTCCCGAGAACTGTAAGTTGAAGCGGGGCTGGCCACCGTGAGAACGACTAGTGGTGTTGAGGTGCAAGGAGGCTCTAGAGTGAGAGAGATGGTTGTCGGAATAGCACCGCCGCATCACACTTCGTCGCTGCAAGTCTCTGGTTGAGAAAGAGCGCCGGAGACCTCCGCCGCCGTCTCTTGCAGCTGCGGTGCTAGGAATCTGAGAGAGTGTTGCTGCCATAAAGCAGTTGAGAAAGTACTATAGTGTTGGTGTTGAAGGAGGTAACAACATGAGCCTAGCCTGCAGCCTGAAATGAAAGCAAACAAGAAAGAGGGAACTCTCCTTAAAAAGAAGCCTCAAATCAAATGACAAAACCTCCCCTTCTTGGTTGCAACGGACAAGAGAACCTTTTGGGAGATGCTAATGCTAATGTTATGTTGTTGTTTACGTCTTCAATAAACTAAACTAAACTAAACCTTTTCTTTTAAATCTAGGAGAGCTTATTGACTCAACCAATTATAAGTGACCTACGTGACTATGTCAAGATTGTTTTCATCGAGGATATATGTTATAGATCTAACCCCTCTCTTTTTGGCCGCTACCTTCCTTCATTGCTTTTAGTTTTCACATTTTATCTTTTATATTTTAGATCTGATTTAATTTGTAATTTATAATTTGTGTGGAAATATCTGATAAGTTTAATTAGATATGAAAACATACTTGTTTCGAAACGAGAATGATATTGTTAGTCAAGCTTAATATCTAGACTGTATGTTTCCGATTCGAGTTTTTCATATGACTTCACATTCTCAGTTTCATATTGCATTTATACTCCATGTTAGGGCTTACGTGTACATAACAGATAGCGTTAAAAGAAACAAGATTGGAGTTGGGAGGGAATATAGGATCTTGGGTGATCTAAATTAGTAGTTGTGATTAATTAATGAGTTTATTTGAGTGGATATTAAATGGTTTAATGAATTGTCTGTGTCACATATGATATATGTATCGGAATTGCGGTCGACGAGTTTGTCTTCTTCAACATAGTTATACACATGAATTCGAGATCAAGGACAATTAAATGTTAAATCTCATATTAATTATGAAATTAAAAAGAAATGAAAATTCATGAAAGAATAAGAGATGTTGGCCCCCAATTAAATATGAATTGGAACTCTTTCTTCAGTTCTCTAAGTTACGTATGGTAGTGTGTGAATTATCTTTCTCTTGAACGTTTTATTCTAAGATACTGTTTCTTGGTTTTTACGCCCTATTAAAGTATCACTAAAACAAATAATAATATTTGACGAATATTCATTAAACACACATAGATCAATATATATTACTAGTTATGATTGATTGATTTCTACAACACGAAAACAAATTAAACCCAATAAAATTTATATGGGGATATAAAATAACGATTTGATTATATAACAAATAGTTTAACCTTTTTAAAATTACCGGAAAAAAAACTTTAATGTTACTCTCTTAATTAAATATCGATCTAGTTCATTAATTTAATGCACATTTATGAATGCATTTATATGATTTGAGCCTTTTTTGCATTTTATAACATACATTATATATGTATGTCCGTTTATCACTTGATATTTGACTGGTAAAGTCCTATTTTATTTAATTTAATTGAGAGCAAATATAAGGATACAACAATTAACAACTAAATCTTGTCGTCATTTATGCCGATAAAAGTTATGGTGCAACTTTGAGGACTCCTACTTCTATTATGTATGACAAACTCTTCGTGCTGCTCAGATTTGTAACAATAATTTTCTTAACCTATATATTACAATTAATATAGTTTGAACAGTAAAATATTTGTCCATATTTGGTAGCTAGAGAGGGCATCAAAAGTTATGGAAATTAACTTATGTGGTATGTAGTTCGAGTTCAAAATAAGCAAACAAAATACTACTTGCATTCCATTACAAATGATTTTTTTTTATATGTAAAATAAAAAATAATGTAAAAGACGAGAAGTCATACATTTTAAAAAGTTAATTTTTACTATTTTCAAAAACATATTAATATTAATAAGACAATTTTTAAAAAAATAAGTCGTTCTTTTCCGGACGAAATTAATATAGAGCAAGTATGTACTAAAGGAACATTACAACTTAGAATTGCTAATTCCATCTTCATATTATATATACATCAATAATATTGGGTTTAACGTTGAGACTATTGACACAATTCTTGAGATTCACGAAAAAGGTTTTAATGCCACCAAGAATTTGACACAAATTAATAAACTTTACCCATAACGGAAATTCCAAGGAAATCACATCACCTAACATTAAATATTTTCGTTAATAATAGTACTATAAAAGGGATCTAGATCGATCTTATATTTTGATTCAGCTTTCAGCTCACATTCAAAAACATGATTTATAAGAAATCAACTAAAGACTAAATGAAAGTAAATGATCTGCGTTCTAACTTGTTAACTCGTTCAAGAACGCATTCATAAATTAAATCATAATAATATATATGCATGCCAAAATAAAACACTACAAATATATTTAATAATCTTCCATATATTTATATTAGACGTGTTTTGATAATGCTAAAAATCGAATATAAAAGCAACTCATGATCATATATGATTGATGACTCGCTCTATCTACTCAATTGAAATCAATATTTTTTAATGCATGCGTGAATATATGATAACAGTTTAAAAATTGATGATATATGACCAACTATTTCTCGTGACAATTAATACTCACAGCTTGAAAAGGTTTGACTGTTTTAATTAATTTTTATGTAGTTACTTAGAACCAAGTTTATGCATGTGTTAAATAATTAGCTAATGTATTAACTAGCTAGCACGTTTCTTTTCCTGTCTAATATATATGCAATTGAATAATAAATTATAGGTAAGGGAAGTAATATATGTATCTTATGACAATCTCAAATATTCAAATTGATTGATGAAGTAAGCAATAGGACCCCTTCATGAATTAGGAAATTATAAATTGATTAGCATGTTCATGTTGAATAAATGGAATATGGAGTGTGATCGATCGCCGATTTTCGAGGTGAGATTTACACGATGGTTAGGGGTTTAAATGACGAAGGATTTACGTGGTTCGACTTTTAATGAAGTCTACGTCCACGGAGAGGATAATTCTTTTATTATCAATTAGATGAGAGCTGAAATATAGATTACAGAAAGTGATTGTCCATCCCTTTAATTTAACTATCATCTAGTATTTATAGATAATAGAGGCGGTTTATGGCGGTTTATGGCTATTTATAGTAAGTGGGCCGGTGCTATTGGGCCGGCCGAGCTGCTCTTGATGGGCCGAGGTGTTGGGCCGCCGAGCTGCTTCTGGGCATTGGGCCTTATTGATGGGCCATATCCTATCACATCCCCCCCTCAAGAGAAGATCGGCACCGAGGTGGAGATCTTGACGAGGTGGGTGTGTTTCGGACGAAGTGAAGATCTGGCACCGAAGTGGAGATCTTGTAGTTGCCGAAGTCGAAGTGAAGCTCTGGCTGAGGCCGAGGTAGAAGTAACTCTCTGGCTGAAGCCGAGGTAGAAGTAACTCTCTGGCTGAAGCCGAGGTAGAAATAACTCTCTGGCTGAAGC
>JAPKLX010000018.1:554223-573792 GCA_026898415.1 Leonotis leonurus | reverse complement strand
CTGGCTGAAGCCGAGGTAGAAATAACTCTCTGGCTGAAGCCGAGGTAACACTTGTGGTAGTGGGACACAGCTGTTGTAGGGGACCATGGGTGACACATGTCGCTTTTCTGTTGGAGGAGTCGAAGAGGCGGGATTTTGAAAGAGAGGCGGTTGGGGAAAAGGTGATTTGACATCTATAAAGGCTTCCTCTGGAAGCTAACCAACACTTTTCACTTTCCGCAACCCTAGTTTCACTTTCCCTTCTGCAAAAAAAAGCTTTCAAACTTTCTGCCATTGTCGATTCAACCCCAAGAAATTTCATTCGCATTTTTCTACCAAGTAAGTTTCTGTGATTATGGCTAATGCTTCCACTTCTTCTTCTGCTTTTTCTGTTTCTTCTTCGCGTACTCCGAGTGGTAGGGAGATTGAATCTCCGTCGCCGCTTAGGAGCGTTCCGGCGAGGGTCACCGCGAGGGTTTTTACCCGAGCGGCGCTACCCCCTGTTCCTCAACTTGTAGAGTACCCCCTGTTAGCTGGGTCGGAGGCTGCCTTGGAATGTGCCTCAATTATGAGTGAATCCCATATGTCCAACCTAGCTAGAAAATTTTGTTTCCCCGATTCTGTAGAGTTTATTTTACCTAGGGCGGAGGATAGAGGCTGCTCTCCTCCCGTAGGGTTTTTTACCATGTACGAAGACTATCTTTACTTCGGTCTTCGTCTGCCATTACATCGCATTTTTGTAGAGCTTTTAGATAGGTTCGAGCTTCCCTTAGGTCAGTTCGCGCCTGCTTCCATTAAGCAGGTAATAGGTTTTTGTGTCGAGGTCGGTCGCCGAGGTGGGCCGATGTCATTGGAGTCTTTACTCCGTTTTTTTAGAGTGAAGCGGGGGCCAACTGGGTGGGTTTACCTTTCACCAGTAAATAAATTTAAGTTGGTCACCCCGTCCAAGGTGTCGAATTGGCAGAAGAAATTTTTCTTCTGCCGAGCTGAAGGTGTGCCCCTCTATGGCTGGTCGGTGGCCAAGTTCGGCCCTCAACTGAGGGTGGATCCCGTCGGCGAGCTCGAGACGAGCTTGATGGACCTCGGCGCCGTCAAAAGGACTTACGCCGAGGAGGAGCTGTCGAGGCTTGGGCTGAGCCCATGTGACGCCCTGGCCGACGTGGATCCGGGTGAGGCTCCGTAGTGTAGTTTGTTTTCGTTATCCGAACTAGCACTTTGACTTCGTTTATCTGAACTGGACTTTAATGCTTTGCTTTTCTTCTGCAGTGGATCCCGAGGTTCTCCAAGCAGCGCTGAGGAAGAAGAAGAAGAGGCCGAGGGTCACCTCGGCCGCCGAGGAGATGCCGCGATTGGAGAGGGCGGAGAGGGTGGAGGCCGAGGCGACTCCACCCGTGATCGATCTGGAGGAGCCTCGGAGGGAGGAGGCGAGGGGCTCGGATGCTCGGGCATCCGGGTCGGGGGAGGCCCGTATGGCTTCGTTCCCCGAGGTGAGTGGAAGAAGTTTGTCTTTACTTCTATTCTTTTTCTTGTTCTGTATTAACATATCCTGTGCAGGAGGCCGATGTGGCACTGGACGGGCTGAGTGCCCTCTCGAGCTTCATCGTCGGCGGGGTCGAGCAGTTCAGGGCCCTGAGAGCCGAGCTCGAGGGGGCAAAGGCCGAGGCGGCGAGGGCAGAGGAGCAGGAGGCCAGGACTTTGGCCGAGCTGCTCTCGGCGGAGAGGAAGGCGACGGCGGCGGAGGCCGAGGCGGCAAGGCTGAGGGGGGAGCTTGCCGAGGTGAAGGAGAGGGTGGCCCGGATGACGGCGGAGCAGGGTGGAGTGTTCCGAGCCCTTGCCGAGCGGATCTTCCGCTCCAAGTATTTCGGCACAGTGGCGGCGCATCTGGTGAGTGCCATGAGTACGCCGATTACTTCGGCAGCGCTCGACCGTGTCGCCAAGGATTACCCCGAGCTTGACAAAGTCAAGTACGGGTATGAGGTGATGTCAAAGGAAGAGATGCTGCAGGAGTACGCCGAAGTACTCGTGGAACACACCGCGGTGATCCCGGTGGTCGAAAGGCTGGCGCGGGAGAGGGCTCCGCTCTCCGAGGAGGCAGTTCGCCGCTGCCCTGCGGATCGGGATGACAGTCTCGAAGCTGTTATCGCCGATCTGGCGAGGAGGCGGCCGGCCGAGGCCGAGGAGGGAGGCGGTGAGGGCGGCGCTGAGGAGCCCGAGGTTGGCGACAGTTAGTTTTTATTTTCTTTTCTTGTTAGTTTGTATCACGTCGCCGCTAGGGCGGCGCTTTTCCCACATGTATATAAGATACTTTTTTCTTGAGTTGCGCCTCTTGCTGAATTGCCTACTTCTTTTGCTTTTGTAGTCTGCCTTTGACTTCTCCAATACTTCGCATTTTGAACAACAAATAAACGAGCTTCGTCGTGCTGCCGAGGCTGCCGAGGTCGAGGTCGCGTGTTGGAAAAGCCGAGCTACCAACATCGAGACCGAGCTCGAGGCGAAGCTTAGGTCGGCACAGGAGAAGCTTGACGAAGAGCATGCGAAGTTTCTGGAGCTTGAAGATAAGTTCAAGAATGTCAAGGACGATTTGCAGACTTTTAAGGCCATAGGCGAGGAGCATGAAGAATACGAGGACCGTATACATAGAAGCGGTGGCCTGACTATATACGAGGTCTCTACGCAAATAAAGGAGGTCCGAGCTCGAGCGAGGGAGTACCGAGAAAGGTACGGCGATGACTCCTGGCAAGTTCGCGAGCAGGAAGAGGCGCTCCTCAAGCTTGGATCCATGTATAATATTATTCAAAAGAGGAACCCGAAGCTGAAGAGGTGGATCGAGTCTAAGAAGACTTCACTCGAGGCTTCCTCTTCGGGTCAGTTGGAAAGAAGTTCGGCTGGCGCCCCCCTCACTTTGGGTCGAACTCGAGAAGAGACCCTTGCCATCATGTCTCGAGGTGGAGGGCGGCGTGCTTCAGGCGGTCGAGGTCGAGCCATGCTTTCAAGCCGAGGTCGAGCTGTGCCTCAAAACCGAGGTCGATCGGCACCTTCAGGTCGAGGCCGAGGTGGTTTTGGCCGCGGTGAGGGGATGGCCTTTTTGGATTCGGTGCTCGGTCATGGCGGCGCCAGTTCGAGCTCGGGTCTGGGCTTCGTGGAAAAGTACCTTAGTTATAGTAGTAGGTCTCCGGGCTCAGATCTTCCAAGCTGATTGTAATATGTACTTTATGAAATAAAATAAAATAAAATACAATTTTACTTGTCATTACTCCTCTAAAGCTATACTCAATTTGTGTAATCAAGTTTGCTTCGAATTGGGATGACCGGCTCGTACTTCGTAATAGCTTCGTTCGACACCGAAGTTTTACTTCGCCTGAAGGCGAAGTTTGGAGACTTCAGGTGGTTGAAGGCGAAGTTTTGAGACTTCGGGTAGCCACTTCGTTTAGAAACGAAGTTTGGGCTTTCAAGTTCCTTGTTTGTCAATTTAATCAAGTGGTCTCCTCACGCGCGCTTGACTTCGCCACTTCGTTTGAAGTCGAAATTTTGGCTTTGAAGTCCCTTGTTTGTCGATGTAATCGATAGGAGTGGTCTCCTCGCGCGGTTGACCGCTACTCTCAATTTGGAGTTTTAGCTTGACTTGATTCTAACGTAGCATGTATACAAAAATGCTTCACAAAAGAACTTAATAAAATCCAAACTACATAAATTACAAATAATATTTCTTTAAATGAGAAATATGCCAAGTTCGGGGTATTGGCTTCCCAGATAAGTGGACGAGCTTGTATGAGCCTTTGCCGAGGACATCTTGGATTTGATACGGACCTTCCCAGGTGGCTTCAAGTTTACCGAGCTTCTCCGACTTGCTAACTTCATTATTCCTGAGAACGAGGTCGCCTATTTGAAACTGTCGATGTTTCACTCGATTGTTGTAATACCGAGCTACTTGTTGTTTATACCGAGCTTCTTGTATATAGGCTTGTTCTCGTTTTTCCTCCAACAAGTCCAAATTAGTTCGGAGGCCTTCTTCATTGGCATCGGTTGTGAAGTTTATAGTTCGGGGGCTCGGCAAACCGATCTCTACTGGGATTACTGCCTCGGTTCCATAGACGAGGCTATATGGTGTTTCTCCATTGGATGTCCGAGGTGTAGTTCGGTAGGACCATAGGACTTGGGGTAAATTTTCAGCCCAATCTCCTTTGGCTTTATCGAGACGAGTCTTTAAACCTTTGACTATTGTCCGGTTTGTGACTTCAGTCTGACCATTCGCCTGAGGGTGTGCTACCGAGGTGAATTTTTGCTGGATATTGAGCTCGTCACACCATTCCTTGAATGCCTTATCCGTGAATTGAGTCCCATTATCCGAGACGAGGATGTGAGGTATACCGAAGCGACAAACTATACTCCTCCAAACGAAGTTGAGGGCCTTTTTGCTCGTAATTTTTGCAAGAGGCTCGGCCTCTACCCACTTCGTAAAATAGTCGATGGCGACTATTAGGAATCGTAGTTGGCCGGGGGCTTGCTCAAAGGGACCGACGATGTCTATTCCCCATTGCATGAAGGGCCAGGGGCTTTGCATGGTGGTCAGCTCGGTTTGAGGTACCCTCGTTATTGTTGCATGAATTTGGCACTTCGGACATCTTTTGACGAGGTCGACTGCATCTTGTATCATGGTCGGCCAGTAGTATCCCCATCTCATAATCTTTCTGGTTAAAGCCCGAGCTCCGACATGACTGCCACAGGATCCTTCATGCACTTCGCGTAAGATGTAGTCCGCCTGATTGGGTCCTGCACACCTTAGAAGAGGTTGAAGATAGGATTTTCTGTACAATACTCCCCGATCTAGGACATATTTGACTGATTTGTTCTGAAGCTTCCGAGCTTCAATTTTATCATCAGGGAGTTCGCTTCTTTCTAAATAATCCTGAAGTGGTGTCATCCAGCTCGGCTCTTCATCGATTATTGCGTTCACTTCGGCTTCGTCTATACTTCGGGTCGTGACTTCTTCTACCGGAGAGGCTGTGGACGACGACGCGAGCTTGCTTAATGCATCAGCTCGGTCGTTTTCATCTCTCGGGATTCGTATCAATTCGAAGTATGAGAAGCTTTCTTGTAAAGTTCTAACCTTGTGGAGATACTTCTTCATCCTTTCATCTCGTGCTTCGTATTTTCCGAGGACATGGCTCACTATGACCTGGGAGTCACTGTAGACTTGGACGGCCTGTATCTGAAGGTTTTGCGCGAGGCGAAGTCCAGCTATTAGAGCTTCGTACTCCACTTCGTTATTGGTGGTTGGGAAGCTTAACCGTAAAGCATAAGGGATTCGTTTCCCTTCCGAACTGATGAACAAAACTCCAGCTCCGCTCCCCTTTTTGCCTGACGCTCCATCGACATAGATTTTCCAACAATCTATGGGGGGTGTCTTCGGCATTTTCTCTTTGATTTTCTCCTCGGCAGGTTTGGTAGGCTTCGGAGGCTCGGTGAATACCGTTTCCACCAGGAAATCTGCCAACGCTTGCCCCTTGATGGCTTGCCGAGGTGCAAAGGAGATTGTGTGCTCGCCAAGCTCGACCGCCCACTTGGCTATTCGCCCCGAAGCTTCGGGCTTCGTAAGCACTTGCCGAAGTGGTAGGTCGGTCAATACTTGTATCGGGTGAGCATAAAAATATGGTCGAAGTCGTCTTGCAGCATTCACTAGGGCAAGTGCGACCTTCTCCAGAGGTTGGTACCTCGTTTCTGGCCCTTTTAGAGCTCGGCTTATGAAGTATATAGGTAATTGCCGAGGTCCTTCTCGAACTAAGACTGCACTTATTGATTCGTCCGAAGCGGCGAGGTATAGGGAAAGTACCTCGTCTTCGTTTGGGACGGATAAAGTGGGCAAGTTGTCGAGGTACTTCTTCAAACTCTCGAAAGCTGACTTGTGCTCGTCATTCCACTCGAAGCTCGGGGCTTTTTTCAAGACTTTGAAGAATGGGAGTTGCTTCTCGGCTGCTTTAGATAGGAATCTGCTTAATGCAGCCAAGCAGCCCGTCAACCGATGTACATCGTGGATTGACTTCGGCGCTTGCATCTCCTGAACGACCTTAACTTTTGCTGGATTAGCTTTTAATCCTTCGCGGGAAACCCAACACCCTAGGAATTTTCCGGACTGGACCATGAAAGTACATTTTCCTGGGTTTAACTTCAGGTTCACCTCGCGGAGTAATTTGAAGACGACCTGGAGGTCTTTTAAGGTAGTGTTGACTTTTTTGCTTTTGACAACGATGTCGTCGACATATACTTCAACAATCTGACCGATGTGAAGTTCAAATATTTTGTCAACCATCCTTTGATATGTAGCTCCAGCATTTTTAAGTCCAAAGGGCATCTTCTTATAAGCGAAAATGCCGAAGTCTGTAACAAAGGCAGTCTTCGGAGCGTCCTCGGCAGTCATAAGGACTTGATGGTAGCCTTTGTACAGATCAAGAAAACTAAAAACCTCGTGACCGACGAGAGCTTCTACTTTTTTATCAATGTTGGGGAGGGGATAACAATCTTTAGGGCAGTGTTTATTGAGATCGGTATAATCAACACACATGCGCCATCCCCCTACTTGCTTCTTCACCATCACGGGGTTGGCCAACCACGTCGGATATTTCACCTCGAACAGAATATCAGCTTCTTGTAGTTGGCGTACCTCGTCGCGTATCACCTGATTTCTTTCGGCAGCGAAGGCTCGTAGCTTTTGCCGAACTGGTTTCACCTCGGGGTCGATGTGGAGGTGATGAGTTATAATATCTGGCGATACCCCGGTCATGTCTAAAGGAGACCAGGCAAAAATGTCTCTAAACTCCCGAAGTAGTTGAATAACTTGACCTCGGAGTTCGGTACCTCCGACGAAGCCGACCTTGACGATCTTGGACACATCGTTTTCATAGAGTACGACGTCTTCTAGGGGTTCTGCAGCAGACGAGGTTGACTTCGGCGTGCCGGGGTTCTGTAATTGCTATGCTTGGGGATGTTGTACACCAGAACCTCGGAGTGCGACCTGCATGCACTCCTTGGCCTGTGTTTGATTTCCCCGAAGCGTGATAACTCCATTCTTTGAAGGTATTTTGATCATCAAATGGTAGGCCGAGCATACTGCTCTTGTCGCTATCAGCCAATCTCTGCCTAATATAATGTTGTAGGGAGAGTTGGCTTTGACGACGAAGAAGTGGATTATCTTTGTAGTGGATAATGGACTTCGTCCTACCGTCACGGGGAGTGGGATCGTTCCATCTGTTGAGGTCTCCCCTTGTGTGAAATTCTTCAATGGAATGGGTGCTGGCTTCAAGCGCGCTTCTTCGATGTCAAGTTTGCCGAAGCAACCTTTGAAGAGTACGCTGACCGAGGCTCCACTATCAACAAAGACTCGATGTACCAATTTGTTAGCCACCACGGCTTCGATAATAGTGGCATCTTGATGAGGTGAGGCATGAGGAACAGGGTCGTTATCGGAGAAAATAACTACCTCGTCCTTTTTGAACCTTTTGTACGAGGGTTCCTCCGAAGGTCGGTTCCGAGCTTCGGCCTTCAGCGAAGACCTTGTTGAATCTTGAGGCACCCCGATGATGGCGGCGATGACTCCATCATACTGAGGTTGATTCTCGTCATCGTCTTCGTCATCACGTCTTGTCTTCTTATCTTGGGGTTTGCAATTTCCTCCCCTACTCCTTCTTCGTTTGTTTCTGCTCCGAGGTTGAGTATCCGGTTGATTTTGACCTCGGTATCCTCCTAGAGTGCCATCTTGTGTTAGGCGGTCGATTTCCGAGGTGAGATTGCGACACTCCTCGGTGTCATGGCCGTGACCGCCATGGAACTCGCAGTATTTATCCTGTGATCGTCTGCTTGATCCAGTTCGGGACAGTGGTGGAGGTCTCTGGAATAAGTTTGCATGAAGCTCGTAAATTTCTGCCCGAGATCTGTTCGGCGGAGCGAACCGATCTTGCTCTGGATTAGGCCGAGGTCCGAGGCGAGATGCTAATGGACCTCGTTGGATTCTCTCAAGAGCGCCGCGTCGATGCTGCCCTTGATCAGCTCGTTCTTCCCTTCTCTTTTTATCCTGACCTTCAGGTCGGTCAGAGGCTCGCTTCTTCCTATCTGCCTCATCCGCTTCCGCAAATGCATCAACAATCCTCCACAGCTGTTTGGAGGTTTGGGGGCGCTCTTTCACGAGTTCCCTAAAAAGTGTGCCGGAGTGAATGGCGTTTTGAAACGCCGAAATGAGGACATCGTCGGAGAGACGATCCACCTTGAGGCTCTCGTTGTAGAACCGAGCTAGGAAGTCGCTAATAGACTCTCCCTGTCCTTGTTTTAAAGTGAGGAGTTGAGCCGAACTCATTTTGGCTTCGGCTTTCTGGAAAAAACGCCTCTCAAAGGCATCTAGCAGGTCGGCGTATGACCCTATGCTGCTGCGAGGAAGGTTGTCAAACCATTTCCGTGCATTGTCGACCAACAATTCGGGGAAGACTTTGCACATGTAAACATCCTCGGCCAGTCCCTGGTTCAGCATGTTATATTGGTATTGCGATAAAAAGTTGCTCGGGTCGCAAGAACCGTTATAGGGCTTGATTGGGGGGACCCTGTATGCTGAAGGGAGTGGTGTGTAGAGAATTTTGTTGGTGAAGGGGGTAATGATTCTGCTGTAAACAGTGAATCGTCCCTCTCGGTGGTCGTCCTCGTTACGCCGAGAATGGTCGACGTTTCGACGAGGTGGCGTCTTCTCTCTTCGGTATTCCTCGTCACGTCGGTAATGGTCGACGTTTTGACGAGGTGGAGTCCTTCTTCGGTGTTCCTCGTCACGTCGGTAATGGTCGACGTTTTGACGAGGTGATGTTGAGCCTCGCCGAGGTGAAGCAATATTTCCTCGGCGATTATGCAGTCTTCGGGGGACTTCGTCATCTCTCTCATCGGCAATTTGCTCCGAAGCCTGGGGTCGCTGTGATGGACCTGCTTTATCCTCTTCGCACTGACCTCGTTGTTGATGCTGTTCGGCGAATTTGAGGAAATCTTGTTCGTGGATATCCAGATATGCTTTGAGCGCATGGCCGAGCAGAGGTTGAAGTGTGGCATTTCCTTGATGGTTTTGATTCAATCTTCCACTGCTAACGGAGTCATCAGCTCGGTGAGAAAGGACATCTTCTACATGCCCTTCGGGAGTTCGGCGGTTCGTGGCCTGCCTGGCAGACCGAGCATAGTGTCCCTCCCCTTCGTTAGTAGATGGACGAGGTGGAATACGAGGTATCTCAACCTCGTTTTGCTTTCCTTTAGCAGCAGCAGCTATGGCAGTAGATCGGGTGGATCTAACCATTGTGTTTTCACTTCGGAAATAGTGATCGGACACAAAATTTACTTCGGTTCCCACAGACGGCGCCAGTGATCGATCGCCGATTTTCGAGGTGAGATTTACACGATGGTTAGGGGTTTAAATGACGAAGGATTTACGTGGTTCGACTTTTAATGAAGTCTACGTCCACGGAGAGGATAATTCTTTTATTATCAATTAGATGAGAGCTGAAATATAGATTACAGAAAGTGATTGTCCATCCCTTTAATTTAACTATCATCTAGTATTTATAGATAATAGAGGCGGTTTATGGCGGTTTATGGCTATTTATAGTAAGTGGGCCGGTGCTATTGGGCCGGCCGAGCTGCTCTTGATGGGCCGAGGTGTTGGGCCGCCGAGCTGCTTCTGGGCATTGGGCCTTATTGATGGGCCATATCCTATCAGAGTGGAAATATATACTTTTGAGAAATGAGAAACAAAGTGTCATATATATTTATTTATTGATCGATAACAAGACAAAAATGAGAAAAGAGTAGCCAAATGTGCGTTGCATGTAATAGAGCCAACACCTCTCGCCACAAATAATGGCACTGTGCACTGCAACAAACTCACGACAATTTCACATTTTAAATTATTTTACTCACTCTTCTCCCATTAATATTAATTACAAATAATTTAACAAACGAATTTTTAAAAAAATTTAAATTCAAATATTTAAAGAAATCGAAATCAAATTTATTATTAAATCAAATAATATAAGAATTGAATTTTAATCTTCAAATTTTGAAATGACCTCAACTCGTACTTAATTTTTTAGGTAATGAACATAATAATATTATTGGGCCCAAAAAGAAAAAAACAATATTGTGTCCGAAGCCCAGCAAGAGTCAGCATCACACTTCACTCAACTCTGAAGCTTAACGAAGATCGATCCGTTGTTCGGAGTTTCCTCGCCGTAGATGGCCAGAACGCGGGAGCGCCGCCGCGGCGGAGTTCGCGCCGATATCCAGCCTGAATCTTCTGAGACGGCCAACGCCGACAAACCAGATCGCAACCGCAAAACCACCACCACCACCACCACCGCAATGGTATTATTGTTCATTGTAATTCCTGTAGTTTCTGTAATAGTATACGGTAAATTATACACTTCGTCTCCGACTACTCGCGACCCACCGTACGTCTACCGCCGAGGTCTCGTTGCTGCGAATATTGACTACCGTCAAGTTCTTAATGTACGCTTACTTGATCTACTTTCCTTAAAGCTGTTTTAGGTCTATGTATTTATGTATATTGTGGCTTTACTAGTAGCTTTGATTATGTTCATATGTGAAATTGAGTGATGTTTTCCACATTTTAAGAAATTCAGGAGAATATGATGACATCGAAGAATTCATCTAAGAGAAATTTCAGAAATCCGGTGCTCGCCTACATAACTCCATGGTAATTACTGCTTCGACGGCTAATTTTGATTCTTATACTTGTGAATAATTTTATTCTTTTTCACCCTCACTTTTCTGTAATACGGGTATTAGTAAAATAAGTTCATAAATATGTGATAAGTTCCAGCTTTCGTTATGCATTCTTCATCCACGCGAGAAAGTAGCTCCCTTATGTTTATAAAAGCAACAGTTAGTTGATCCTTTGAATAGTACGACACTATGAAATACTTTGATGTGTAATTTGTTAAAGAAGCTACTATAAAGTAGGAAAAGACTGCATTTTCCAGCAAAGATTGCTACTTTGAGCTGTTGGGAATTCTTTTTGTTTCATTAAAGTTCGATATCCACAGAAATTATGGTGCATGTATGTTGTGAGCTCATTACAACTTACTTCTGCAGGAATTCACAAGGTTATGAAATGGCTAAGAAGTTCAGCAATAAGTTCACTCATCTTTCCCCCGTGTGGTATGAACTGAAGAGGTAAGTGTGCACATGATTTGCACTTGACAAGTCCCAACCTTGAGATTGTTTTTCTAAAATTCCCATCTTATTATGTTTACTACTCCCTCCGTCCCACTTTAAATGTCCCATAACTTTTCGCACCGCAAACCAAGACAACTTTAATTTCTATCTACCCACTTTCCTTACTCACCAACTACCTTACTTTTTCCTTATTCTCCACCCAAAAAGGGAAATGAGACATCTCAGCTGGGACGTCCCTAAATGGAAATTGGGACATCTCAGCTGGGACGGAGGGAGTATTACTTAAGAAAGTTTATTCAACAGAGAACTTTCTTCAATAGCTTAAGCTTAACATAGCAATGTCATTGTTACCCCCGACTTAGACATTGCTTGTTGATTTTCCTGTGATGAATAAATACTACATGCAAGGTTTTAAAATGCGTTTTTCGCCTCGAGGCGTGAGATGTAAGCCTCGTGACAAGCTGAGGCGTAAGCCTCAAGATGGATCGAGGCGCAAATAACAAAGTAACAAAATTATACCTAATATCATAATACACTCAAAATTATACCTGATACTCTAATAGTATCATAAAACACTTAAAAATAAAAAAATACAACTAGTTATAATTCTTAAAAATCTCAAATAATTTTCTAATATCAAATATTCATAAATCAAAAGTACAATAAATCCAAATTATCCTCGTATCCATCTCCATCTCCGCCTCTATCTTCTAATTGGCAAAAAGAGTTTAAAGTCGTTGCTACATCAAAAAAGAAGTGAAGTGGAGTGAAATGTTGCATCAGACAAGAGAGTAGTGAAGTGGAGATA
Source organism: Leonotis leonurus (assembly GCA_026898415.1). Classification (NCBI taxonomy): domain Eukaryota; kingdom Viridiplantae; phylum Streptophyta; class Magnoliopsida; order Lamiales; family Lamiaceae; genus Leonotis; species Leonotis leonurus. Next base: position 561,794 of record JAPKLX010000018.1, on the reverse strand, counting down.
TGTAATCTACCATAGGACGGATGACGAGTATGTGTAATTTTAATCCTAATTGGATCAATTTAGCTATAACTGGACCAATTTAATCATAATTGGGTTAATATGAACAAAATCCAATCAATATTTTACTCAAATTTGCTATGTCATGATATTTTAGGCGTGAAAATGAAAAATATGATATTTGAATTGCATCTCACTAGGCGGTAACCTTGTAGCCGCCTCAGGTGCCTCGACTGCCTCGACTGATTTGAGGCGCAAGCCTCAGAAGATCACGTGAGGCGGTGCCTCAGAGGCGGTTTTTACTCGAGGCTACCCGAGGCGGGCCTCGAGGCAAGCCTCACGACTGTCTTTTAAAACTATGACTACATGTCCCAAGTACTTTGTAGTTTTATAATTTCATTTGAGTTTGGCATAGCGACGGATTATGTGATTTGTTTTGCAGTTTACTAATTTACCCTGACCCTCCTCATTCTGATCCTGGCAGCCAGGGAACAAAGTTGGTCTTGGAGGGAAGACACAATGCTGATAGAGGCTGGATCGCCGATATCAGGAGGAGTGGAAACTCTCAGGTTCTTTTCTTGCTCCCACTAGTTAGCTCTTGAAAATATATAGAGAATCTGTACATATTATTAATATCAGAATTGTTGATGCAAGCTACCTGGCAGAAGATGTAAATTGACTAAAAATCTGAAGTAGAAATATAAACAGAAGTTTTTTACTTGGAATTGTGTTCACAGACTCGCTGTTTTTCTGCCACATTATTTTAATAAACAGTGGGTTATAATTGTAGTCATGGCTTTGCTAACTTAAGTAAATCACAATTCACAAGTGTGAGCTTTATTGTATAAAAGAACGAGAGCAATAACCATATGGGCTTCTAGCTCTACTCGCCTCATTTAGTAGTTAAAAGTTTAAAACCCTCTAGTTCCTTTCATAATTTACTCAATGTACTTCTAGTCTATAGGATAATCCTTTAGAGATATAATCTTAAATAGCTTACCTGCTTGGTCCAGGATCATCCGTGTTACAAGTTGTGCATCTATAATAGATTTCTATCACTGAGCCTGACTGTTCCTTACTTTGTTGTGGCCACTAGATATTACCTAGGATTGTTTTGGAAGCAATTCCTGTTGACCTGCTGAAAAAGAAAAAACAAAGGGAGAGAGCGATCAATCTCATTGTGGATGAATGCAAGTAAAATCCATTGCCTTTTTCCTCTTTCACTCTTTTCATGTACCTCATACATGGTCATGGGTATGAAAATGTTCAAGGTGCATCCATTGACAATATCTTCTATTTACTTCTGCTAAAGGGAAATGGAATATGATGGTATCGTGTTGGAGTCCTGGTCTAGATGGGCAGCCTATGGAATTTTGCATGATCCAGACATGCGAAAAAATGTAAGTTGATGATGATTTGACATGTCTTCTAAAATTAGGCTATAAATGTAGCAAGGGGTTGGTAAAGCAGGCCTCATCACCATTGACTGAATCAGCTTTTACTTTGCAACCCAGGCTCTGCAGTTTGTTAATCAGCTTGGACAAGCCATGCATAGCTTGAATCTGAATAGAAGGCAGAGTTTGCAATTAGTATATGTCATAGGTCCACCTCGCACAAATGAGTTGGAAGAATATGATTTTGGCCCAGAAGATCTTCGGAGATTAAGTGACAATGTGGATGGTTTCTCTCTTATGACTTATGACTTCTCAGGTCCACAGAATCCTGGTCCAAATTCACCTTTGAAGTGGATTCATTCTACTTTGGAACTTCTTCTTGATGCCAGCACTGCTGGTGATCATGATAAAGTGGCCAAAAAGATTTTCATTGGCGTCAACTTCTACGGGAATGATTTTGTTTCTGGAGGTATGTACCACGTGCTTTGTTAAAAATGCGATTGGGAAGAGTTTCTCTAATAGCATCTCATATTCATACTTTTGTATGCCTCTTGAATCAGACAGAACATTGCTTTCTTCTACTTAGTCAAATTGAAAAATGTGGTTGAAGTATGATCTAGATCAATGATCTATCTCGCCTTTTTACATGTTCTACTTTTGCTGCTGCTGCTTCTTATCCTTTGCATTATCATTTGGACTGTGGCAAATTTGATTTAGAATTGGATTATCCTACAATAATGTTACTTTCAGGTCTAGGTGGTGGACCTATAGTGGGAAGAGAGTATTTATCTTTATTGGAGCAGCACAAGCCCCAGCTTCAGTGGGAGAAGAACAGCGAAGAACACTTCTTCTTGTACATTGACAAGCAGGACGTTAAGCACGTTGTTTTCTATCCATCGCTGATGTCCATTGCAGTGCGGCTGAAGGAAGCTCTTTCCTGGAATGCTGGCATCTCAATCTGGGAAATTGGGCAGGGACTTGAATATTTCTTCGATATTTTGTGATCGATTTCCCCTGTAAATCTCTCTGTTTTGAAGGATAAGCAAATTTTGGTTGTGAATTATCATAAGATTAATGCAGCGGTTATATTATCTTGTATAATACCAACTAATTAAATGAAATTGAGCATGTAAACATGAAACATCAGTTGGGGGACTAGAGTTTTCCAACAAGTTGCATTTTCATGTACATCGTAGCTTTTGCTGAGGTTGCATGTACATACATGTACTAGCCAAATATTCGAGTCTAGAGTTGTACGATTAGCTTCTGCATGTAGTACTTGAACATGATCAAGTATTCCTCAACCACAAAAAGCACTAAATTGCAGATCAGATTGAGACGTGGCGGACAATAACTGGCTATGATTTCTAATCCCAAGCCATGTCAGCATCGCTCCCCACTCAAAGATCCACATCCAGTTCATTTTCCACCGTTGAACTCGAAAGGATTAAATTCCAAAAGGAGAAGGAAATACTAGTATCCAAGACAACAAAAAAAACAGAAATATCAGCTTCAAGAATAGCTTATTACATCTTCTTCATCCCATGGTTCATATGTCTTGAAAAACTCAAGAAGCCAGTGGTAATGGAGGCCCTCAATGTTGTTGGTCTGTCTCCACTCTCAGTTCTCGCCAAAAGAACAAAGCCAAGAAAACATTCGGCAGTGGCCACCATTCCTCAATTCAAGAACCAACAACCACTTCCCAACTCCACCAACTCTGAGAATGTGTTCTCCGTTTCAAGAAAAGTACAGTGTGGTTTGGTGGCCTTATCTTCAATGATGAGCTCCGAAATCGCCAAAGCGCTTACATATCAAGAAGCCCTGCAGCAATCCACCACCTCAGGGTCAGATGTTGGTGGAGCTCTTGACAGTTTCATCAGCTTTGCAGCCGAGAATCCGTTAATCATCGGCGGCGGATTGGCGGCATTGGCGGTGCCACTGGTGGTTTCTCAGCTGCTAAGCAAGCCTCCTAAGGCGTGGGGGGTGGAGACTGCAAAGAATGCTTATGCAAAACTGGGTGATGACGCCAATGCTCAGTTGCTGGATATTCGAGCAGCGTTGGACATCAAACAAGGTGGCAGCCCAGATATTCGGGGACTGAAGAAGAAGGCAGTGTCAGTTGCCTACAGAGGTGAAGACAAGCCAGGATTCTTGAACAAGTTGTCTTTGAAGTTTAAGGACCCAGAAAACACCACTTTGTTCATTCTGGACAAGTAAGATTTCAGACCCATTTTTAGTATTCTTTGCAGTTTATGAACAAAACCATAAGTTTGTTTTGTTGTCTTATCCACAGCTGTAGATATTAGAGAGCATTTCTTGATATACCATAACTGATGTTTATTATTATGCTGTTATGAAACTGAAACCTTGTTTTAAGAGAATTGTATTTAAGGTGTTTGGATCCTAGAAAACATGTAGGAATATGGATCTCAGGATCTGCATTGAGATGATTCACTTTTAAGGTGTCCAGTTTTAATTTTTGTTTTTCTGAATTGTGATGAAGCCAGATTTGATGGAAACTCTGAACTTGTTGCCGAGCTGGTAACAGTGAATGGGTTCAAATCTGCTTATGCCATTAAAGATGGTGGCGAAGGACCTCGAGGATGGAAGGTTACCCCTGATTTCCCCCTGCTTGTTTGTAACCTGAGTTTATTAGCAGTCATGAAACTTACACATAGCTGAAAACTTATGCAGAACAGTGGCCTTCCTTGGATATCTCCAAAGAAGGCAGTGGGCATCGACCTGAGTGGTCTCACAGATTCTTTCGGGGTAAACATTCTCAGCTTCTATTACAATTGTTGCTGCATATTACATCTATACTAACAAGCGTTCTGACAACATAGTCTTACTTCATAATTGAAAAAGTATCTTCTTCAGTACCTTGTATACAATCAGAGTAGATATTGTCTTCTTGAACCTGCTATGCTGTGACAAATGACAATCATGCTACTGTTTGATGTTTCCAACTTCATTAATCTTTGCCCTTATGGTTTTTGGTCACTGTGCAATGCAACTATATCACATATAAATTTCTTTGATGCTGGATTTGCAGGACGTTTCTGATGCAGTTCCTCTGGCCCTTGGAGTTGCAGCAGCAGCTGGTCTTGGATTATTGGCTTTTACAGAGGTTCAAAGCCTTCAATTTGAAATCGGTTCGAGAGTGAGAAATTTGGATCACCTAACATTTTCTTTAACCATTTCAGGTGGAAACAATTCTCGAAGTTTTAGGAACGGTTGGTCTTGTTCAGTTTGTAAGCAAGAAACTCCTGTTTGAAGAGGTATGTGTGATGTTTTAGGACTTCATATAAGATGCTTTTGTTTCAGTTCTCATCATATTTCAAAAGTATCAACATTTTAGCATACTCCTTCACTTTCCCTTCACAGGATAGAAAGAAAACTTTTGGACAGATAGAATATGTCTTGAACACAGAAGTTGCTGCAAAGGAGCTTGTTGGTGATATACAGGTGCTAATGTTACATCCCAAACCTTCAGTTTTCCTTTCTTTCAATTAATAATACCTTGCCTTTCTCCAATCTACTTATGCAGCAAATTGGAAAGGCTCTTCTACCACCAGTCATCTCTACTACCAAGACTCTGCCTGCACCAGCAGCAGAGGTAACTACCCCTCCCCCAAGTCCCACTGCTGTAGAGATATCCGAGCCTATTCCCGAGCCGAATGTAACCGAAGCAGCTCCAGAGCCAACTCCACAAGTCAATTCTGTCCCGAAATCAGAAGTCCAAGAAACATCTCTTCCAGTAGTTCCAAGGCCTCTTTCGCCATATCCCAACGTAAAATCCCATATAACCTCAATTCTAAGCACTAGTTTCAATGCATCTATTTTGATTCTAACATCTGATAACATCTGCTTCTCGTTGTTTTCTTACAGTACCCCGACTATAAGCCTCCCACATCACCGATACCTTCTCGGCCATGAGGTTGCAAGAAAAGCAAGCATTGGGGAGTTGACTCATTACTTGTGCAATCTATAATCCTCACTTACAAGAGTATTTAAAGGCTACATAAGTATGTTGAAGAGATATTTGCTGTGTTTTTCAGTAGATGTTTGTCTGTAGTTTTCATTGTCTCATTCTTTCTATTTGAGTACTGTTGGGAAGTTTTAAGTACAAGTTAAGTAAGCAGTGAAGACGTGAAGTGGCCATACCTGAAATTGGTATGTAGCAAGCAACTCTTTATGGATTCTATGTAGTCGAGTTGTGTGAGTGTAATATTTGTACAGGATACAACCAACAGGAGCTTTTCAATGTATCTTTAAACTTGAAGGAGCTTTCTTCAATCTACTGCAACAGAATTCAAGGGGCTGCGCTTGACGTTGACTGCACTTTGGTTGTCCTCAACATTTTCCATATTTTTTAATTCTTAATTCTTACTTAAATAATAATCACTCTAGTCCATTATTCATGGTACATTCTATTATTATAATACATCCAATTGAATATAAAACGTGTGATGATTAGTGGGACGAAATGAGTAATTAATAAATGTTACTTGAATATAACTAAACTTCAATTAATATTGATTCCTCGATCCACTCTAATTTAGGGTATTCAAGTTTGATTCGAGCTGTATACATGGTGTAGGAGTTCGATCCAGTGATGCTCAAGCTTCGCTCATTTGATATTACATATCAATGATTTTCGAGTTCAAGCTCGAGTTCCGTCCATGGTGTATGTTTCACTTTTTTCTTACTATCATTAAGTATGCCTTGTGTTAAAAATGAAGATAATTAACTGTGAAAAAGTATTAGTAAAAATGATTACCTACATGCGAATAGACATACTTATATTTTCTATTAGGATTTGATATTCCTGAATCCTGATGCTCACCTTATAATATCACTTTATATTTGCTATTCTAGCTTATTGAGGACTGTATAATTTTTTTTTATTGATTTTACCTTAAATTTAAACTATAAAAGCATGTCACGAATGACTCGAATTCAAAATTTATCCCTTATAATCCATAGACTATATATTCAAGTTGTTTGAAGAGGCGTGGATGCTATGTCCAATTCATGCAAAGCGCGTGACTCTAAGTAAGTTCTACCTCTTCAATCAATGTTAGGTCCCCTATAATTTATTAATCATAAATCCATTAGCGTCTAAGTGTAAAAGAATGCAATTTCACCTCAAGGTAGTTCTATGATCATTGTTGGCTTCAGTTTTGTAAATTCCTGCAAAGTAGTATTAGGGTATCTCCAACATAAATCTAGTTTTTAGGTTTTCAAGATGCCACAACACTTTTAAAAATTATTCCTTCATCTCCTCCAACGATAAATCTAATTTTTAACTATTAGTGGATCCCATTGTGGAGAAATTTGTAGCCTATAAAATGATTATATATTTTTTAAATCCTTCCACATTGATTTTTGCAGGTGAGTGTTAGTTAAAAAACTAGTTTGCGCAGAGAAACTAGTTTGTGTAACTTTTATTAAAAACTGGTTTGTAAATTTTACAATGGTAAGTTTAAAATAAAAAATTTGTTTTTCTTGACCATTGGAGGCACCCTTAGTCAGCTTTGCTACCTTATTCTTTGTTTTGGTAGGACAACATTTAAGAGACCTCTAATTCGTACGAGTTCAATTCCGTAGAAAAGCAATTGGGGAAAGAAAACATTGATGTTTTGTGAAAAGCGGCGGTAAACAAACTGATCCGAATTCATTTCAGGTCAATTCATTTAGATTATCACTGTATTTGAGCTTAACTCGAACTTTTGATATGTTGTTCAAATTCGGCTCGAAATGTAGTAATTTAGTTCAAACTCGTCGAGTGAGATGCTTGATAATATCATTTTTGAGCTTGAGTTTGATTCGTTTGATATTCATATTAATTATTTTTGAGTTTGAGTTTGAGTTCGAGTTCGTATAACTTTTTTATTTTAAAAACTTATATATTTTAACTTGAGTCTCGACTGAATGCTTAATAAAAGACTCAATTAAATGGTCGATGGGAGGCTCGTGAACAAACTCGATAACATGCTCGTGAATAAACGAACTCAAATATGTTCGTGAACTCCACGAGCTAAATTACATTGTCATGTTCAAGCTCGGTTCAATAAAAGTGTCAACGTGAGATATGACTCGAACCCGATTCGTTTACTATCAAATCGAGTTCCGAATGAACTTTTTTTTCAGTTGAGCCTCGAATGACTCCATCATTCA
>JAPKLX010000018.1:387988-554213 GCA_026898415.1 Leonotis leonurus | reverse complement strand
AAATCCTTTATGGACTCTTTATAAGGTTTGGTAGAGAAAACCTAAACTTGGAAAGTATGTCTACCAATAATTGTGGGGATTAAATTCACAAAAAGTTGTTGGCATTAATAGTAGGGGAGCTTCACAACTTACAAGGTAAGTACTTAGGTCACTAGTGTTGGTATGCATAACCATATAAAAGCGGTAAAAAGTAAAATCATGTGAAACAAGACACCTAAAATCAATTAAAGCATTATATTTACTATTGTATTGGTATCGACTTAATCTATTACTAGTAAATATGTTCGTGCCATGAAAAGGGCAACACAAGTTCAGCTCACAAATTTAACAACATGCATTCCAATTTAACTTCATTCAATAAATATACAATATCTATATCAAGCAAAGCAGTTCCCAAATAACAATAAATTTATTCCTTTCGTCCGCTCAGTTTATTACATTTGCTTTTAGGCACGAGATTTAAGAAGAGTTTAAAAGTAGTATAAGTGGTGATAGAAATATATATTATTTAAATTTGTGTGGATAATGTCTTAAAAATGAAATGTAACAAACTAGGTGGGATAACTAAAAAGGAAAACGTAACAAATTGGGTGGGACGAATATTTTATTACTCCATCCGTCCTACTAAGCTTGACACACTTCCCTTATTGGGACGTCCCACTAAGCTTGACACATTCCAAAAATAGTAAAAGTTATCTCTTAAAAAAGGTGTGGATCCTACCACTTTTATCATTCTTACATTACTTTATACACTCTCATTAATAATCGTGCCGGAAAAAAGTGTTATGCTTAGTGGGATGGAGGGAGTATTTTTTCCGTCAGTGTTTTAGTTTTCTTATTATCTCTCATACTCTCACCAGCTACACTTTTTCTTGTAATGACTGCATTAAACCAAGTGTAAATGTACAATCTAATTACATTAATGTGCAGAGTCTAAATGACCACAAAAATCAACCCCTAAAATTAAATTTTGCAAGAATTTAATTATATGTGGAGTACTTTATAAAATTCCAGAACAAAAAGAGGAAATTTATTGCATGGGTTATATACCATAATGATCAATTAATAGGTGTTGATGAAGTGTCGAATTGCAAGGCTAGTTGACAGTCAAAATAAACGTATAAATATTGCCTATAATTATCAACATTTTTTTCTACACAATTTTGTGATTTCTTGATTTCAAATTATTAAATTTTTGTGGGGTGGGGTCTGGGCATAGGTATCGGAACCAATCGTCTAAAAGCGGGGCTAAATAAGGGCTCATAATTTAAAAATAAATTATTTTTATATAGAAAAAACAATAAAGCTCATTTCATTGGAAATTTGTGTAACATATAGGGTCATTTTCTTTATAAATTTTTGTCTAGGATTCATGAAATGTGTAGAACCGACGGCGTGGGGATATGAGGGCTGAGCCTTTCTATTCACCTACATAAACATGTTAATAATGTTTTTCTTTTCTTTTTCTTGAAGAATGAGTTCAGATAGTTTGAACGGTATTGAATGTATGCAACTACAAAAACACGAACAACGAAACAAATGAGAACACAAATGTTTACGTGGTTCGGATCAGAAAGATCCTACGTCCACGGAGAATCAGCGAGCTTCCTTTGTATTATGATCCAGTGAAAAATTACAAGAGGATACAAAACTCTCATTCACAGATGCTACTCTCTCTTTTCTTTCTTATTAAACTCTCTATTTTCTTGAAAGTAAAAGTGATGTGAAGATTGTGTGTTGTGATACAAAAGAATTAAGCTATATATACAATGAGTAGTCCCAAAGAAACCAACCACAATCACCAAGAGAGGTAGCAAAGATTAACCAATATCTCAACTACTCGAGCTACGGTTATAACTCCTTTACTGACACCTAAACAACCTCAATGGAGACTTATTCTTTGTAGCTTCTGATGGCTTGAAGCATGCACAAGGCTGCATGTCATATAGTAGATCAAGTATCCACCGTAAACTCAACACTTTTCTTTAAGGAACAAGTGAAAATTTGTTAACTATTCATACTTTTCGCGTTCCTTTTATAATGGTCGAGACATAAGGTTACAATACTGCAAAGAAATACAAGTAATCAAGTTGAATAATCCTACCATCAATTTCTTGCATTCATAATATTTCAAACATTTCACAAGCATGGAATAATAGAGGGTGATTTCCTATAATATATCTCATAATAGTGAGGTTTTAGTTGAATATCTTGAAGTATGTTTCTAATACTTATTGTGTTAGTATAAAAAAAAAGAGTGAAAAATAAATTATAGTTACAAACTTCATTATATATAAAATTTATCCATCTTTTAGTATAAGTATCATGAATCATACTATTCATATATCCATCTTTTATCCAAAATTTATAAAGTGTACATAGTTGAAATATGTGGTGCATAATGTGTAGTACATCACTTTAAATATGTGTACATAAGTACTTTGCCGACAAGTGAGGAAACCGAGTCTCGTTTACCTTTTCATTTTTATGTAGATCTTTGATCGAGGAAAACAATCCTAAGTTAATATAATATTTACTTTAATATATTTTATTAATTTAACTTATTATTATTATTGAAAACAAATGTCACTTTAAAATAAATAATCATCACCCCCAGCAAATGCAACGCTAGATTGCTTAATTTATTGAAAATTTGAATTAACAGATTGTGTTTTAACATTTTACTATCTATCATTCGAGTTTATTTTGATATACGTTTGTATAGAAAAACAGAAACTTTCTAGAGCTAAAAAGCATTCAAATTTTCGGTGCTACGATTTTGTTATTTAAATTTAATAAAATATATTTAATTTAAAAAATAATCCCAAACACTGAAATAAAGGCACTTGGGTCAATATATTAATTTGTTCTGAGTAAAATATAAAATGAATTATATAGTCCTTCCGTCCCACTAAACTTGACTCAATTATCTTATTTGGACGTACTACTAAGATTGACACATTCCTAAAATAGTAAAAATTATCCCTTTAAAAAAGTGTGGTCCATACCACATTTATCACTCTTACACTACTTTATACACTTTTCTTAGTAACTGTGTCCAAAAGTTTTGTGTCATGTTTATTAGGACGGAGAGAGTAGATGTTTAATTAATGTAGTGTATAGCTGGTGTAGATGCATGGTGAAATTCATGCCACTCACTTTCGCTTCATCTTTGTACATCTTATCACGTTAGGAGCCAGTTTAATTCGATCATGAGTGCAAGCTAAGGACACAATAATTAATAATAATCTCCCAATTTCTCAATAATTAGTTATTTACTGTACAAAAGATAAAATGAAACGATGGCCTATTTCATGATGGGTTACCATTAGCTAAACAATATAATAAATGAGAGACGAAGAGCAGCTACAAAGTCACAAATTGATAATGACAATTGCTCAAACATACTTTTCCGTCCAAGAAAATGGCTTCACTAATAATTTCGACAATTTCATACGTTTATAACGTTTTATTAGTGAGGATGAAGTTTAATTACAAAAAATTTAATAATCTTTTATAGTAGCCCCTCCACAAGCCTTCCTCCCTCAGCCACTGCTTGTAAGGTACATTAGCTTAGATCTTTAGCAAGCTTCAAATAATTAATAATAATTATATTAATATTGTAACAAATTATTTATCACTATAAAATATATAGCCATCCACCTTTCAAACTGAACTCCAATAAATAGAGCCCACATTCAGCTATTTCTACCTGAACGTCCAAACTCCAAAGTTCACCCACTAAATTATTCATCTTTCTCACTTTGGATCATATCCGCTTCTATCTTTTTAATTGTTTTTTTAAAATATAGTGTGAATTATTTAATTAGTAGAAGCAAAGTATGACGTTAATTACTTGTAATTGTAATATAAACTACACAAGTTGTAATAAAATAAATTAAGGAACACTGAGTTATTACTATTATGTGAGTATAATTAATTCATCCGTACGTGTCTACTCTAACACAAGTTGCCAAAGATCGGATGGACCATATTACATCTGGCCAACTTTTGTCCTTCATTGCATCACCTATTATATTATAATATTACAATAAAAATCTCTGCAGGTTATTAACGAAAATAACTGATTAAAAAAATTGATGGGTATATATGGATCAACTTATGAAATTATCGATTGGTGAGTGAACCGGATAAGGTTGATGTCTCTTTCTATATTCGATCAATGTCCATTCCTCTCATGTATTATCCCCTTCAATCAAATATATATAATATAACAACTAACAAGTGTATATATATTAATCTGTGTGATGATCCGCTTGCTTGAAAATTCTGACTCATTTATCCATTTAATATTCTGTCATTATTTAGATTTCATAATTTCCTTTTTTTTATATATATCCTACTTACTATTCCAGTAACCACGGAAAACATTTTTAAAAAAAATCGAATAAAATTTCAATAGTGAAAATTTAATTTATATAATAAAAGAAAAACATAGATAGGTGGAAGGTTTGATTGAAATTGCTACCTCATTGAGATATATATAATGGTGAGCAACTATGAGTCAAATTGGACTGGATAGGACTAGCGGTTCCACTCTTCCATTCTTACATAACTATTTGTCCCACGTATTTATACATATATATATATACACACACACACACACGCTTTGAATCATATATAAAATTGTGTGTTTTCTATTCTCAGCACACAATTACTCTCACCTTCAACAAGTCTGTGGCCATGGATAAGTGTCGGCAGAAGCTTCCCAAGATTCGAAAATACTCTCTGTGTGAAGGTGATTCTTTCTTAGATCTCCAAATACATACATACATACATATATATATATATGTGTGTGTGTATACTTGCTGTGAATTATTCATGTATTGATTTGGTTTGAATTTGGTGCAGAAGTGAGCAGTATTGAATGGGAATTCATAAACATGACTGAGCAAGAAGAAGACATCATTAAAAGAATGCACAAGCTTGTTGGGGACAAGTAAGTACTTAAGATTTCCATGGTCAATTATTTCCAATTAAGCTTGAATTTTGAGATGATGATGTGATTAATAATGTTTGATAATTAATTAATTGTTTTTGCAGGTGGGCACTGATAGCAGGAAGAGTACCTGGGAGGAAAGCAGAGGAGATTGAAAGATACTGGTTGATGAGAAACAGTGACTATTTTAAGGATAAAAGGGGGGAATGTATTAGGAGACATAAGTCTCAATCTTAATGTATTTCCTTCTATTTTTTCTATCTTCTTTTAGGCTATTTAAATATCTTTGTTAGATTAGTAAAATGGGAGTGGTGGGTACACTTGTTTTTGTCCTTTTTTTAATCATATCTAGTTGTTTTATTATATTAATGTGATTCTTGATCTCTATTGCAAGAATCTTCAATGAAAGTTTAGTTGATGATTGCCCCATGTTTCTATGTTGCTGTTTTTTTTTTGTTTCTTTTTTTTTTTTTTATGAAAGTCACATAGTAACTTGCAAGATGTCATTTCAGCATGTTGATTATGACACACAACAATTACAGTAAAAGACACATTTTTTATACTAGAATGAAAAATTTAATATTATTGAAAAATATTAAATGTGTTATCCAATACATCAAACATAGTATTTATATATTTAAAATAAGCGCTAATTTTAATAGAAAACGAAATATCTATCGTATCTCGACTAGGATACAAAATATCTTAACATATGTTAATTAAGAAACAAATCGAAATGGAAATAAAATATCATTACTAATAAAAAATAATCAAAATAATCAAAAAGAACTGAGTAACGATTGAATTTGGACTTGAAAACTCTTACATCATGACAAACAATAAGTCTTGTCCATTGCACAGTTCTGCTTTGAAAAAGAGGTATTAATAGAAATTATGAACGCGAAATCAAAAGTTGTTTCCCGTTTCAATTCAGTTAATGACAACTCTTTTCTCAATCCTTAATCATCATACAATCGTTCCGCGCTTGTTCTAAATTATATTACTGTGATATACGGTTATTAACGTTAACATCTTTTATTTTTTTAGCAATTAGTCGTTGTCACTTATTCAAAATAATCAACTTAAGTTGATACAGCTACATCATATTTATAAGTGCATTTTGAAATATTAAATTTTCCAAACACGAGGTACATTCGTAGCAGTTGCACCTAAAGTCTCTTATCCTAACATATACTACTATTAAGCTAAGCAATTCATTAATATTCTATTATAAGCACTAAAATTCTACTATAAATTTTCATTTTTGGAAATCTATTTAATAGTAGAATATTAATTTGAAATCAACAACTTCTAATTGAGATGAGTAAATCTTAATTACTTGTAGACTCATAATCACTCCAATCACCCCACGCCACAATTAGATGTAAACGGAAAAGAGTTTAAATTTAACATTAAAGTAGCCGTAGTAGATTAATACTTAAAAGTTAAAAAGTTTTTGGGTTTTATATTTTTTTGATGCAATTTATAAATTTATCATATTTACCAAGAAAAGGTGAAAAACGTATGTATATTAGTCTAATGGTAACACAATTAATAATGTTTAATGTAATCAAAGCTTCCAAGTCACAAGATCTCGAGCAGGGATTGTTGTCCGAAAGTACAAATTTTAAAATGACGTTTATTGTATATTTATGATGAATTAATATAAATAATGAAATGTTGAATTTTAAAGGGGAAATGACTTTAAAATACACCAACTTTCATTGTTTTATTAATTTTAACACGAACTATGAAACATTTCTATAAATACACGAACTATATCACTTACTCAATTTTTGACATTTCGTTGATTTTAGACTAAAATCGAATCTGACATGTCAAAACCTATCTGATGTGGACTTCGAACTTACCACGTAGGATAGTGAAACGACGTCGTTTGGTGTGTCTTCAAGTATAAAGAAGATTGAAGGTCTGAGTATCGATCGATGCACATAAATTAGGGTTCATACGAAGCAAAATTGGGGAAATGGTTCATTAGCTCTGAGATTCGATCGATTAAAGGGTTTGATGACCGAAGAAAGCGTAAACACGAAAAATATGTCTGAATCTTCACAAAATACAGCAGGTTCGTCGGGGGCTGCTTCGTCAAAGATTTCTCGAGCAAGAAATATGGGTTACATATGCCAACATGGATTAAAAGTTGAGCTTGCATCTTCCAATTCAGCAAAAAATCCTGGGAAACTCTACTATTACTGCCCTGCTAGAAAGGTATGATTTTTATTTTTTATAATTTTAGCTTATAGACGGTTATAATGAGTTACTTTTGGTTGTGTTGCAGTATGATAATTGTGGGTTCTTCAAATGATTTGAAGATGATCTGACCTTTAGCCAGCGTACTGCTTTTGAGAGGTTAAAGCTTGAAAGAGATAATTTTGAAGAACAACTTAAATGCAAACAAATGATGGAGAATGTTTATTCTGAGAAACTAAGAGTGAAGAGTGATGAATATGAAGCTGTAAGAAAGGAGTTTGAAGAATTATATGTTGAAGTGCAGGAATTGGAACAAGTTATCAAGGATTTAAGTAAAAGGGTCAGAGTCTTCAAAGCTATATGCTTTGTTCTTGTCATTGTTTTGATGGTGATGTTTATGAATCATTAGTGTTGAACCTAGTACTATAGATTAGCTCCAGTAATGGTTGGAAGAAATGTTGATGTAGCCAAGTTTAGAACATGTTTTTGATGCTTACTGCATATGTAATCTCTAGTATAATATTCTGTTGTAACCTTATTGTTGATGCTTAATGAATATATAATTTGTTTTATGGTTATTGATGCATCATTACTATTGTAATTACTGTGTATTCAAGGAAAGAAAATATTTAGTTAATGAACAAAAATAATGGTTGTGAACAAAAATAAGTACTTCATATTAACAGATCAAGTTTCATCCAATGTACTTAGTTGATGCACAAAAAGAAGTAGCAAAAACTGACATTACAATTTTACTTCATACAACAGGAACTAAGACTGTCAATTTATGTTTCAAAAAAGGATGGAAATCAAAAGGAAATAAGACTGTCAGTTTCTACTATCTTGAGTTCCCATATCTCCTTGTACTATGCCTGATGTTGAAGCATCATTTGGTCTTGTCCTTCTTGGCATAACAAAAGTTGGCCATCTCTGAGTTGACGGTGTCACGTAAACATTGTCATAATCTGACATGTACATGCCGCTCGAACTTGATGTTGTGGTGGAAGGTTCTGCAGCAGAGCTTGCAACAGCAGTTGTTGTTTGGTTCTTGCGAGGTCTTCCCCTAGGCTTCATACCACGTTGCAGCCTTTCTGCATTTCTCTCTTTTGAAGGTGGATGTGAAGTAGGATTAGGTGCTTCGTTCTTGCGAGGCCTACCTCGTTTTCCCTATCATTTCAGTAGTTTAAAGTGATTAGTTTCAATAATAAAGAAAATGAAATATAATATACAAAGATAGTTGAAAATCAACCTTCTCTTTGGGTGGCTTCTCAACTGCTTCATTCTTGCACTTTCTGATGTTGTGTCCAGGTTGTAAGCATCGTTGGCAAGTCATTCATACACCAACTTTTCGTAGTTTGTTTGGATTATTTGTAGCAGGCTCATCTTGGCCTCTCTTTCTTTTCTTCTTAGGCCCACCAGGCATCTTGGTGATATGTGGTGGCTGCACTGGATAGCCTTCATCTCTTGGCCACATTTTCTCACCATTCAATGGTGGAAGCCCAAATCCATATGCTATTTTGTACTTCTCAACAGAAAAACACTCATGCACATACTTATCAACATTTTCATTCCGATAAGAAATTACACCACAAGCATGTACACATGGAATTCCAGTTATATCCCACTTTCTACAAGTACATGACATACAGATCATGTTAACAATGAACTGATCATCATGTTTCACAACCTCAAATTCAAAGTCTACAGATGGACGCACCATACAATGCCTACTTGCATACTTAATCTTCTCCAACTTCATTCTAACATTTGGACAGATTATATCAGTACACTTCATTTTCTCATTCATCTTCCTATATCTCCTCTCCATAAGGGATGACCTTATGTCTTCTAACATATAAAGTAAATGCTTTTCTCTAGCATGAATTATGTATCCATTAAATGACTCACTAATGTTGTTCAAAATCATGTCACAAACTGCCATGAGATTCACAAAAGCCTTACAGAATTTGGTGGGGTCCCTCTCCAAGAATTCCTCATAGGTTGTAGCATCCACTTGTTCCATTTCTTTCAGTGCTTCAGTGTATTCAACAAGGTATGTACTTCTACATACTTTCCAGAAACAATTTTTAAGTATGGTGCCTTTGTGGTTCTTTTTCCAATTACAATACACATGTCGTGCACAGTTTCTATGCTCTGCTTGTGGTGCTAATTCATGTACAACATTGATAAGTCCCTGTAATATATTAAGAAACAACATTCATAAGTCCATGTAACATAACACTTGAAGTAAAGAAATTCAAGTAATTATACTTTTTGTTGATCAGATATAAATGTAGTTCCCAATCCATCTGAAAGCCCAAGGTCTTCAATCAGTATCTCCAAGAACCACTTCCAATTTTCCTGATTCTCCACAGTGCATACACCCCAAACAATTGGGAACATTTGATTGTTCCCGTCCTTTGCAACTGCACACAATAATACACCTCCCAAATGTGTCTTTAGATGTGCACCATCTAAACCAATTACCCTCCTACAACCTTCTGTAAATCTTTTCTGTAATGCACTAAATCCTATATATAAACCCTTAAAAATGGCCCCAAGCTCCACATTAAGTTCAAATCTGCCCTCCCTATCTACTCTCATCAATTCCATACAGTAACTTCTCACTTTAGCATAATGTTCACTGACACTCCCTCTTAATTTCTCTATGGCCTTACGCTTGGCAGCATATAATATTGCGTATGAAACATGACAAGCATACTCTTGTAGAATATCTTTCTTCAACTCCTTCACACTAATCTCTGGTTTGATCCTGAAGACATTCAGATACGTACGTGCAATCTAATTACTTAAAACTTGTACATTTTTCATCACCTTGTTGCATGTATGAGTCTCCCCCACTCTCTTAATTACAAACACTCCATCTGCCTTGTTCATACTTCCATAACAACCCCACTTGCAAGGAGGAGTGTATCTAGCCTCCATCTGTTTTGCAGACACCCTAGAAAAATGGATCTCCTTCCCATTCTCAGTAGCATTAGTTCTTATTGCTTCTCTTGCTTGTATGCCATCTTGAAATCTCATACCAATCTTCACTTCTAACAATTTCAGGTCACTTTTAGGATCAAAGACTACCCTCTTAATTCTACGACGGATCCTATGATGCTCATCATCAGTTTCTGATGAATAAACATCATCATTAGAATTCTCATAATCTGAAAATCCAACCTCACCACCTTGATCTGTGAAATCAGAATCCCTTATGCCTCTATCAGACTTATCAGACAATTTTCTTCTAGCTTCTATATATTCCTCATCTTCATGCTCAGAACATAGCTCTACTGCATCCATGTCATCATCAGTATCTGAATTAGAAGGTTGGTAATTAAAGTCTTCATCACTAGAGCTCATCTCCACCTCAACCTCTTTACTTGTTCCAGTCTTCTCAGCATCATTCTTCTTAGCATCTTCATTCACTACACTAGCCTCATTCACCAGAATCTCAACATACTCATCATCCACAGCAACCTCATCCCTAACAGCTTCAACATACTCAGCACCAGATTCATCCCCAACAACATCATCCCCAGCAACCTCATCTCTAACAGCTTCAACCCAAGCTATATCATCCCCAGCTACTTCATTCCTAACAGCTTGATCCCCATCTACTTCATCCCCAACAACCTCATCCCTAACAGCTTGATCCCCATCTACTTCATCCCCAACAACCTCATCCCTAACAGCTTGATCCCCAACAGCTTGATCACCATCTACTTCATCCCCAACAGATTTATCCCCATCTGCTTCATTCCCAACAGATTCTTCACCATCAGATTCATCCCCATCAGATTCTTCATCATCACATTCATCCCCAACAGATTTATCCCCAACAACTTCATTCTCATCTACTTCATCCACAACTAATTTATCCCCATCTGTTTCATCCCCAACAGATTCTTTACTATCAGATTCTTCATCATCACATTCATCCATAGTAACTTCAGCCCCATCGTCTTTACCCCCCTCAACTACAGCAGCCTTTTTACCCTTGTTTTTATCTCCTTTATGCCCATTATCAATATACACACTAAGTGTTCTACATCTAGTTGAAAGATGTTCAAGCATGCACATGACCGATTTATCATCAACTAATTCTTTGACCACAAAAGTCTTTGGGACTTTATAAAGAATCTTTTTCCATGAAGTATACCCTAACTTTTCTATTTCATCAACAACATCAAAAAACCCAAACTTGTCAGCATCCAAGTCAAATACCCCCTCATATTCAACCCCTGTATATATTGTCATTCCCTCAACATTTGTAAGACAACCTCCATAATGTATAAACAATGCAAATGGTTCACTGCATATAACAAAAACAAAAACATAAATCAATAGAAGCAACAAAAGAAACCCTAATCGTGTGTTTTATGCTTCAGTCAGTACTGATTCAAACACTAAAAAAAATTAGAATTCACGCCTACCTGACCATTGATGAATAGAAATGCTACCAAATCTATGTCCGTGCGTTTTCTTCTTTAGTCACTAGCATACTCACGTTTTCCCCAATTATGAGAAATCATAGGAAATTGTTAACGTTTTGCCCAATTTCCCCAATTTGAGAGAAGAACCCTAATTTTTTCTAAACTCTTCGTTTGATGCAGAATTAAGGATGTAAAAACGTAATGCTTGAAATAATCCAAGCAAACACATTTTTATCAATGAAACGACGTCGTATTTTCTAGGTTCAAACTGCGCCGTTTTGTCTTTAGTCTTCTTTATACTTGAAGACACACCAAACGACGTCGTTTCACTATCCTACGTGGTAAGTTCGAAGTCCACATCAGATAAATTTTGATATGTCAGATTCGATTTTAGTCTAAAGTCAACGAAATGTCAAAATTGAGTAAGTGATATAGTTCGTGTATTTATAGAAATGTTTCATAATTCGTGTTAAAATTAATAAAATGATGAAAGTTGGTGTATTTTAAAATCATTTCCCCAATTTTAAATTAAGAACTTTAGATTGAGCCTCTAAAATGAAAGCCCGATTCTCTAATGGGAGACCAATAAAAGCCCACGCAGCATCACATGAAAAGAGAGAACCCCAAAAACAAAAAGAGTCATCTCAAAACAAAGAATCTTATTTATTGTTATTTCTTATTTCGAAATTTTCTTTTCTCTTCTTTTTTATTTTATTTAATTCTCCTTTTTTTTATTTCTTATTTTAAATTTAGTCGTTTAATCGAAGAAATCTTAGCATATTTCAATTATTTGAATATTTTTCTTCTCTAATTGGGTTTATTGTATTTTTAGTAGTTAAATTTTGTGTTAATTATACAAAATAATCAAATAAGATTGAAAAAAATAAATAATAATCATCAACATAAAAATATTTAAATTATAGCTATTTTTAATGTGAATTACCACAAATACCCTTATACTTAAATTTTAAATTTAATAGTATGAAATGTATGAATAATATTTTTAGGGGTAATAGGTAAAATTATCCAATTTCATAAAGGAAAGATAAAAAATAACTACTTAAAAATAAAAGATATCCAATTCTCATGATAACATGAGAAATTTCCTCATGTGCTCACGTTATTCAAACTATTACGTGAAATGAATTTCTTCATGTGCTCACGTAAATAAGTATTTTTTATCTTTTATTTTTAAGTGAATATTTTTTATCTTTTACTAAAATGGGTATTTTAGTTTTTTCCCCAAATAGTTATTTATATAATTTATACGTGCATACAATTTAATAAAATTGAATATCACAGATGATTCATACTAATGTACTATAAAACATAATTAATAGAATATTTTAATATAAAAATTTATAAATGACTAAAATTTAAATATTATTATATTGATGCCCATTATTTATCTTTTACAATCTTGTTTCACTATTTTCTATAATTAACATTAAATTTTTCATCAATATGATTCAAGTTCTTTTAGTTAATATTATTTTATTTTATTAATATTAAAATTTATATTTCATTAAAAAATAAAGAAAAAAATAGATTTGGAAATTTAATTTGAGAGGTCCAAAACCGGAGATCCATTATAAAAGTTTTAATAAACTCTCAAAATTATATGAACTCCATCTAAAATATTTAAAATTAAAAATATACAAATGAAATCTTCTATTAAGGAGTAAAAGAGATGAATAAGCAACAGTAAGACATTAAATTTATCTCCAATTTTAATCGAAAACAGCGAAGACCCTACACGCTTTTCTCAAGAAACCAGAGCACACACCAACAAACTCTCATACTCGAACGCCAGAAAGAAGAAGAGGTAGGCCTAGTCTCCCCTAAATCTTATCACCTTCTTTCTCTATATATCTTGACAAGAGACGAACAAGTCTGAAAAAACGGTGTCCGCGTTTTGCTGGTTACTAAGCAGAGTGAAGGGACTTCGCTAGCTTTGATTGGTAATTCCATTTCCGTCTTGCATTTTTTAAATCTTTATCTGGCTGTTTTGCTTTTGATGTTGTTGTTTTGCAATAAACGGTATGGTCATTGGCTCATTGTTGGTTTTGTTTCTTGCCCTGCATGTTTGTGTGCCTGCATGCAATTGTTTATCTACTTATGTATTGATCTCCTTATGAAAATGTGGTACCGAAGGTTCAAGTATTCAGGCTCCTTTTATAAATTTTCCTGCCCTTTTGTGTTAACCGGCGAATTAAGTACTATATTTATACAAAGGATGATTTGCTCAACGTAGGGCTTATATTGTTGAAGCAAGAATAAATTGTGCTCATGTATATCTGTTTCTTTATGTTTTTTTCTTCCTATATATTTGTGGGGGCTCAGGGGTTTGCCTATATGTGTTGACACTTGACAGAAGATTGCAATGGTATCGGGTTCAGAATCAGCTGCAGAAAAGGTGGGGCCAAGATGCGCGGTGAGCCCTACAGAAGATGTGGTGCAAGCTTTGATGGAGACTTTGGTTGATCCTCTCTTGCCCTTGAAAGTCTCTACTGTACCTCCATCAGAAGATGTGCAGATAGCTGTTGCCAAACAGGTGATTGCTTATTCTTTCAATTCTGTGAATGATAATGCATAGATCATAAGATAAGGGTGTTTCGTTTGCCGTGCTTAAGTAGATTTAGCAGTTATCTGCCTTTGTTATTTTCAAAACCTCTAATTTATATCGTCGACTCGAAAATCTGAGCTTTTTGGGTGAATGTCACTTCTTCTGGTGAATCAATATTGCAGGAAAAGTTGTACAATATAAAGAAAAGATAATTATGAAGTCATGAAAGAGAAATAACATTCATGAACACAATCACTTATTAGCATTAGCCTTTTGGATTAAAGAAAAAAAAGCACTAGCCTTTCTATTGTAGTTCTATTTTGAAATCATCGAAGTTTTCACTCAAATAACGTGTTACAACTCTTTTGAATTTTGAACTAGATATGTCCATTAATCTTCATTCATGGGTTCTGATGATATTTTTCATTCTCATTGCAATAGATGCATGCAGTTGTTTTGCTCTACAATTACTACCACAGGAAGCAGAAACCTGAGCTAGCATTTATAGAATTTGTAGATTTCTGCAAGCTGGCCATTGCCATCAGACCACCTCTGATTGCATTTATGAAGTTGATGAAGGAAAGTAAATTACAGGAGCTGAATGGTACTGAAGATCAGCTTTCAGTCACTGAGAAAGTAATTAAGGAGGCATGTGAAATATCTCTAGGTTTAGATGCATCTAGACATGTTCCTGACATGGAAGGATGGCCAATATCCAAGGTGGCGGTGCTGCTAATTGATTCGAATAAGGAAAATTGTATGCTCCAATTTAGTCCTGTCCCTGAAGGTTGGTCACTTTTTGAAAAAGAGCTCAACAAGTCTACCATTATGCCAGAAATATCAGCGGGAAGTAAAGTTGGTAACAAGAGGAAACGGGACAATCTAAAAGTATCAGCTTGTGACACCGAGTTTCTGCAGCTGGGGTATGATGTTGTACAGGACATCACTGGTATGCATTTCATCATTATCTTTTTATGATAATTTCAATAAACTTGAAGATTCTTCATGTCAATAGCTATGGTCATTTTGGTGTTTCTTCCTGCTTAATTTGCTCTTTATCATTCATAAGTGGTTTTACTAGCATAGTGTTCTTTGAAATGAATGAATACCAGTTTCTGTGATTTATGGACAAAAAAAGTACTAAGTTTCCTTAATCGAGCAATTTTATAAAGTATTAAAGGCGTAAGTGAGGCATAAGCCTCGAGGTGGTCCAAGGAGTATGCCTTGGATTACAGGAATAAAAAAATCATAAAATTATAGAATCATGATAAAACCATGTATGACAAAACA
This sequence comes from Leonotis leonurus, assembly GCA_026898415.1. Taxonomy (NCBI): domain Eukaryota; kingdom Viridiplantae; phylum Streptophyta; class Magnoliopsida; order Lamiales; family Lamiaceae; genus Leonotis; species Leonotis leonurus. The sequence continues at coordinate 538,741 of JAPKLX010000018.1, read as the reverse complement.
ATATTAATTTGATGACTTGGGAGCCTTAAGCACAACAAATAAAAAGGCATAAAGTGTTTAATATAAAGCACCATAGTCTCATAGTTGACACCATTAGAGCCCTTATCCGCATCCACATCGTCCACCTCATTCCATTTGGACTTCTCATCAATCAAATTCATGCCTTGTGGTGGTGGCCGGCTGGAAGCGGTAAACCGGACAAAAAAGTGGTGAAATATCACCAAGGAATGATGGAGTGATAGATTATAAATTTAAAGCTTTATGAAATAAATTTGGCTCAGAAAACAACTCAATTTTCCAGCTGTGAGGCGCAAGGCCTAGAGACGTAAAAACCATAAGAATGACATGAGGCACACGCCGCAGTCCGGTTTTCAGCCGAGGGCGGTGTGGGGTGATCCTCTTGAACGTTTTTTACAACTATGTAGTTGAGCAAATGTAGACATGCTTATGGCCAAAATGGTTGAAATCAAGGTTTTAAAATGCGTTTTTCGCCTCGAGGCGTTTTTCTATTGAGCTTACACCTCGAGATGAATCGAGGCGCAAATAACAAAGTAACAAAATTATACATAATATCATAAAACACTCAAAATTATACCAAATATCATAAAACATGCAAAACATCAAAAATTACTACTAGTTGTAATTCTTAAAGATCTCAATTAACTTCCTAATATCAACATTAATCAAAACTACAATAAATCCAAATTATCCTCGTATCCATCCCCATCTCCACCTCCATCTTCTAATTGACAAAAAGAGATCAAAGTCATCATTGCGTCGAAAAAGGAGTGGAGTGAAATGTTGCATCGGACGAGAGAGCAGTGAAGAGGAGATATGTAATTTGCGATGGGACGGTGATGAGTGTGTAATTTTAATCCTAATTGAATCAATTTAGTTATAATTGGACCACTTTAGTCATAATTGGATTAATATATGAACAAAATTCAATTAATATTATACACAATTTTGCTATGTCCTGATATTTTAGGCCTGAAAATGAAAAATATAAACTTTGGATTGCATCTCACGAGGCGGTAGCCTTGTAGCCACCTCAGGTGCCTCGACTGATTTGAGGTGGCGCCTCAGAGGCGGTTTTTACTCAAGGCTACACGAGACGAGCCTCACAACTGCCTTTTGAGACTATGGTTGAAATATAAGTCGCAAATTAGCTAAGTCAATAAAATACCACATCTAGTCTTTAACCAATGCATTGTTTTCCTCTAAAGGATATAAAATATTATATCCTTCAACGAATAAAACTTAAGTCTCATGTTTTCTACATGGAACAGGCATCAGCATTTCTGAACTTGAGGTTTTGGAGACCCATACGACATATTCATTAAGTGAAGAAAAGTCAGCCTCATGCTTCTATATAATGCAATGTCCTGGATCGTTTGATGAACACAAGAAAGTTCCTCTTAAGTTTCTCGTTGAGAGGTCAGTGGTGTTATGCTTTCCAGTTGACAATCTGTGTGATACTTCTTGCTGCTGCGATGGTTGAACGACTTATTCATGGAAATTCGCTGATTGTTGGTAATGAACTCTTACTTTGTCAGAAAGAGGATAATGCTCCCTTAGGAGTTAAGCCCCTTCTTATTAAAAATATCCTTTATGCAGCTGCCATTCACAATTTTGTCCGGATAACTAGTTCTCTTAATTCCTTTCAAATTCCATGTAAAAGTTGCATAAATATCCATAATTCTTACTTGCTTTGCTGTATTATGAGTTTATGACAAAATATGTTTTCTCAAAAGGTATAATAATGAATATGACTGGGAAAATGAATGTCATTTATGGTCTTATACAATAAATGAGTGAGTAATTGTCGAACAATCGATGGTATGCAAGTGAACATTCCACTTTAGACTTTTTGAAGTAAAAGCCTACCTTATCAATGATATTAAGGAAATGCTACAACAGTTAGGTTGAGTGATTCCAGATGACGTTATGGATATTGTGTTTGATTAATGATTATATAGGTTGCATGTAGCTGGCTTTCTGAAAACTAACAGATCTTCTCTTTGCAGCGTACAGGGCCCACTGGCAGAAAAGGTTGCTAATGGTTCATGGAAAACTACCCGCCTTGTTAACTTATATCACATGCTTCCCTACTTGGAGTTAGTCTTGTGCTGGTTTTCAGGGTATGAAAAATGATGATAGGTTCACTCATTCTTAAATGCATTAATATTTTATGTGTTTGTTGTATAACTTAAAACTAAAGGATCTGATTGCATACATTATGTCTATATACACGTTCTGTAATTGCAAGAAAATGTTCACCTGCATAACAGAAATGCTTTTATTTGAATATGGTTCATTTTGTCAATAAAGCCCACGTAGCTCTAAATCACATTAGCTTACTGATTCATGATCGTGTATAATCATTTACATGTCTAATTTTGTTCCTGTCAGACTGAGTTGAAGATGTTCAGTAAATTGTTAGCATCATACCATGTATTTGGGGGGGAGCAGAGAGCAGTAGAGCACTTTGAAAATTATCCATATTGGCCTTTCCACTGCACCATAATCAAATTATGAATCTCTTTTCGATTTTTTTCATATTCTATTGTTGTGACATTCAACCTGAGGGAACTAAAGAATTCTCTACTTTCATAATTTATTTCAGACATTTATGTTTGTAATCAAGTATGAAGAAACATTCATTTTTTGGTATTAACTTGGACTTCTCAGTTTGTTAATTGAAATGTCAATTGCTGTTTATTGTTTCCTTTTCTGTAGCATGGGACCTATATTGGTTCCACTGAACTGTGTTATATTGATGAAGGTTGCAGTTTGTTGATAATGCGGATTAGGTTCAACTTTCAAGATTGCTATATTACTGATGACATTCCCTGGGCTGCTTAAAAATTCACTTGAGCTTGTTTTCCCTTGCTTTCGGTATATGCATTTGTTATCTTGGTTAAATAAAACAGTTTGTTGTATATATTACTTGATGTTGCTAGATTGATTTATGTTACCAAGTTTAAGTAACTGCTACGCAAAGCATGAGCAGCTGAGAAGAAGTATCACTAAATTTCTCGAATTAAAATGGTGATCACTTGGATTATATTATTAAGGACAGGTGTGAGGCGGGAGTGAACTCTTCTGACCAAAAAACTTGTGAGAATTGTTACAGGTATAACAGATGTGGCGATTCATCTCCCAGACAAGTAGCTAGTCCTGTTCATATCTTTCCGAGCACAGAAAAAGATGGTAATTCCATGAACAAGTTCGTCAAAAGCTCTGGCATTCTGGATCCTGGTGAGAGCAGCCAGAATGGAGTTGATGGAATTCTTGAGAACTTAGCAGGTGGGATCGAGCAAGCTCAGGGTTTGTCAATTAGTCCTTCAAGAAGTCGGTGTGAGATGGTGATGAATGTTGATAATACTACCGAGGAATTTGAAAAGGGATGTGATGCGGGAGATCCTACTACTACAGTGGCTAGCAGAATCACCCTTGAAAATCCAGATGCTAAGAGTGATGATCCTGTATATGGTCATTCTAAAGAATTGATCAGAAAGACTGGGGTAGATGACAGTTTAAGAGAGAAATTGAATGAAAAGTCTGATGTCTCTGCTGGAAAGGACGAACGAAGAATATGTCCTGCAACTTTAGATGAAGAAACAGTTGGATGTGGCAAGGAAATAATATCTGCCCCTCCAAGGGTGCTGAAAATGATGAATAGAGAGGACATGGATACTATTTGCTCAGATGGTGGAGATAATATGATGTCGAATACCAGTATAAGAGTTTATCAACACCGGAGAAGGCATAATTCCTCTTCGAAAATCTTTACGCAACTGCAAGAAGCCGTACCAGGTTTAAGGGTAAGCAACTATTTTACTAGCTGTATGCTTAAATGGTGTTTTAGATATCTCATTAAATGCATATTTTAACTGAAACTGTGAAGTGGACATATGTTGATCAAAATGGGAAAGAAACTCCAATATTTTTGCACCAATAGTATCTAGATGCTTGTCATGTAGAAAATACTGCAAATGAAAGTCTATATGCACGTATGCATCTGCATCTGCCTACATTCTGTCACTTTTATGTGGGAAATGATTTGAGCCTGAGATTATCTACTTCTCTATGTTTTAAATTCATCAACTAGGTGGATGTGGTGGATATTTTGGAATCAGGTCATACTCAAAGAAAAGATGAGGGGGTATCTAGAGACAAGGTTTGTCTCACTAACGTGTGCAACCCAACTGGTAATGGAGACCAACGAGCTCAGCTTGAGGCTAAAACGAAGCACAATACAGAGGTACAAAGTGCATCAGATTCTTTCAGGTCATATAATACACGAAGAAGTGATGAGAAGGTATCTAGAGACGAGGGTTATCTCACAAACATGCATTGCCAAACTGGTACTGCTATAACAGAGATCCAACAAGGTAAGCTTGTGTCTAAAACTATGCAGAATCTAGATGAATGGAGTGCATTAGATTCTTCAAAGTCAGATCATCAAAGCAGAGATGAGAAGATATCTGGAGATGGGGGTAATCAGGCATATGAGTGCAATTACACAGGTTTTGCTGCAACAGTAAACCAACAAGCTCAGGTCAAGACTAAATCTAAGCACGACAAAGGAGATAGTACTATGTCTGTTTCAGATCACCTGCAGAATGCATTGGCACTTCTTTATCGAAAAAGAGGAGAACTGGTATTCACTTGATAATCCTTTTCTGTGATTTCTCTTTATGTATATAGTTCTTATCTATCATTATATATTAAGGAACTGTGAAGATTAGCTTTACTGCCCATACTTAATTTAAGACTCTAAAAGTTGGACTATGCTCGACAAGTGTAGCTCTTCTGAAACATATGCATTAAAAACTACATGCAGTAACAATTCTTACCTTGGCAGTATTCCCGAATATGCAATATGGAGGATACCCTAGCATTATGTGAAGATAATGTTATCAGAATAAGGGATGGTAAGTTACGTTTCACCCTCTATCCATGTCGACCGTGTTCATGATTTTGAGATTTGTTTTTTCTTTCTCATGTTTGATTTGATATATTTACAGTTATTTGTGAAACAGTTTTCATGACCAGAAAGAAATATTTATTGACATGTATCATGAAATGGTTGTCCTCATATGGCCATAATGCTGCCAAATGATAAAATGCTTATAAATAGTGTAACTATGGGGTAATTGAATCGAAGGATAAGGCATGTTCTTTCATGATGTAAGCAGAGCTCGACAGAGGGTTTTGGCTTTATTGCACAAATATGCTCCTATATATCCCTTTTGTTAGAAAGTAGCAAGTATATTAATGGATTAAAGATTAAAGAATCCTATATTAAGTATTATATGTTGTGATTACTTCATATCTATATGTAGTGTCTACAGCAAATGTAACATTTATGCAACTATGAATTTAGCTGGCGAAATTGATTTAGCTCGTCAATGTATCGAATCTGTCATGAACGGGACGTTTCACTCACTAATTGAGAATGGAGCACAAGCCCAAGACAAGAGTAACCAGATGGACGATAATAACAAGTCTCAACTTGGGAATTCCACCAAATTATCTGAAGTTTATATTCCTGGAAAGTCATCATGTCAAGTAAGTTTCTTTCTTGGGAGATTTATATCTTTTTTTTTCCTGCAATCGAATAGGTTCTTATCTTAATGATCAATTGATCGTAGAAATGTATCGTGCTATACTGTGTCTGTAGGCAAGCTTATCATATATATTCATAATGGGGGTGAGAACTTCCATATACAATACACCACAATCAGCATTGTTACGCTTGGATTTTGGGAAATTCATTACGCTTTGTGTCTCTTAGCTGTTCCATATATCTGTCCATCCGAGATTTACCCTATATTTGCCACTTATAATCAGTCTTGAGAGCCATCGCTTTCCTAGTTCATTACCCTGCTATGGGACAAGTGTTCCCGTGCACCTCGTTTTTTACGTCATTTATTACATGTTGGTAAACATTTCACTTGTTAGGATTTGGAGTATGCATGCATGATGAATAACTGGAGACTCCCACGGTATCTAACAGAATCATCAGAAGGTAAGAAGATAACTTCATCTGTTCTTCAACTAATTTTTCATTTACTACAAATACTTTAAACACTTTGTCAAAGTGTGAACTGTTGGTCGTTTTTTAGGTAAATTCCAGTCGAATGTGGTGGTGGAAGGAAGTGATGATTTCAAGCTTCATGCAAAGGGTGGTTTAGAGTCTACACCTTGTGCAGCAAGGGAGACTGCTGCTGCTCACATGATTAAAGTAATGCACAAGACTTTCATGTAACCAAGCTAGCTTAGCTTGATTAATTTAAGCACGTTTAGTGGTGTAATCGAATCGAGTCGAGCTTACAAGTATGCTCGTATCCTTGGGGACTGCAATAATTCGCTTACTATAATCTTAGTAGGTTTTGATCTTGTCTGAAAAAAGCTTGAATTCGAGACATTAGCTATTTCTTTTTGCAAAATTTGGTATGGAAAAAATGGGAGTCCACTCCAAGAACTTGAAATTTTGTTTTGTGTGAATGATCTTAATGATTGTAAGCTAATTTAATAGTTGATCCTTATGAAGTATTCTAAAAGTCTGCCTTGGCGCTTGTCCCAACATTTTTCAAGTAAAATGATAATAATATGGGTGAATAAATGTTTTCTTAATTATTTATTCTTAATTTGGCTATTTCTTGTATGCATATATTTATTTGTTAAAATTCCACGTATTCTTAATCTTGATATATCACATCACATCCGAAGCATGACAACTTATCCCAAAATAATATATATAAGGAAGGATTATTATAATTGTAATTTTGAATAATAAAAAAGGAAAGATTAAATATCTGTAGAAGGTTAAGAAATTGGAAGGGGGTTGTCCCTTTGGGTGCGGATTAGCCACTAAGTATTATGTTTCAAATTTGTGAACACCACCACCACCACCACCTTTGACCTTTCCTCCTTATTCGAGAAACATCTATGTATAAATTAATATATATTTATAATAAGAATTAGTATAACCTTTAATTGTTTCCAACTCATTGCCAGCGCATGATAGCATCAAAAGTTAATCTATCTGTAGCTACCAAGCTACATACACTTTCATTTAATTGCCAAAACCTCCACGGGATCTGGGGATTTTACTAATTTAGTATTTCCAATTAGCTTACTAAGAATTACTAAGCACCAATTAAATTTGATTCAATATTTATTATATTATAAATAAAAAACAAATCATATCAGAACACTATCGGATTACATACAAGTAATGATAAAATACGATCAAGCATATACATTCCAACATAATTAAATTAATTTGCATTGATAAAAATCATTAAATTAAATGGACATTTGAATTATATTACAATTTACAGTAGCTAATCAAACCAAACCAATACCAACAAATTAGTAGTAGAAATTAACGAGAAACAGAGCATAATGGTTATTAGTTATTACATTACATTAATGAGTTATATTAATTAAGGTGGATGGCGTAATATAATTAATTTGCGCTTTCAAACTCAAACAGACGTCAGCAAATGGTTATTTAAAAGCCTCGATCGCTCGAAGAAGTCATTTATGGATTAGGATCGTTTAAATTTGCTTTCGCTGTCATATTTTTGGATTGCATTGCGCACCTATTTTAATTTTAAATTAAATTCAAAAATTATATGTAAATTAATTTGATGCAGTAACTCATAAATAAATAAATAAATAAGAGTTTGTCTCTTTGAATTCACGTGGTTGTTCCTTGCTGCAATCCGACTTTGGTTGACCTTTCAATTTAATTTCGCAATTCTTAATTCGATTAGATTCCTCTCTTCACTTCAAATAAAAATCTCTTAGCGTTTATAAGATCTAACTCAAGAGTGCATATTGCATAGTCTCTCGGTCATATTATCAATTGATCATTTACTATATTAAGGTATTTTAATAATAATAGCTCGTTTTAAAAGAAAAAAAAATTATTATCTTTAAAAGGTTGAACAATTTTATTGGAATTCTTTCTTAATATCTGTACCTAAAAATAATTTTATCATAAATAATGAGATTGATGGAGTATATATTATATAAAATATTAATTATTAGTCTTAGTGTGCACATTTTTTATAACCATTTATGACATCAATTAAAATAAATTGGAGGTAGCTGCAGAAGACTTTATGAGGTATGATGTGACGCCAAATATGGAAAAAAGTTCAACTTTGAATTAGTCAAGACTAATAAATGGATCGGGTCCACTGTTCAATTATACTTATTACACTACATTTATATTTCCAATGGGTATACTCTCACCCATTAAAAATGGCTATAATTAATCAAATTTGTGAGAAATTTTTGATCAAATGTGACAGTTTTTAATTAAGTTTGACCAAATCTATGAGAATTTTTTTGATCTTAATGGGACATATAATTACATTCTTTTATATTCATGATTAATTAATACATCAAAATATGTCAATGGCCACTTATGTTAGAGAGTGGCTTGCACATGTAAATTGGTCGATCGTCTATCTTTATTTCTTTTCCTTTTCTCATCATGATCTACTCAAAAAAATAAGAATAATTTGATATATAAACTAATAATTAATATTTCAAGTTGCATGCGTTGTTTTCTATATATCCCCCTAAAGGGGGTTCATACATTGAACTATTTGAAGTATATATAAATTTATTATTTAAAGTACCACCAATCACACATTTTTTAGAGCTCGTTTGTTTTGCATTATAACATGGATAAATCTATGGAACGTGCTAGTTTAATTTAATAGAATAAAATTTTGTTTTTTAAATTGGGAATTAAACCATATTTTTATGCCGTTTTTCCAACCTTAATTTAATACATTATGATTGAAAATTTTAATATGTTGAAATAGAAAATGCGTCCGTTTAATCTCTCCCTCAAAGCAAACAGAATTCAATACTTTAATCTAATTTTAATATTAATATAAACAGCTCACAGACATTAATACAATACAGTATAAAACTACAAAAGAATACACACATTTAATGGAAATGACTAATTTAGAAATTTAATTAACGAACCTAATATTCTTTCTTGGTTATCACTCAAAATAAAAGCATTTTTTATTATCTCAAAAAAGAATAAAAATTATCATAATGATGTGCTATAAAAACACAAATTAAACCAAAATTAACGAATATTATGATATCCTTAATATTTAATTAAACACAATTATAACGGGCCCAGATACAATATTAATTCAACGTACAACAAAATAGTACTTACAAATTAAAATGATCAAGTTGCATCCTACGGTAGAACTTTGAAATAGTCGACCATCACTTTCCTCTCCATAATTCTCCCATGATTAATTAAAATTAATGTTTACAATTATATTAATAATTAAAAATGATCAATTCTCACTTTAAATCCCCTACCAGAACTGCACTACCTTCCTCAACCCCATAACTGATTCTTCAAAAGCTTTCAAATTATACTACTATTTTTTCTTCTCTTGTCATTTTCCTACCCCTGATGGTTTTGTGAAGATTACATTATAATTATAGGTAATTAAAAGAAAATCTTGATGGAAGTTAGAGGTGAAAATTGGGGGAGAGAGAGCGTAGTGGGCGAGCTAAATCATGGGATAGAGCTTAGCAGAAAGCTAAAAGATCAGCTTCTCAACTCTTCCAACTCATCAACTGATTGTGGCTTCTTGATTGAGCAAATTGTTTCTTGTTACGACAATGCATTAGCACTGCTCAACTACATTCAAAAAGGAGGAGATCAATATTCAACTACTTTTCTTGATTTTAGTCCAATAAGTAGCGAGGTTTCTGATCCGGCTTCTAAGGATCGTGTCTTTGCAAAATCTCCCAAGAGAAGGTATATATATTTATATCTTACGCGTTTTGATGGATTGGTTTTAGGTAGCTAGGCATAGTCTTAATTTATAAGATCATGAAATGAATTAATGGCAAATGAAATGGGATTTGTGTGATCCAAGATTAGGGTTTTGCAGAAAGAGTTTGGGGGAAGAAGTACAAGTTTGTAGCGGAAAAGGGTTTGAAGAAGATGGGTATAATTGGAGGAAATATGGGCAGAAAGATATATTGGGGGCTACTCATCCAAGGTACCTAGCTAGCTCTTCTTTATTTATGTGGAAATTAAATATGGGTATAGTTGGTTTATCTAATCTTGACTATATGATTTTACTCTTTTAGTTGAAATGAAACCCTATATGGTATGTATGGGCTTAAATTTAATCAATTTAATCTTGCTAATAGCTAAGACTTGTAATTAATCTTGTAGATCTTATTACCGATGCACTTATCGGCATACACAAGGATGCTTAGCGACGAAACAAGTACAACCAGGAGAAGATGACCCTTGTTTATTCAAGATCATTTACAGAGGGAAGCACACTTGTGTTCTGAAAGGGCAGAAGAAAGACAAAAACGACGTCGTTAGTAGTGATGAAATCAACGAATTCCTACAACCCAAACGACGACGACATGCTGGTTTTCATGATGCAGCAGTAGTAGTACCGTTTTTGTCGGAGTCACTCCCAGTTTCATCAGAAACCTATTTCTCAATGTCCACGCGTAACCATTCCAAGATCGATCACAACTTTCTGAATTCTGCAGATTCCTCCTTCCCTATGGCTATGGCAGATTTCGATTTCGATTTCGATTTCGATTTCGATTTCTTAGTTGATAATTTGGACGATGCTTCTCTCGTTAAGGTATCCGAGTCCCACTATTTCACACACGTTCAACATTCATTACAAACCAACAATATATGATGCAAGCTACCCGCTCTACCCTTCTTTTATGTGTACATGTTGATATATATTGTATTTTGAGTTTGCTACAAACTGAAATTATATATCTGGAATTATTGTGTTTTCTTTTAAATCTGTTGCTTTTACGTACAGCAACAACAAAAAGGAACGCTTTTTACATTATATTGCAATTTACGAATCTGAAAAATGAATTTTATATTAATATGAAATGTGCATGCCTCACTTTTTATTTCTTGAGTAGTTTTATTTTTAATAGAAAATGTGGGAAATGGATATATATGATCCAATTAGAGGGTTGTTGATTATTGAAGTAGATCAAAAGTTGTATAATACTAATTTAAGATAATTTGATACAAAGCCAAAGTAGAGATGAAAATTTATCCGTCTGCATCCCATACCCATATATGTAGCGGATTTTAATATGTGTGAGTTTGAAGGACATTCAATATTAACAATTAATTTTGTGATTGAAATTTAATTATCATGCTTGCATAACTCATATTTTTCTCCTTCTCTAATCTAAAATTGACCATGTATTCTTTCTTTTTTTTTCTCTAATAATATGCTATCTAGCCTCTCTTAATATTTTTCTAATTTTGATTTAGATTAAATTTATTAATTTAGAATTAAATTATGTGTCATGAATGATGAATATTAGCAGATAATGGGTACTCAATGGATGATGTTAGACATTCGATGGCTGATGGGTTTGAATATATTCATCGAGTGGTGAATTTGAGTAAATTTTGTATTTACCAATACGGGTTGGGTGGAGGATAGACACTCCCTTACATGTATTGTTAATTTGGTATTGTTAGGTAAAAGAACACATATTGGTACTACCTATTAGCACGCGGAAGCAAAATACCGAAGAGAAATATGCAACAATTGATATCTAAACCTAGATCTCAAACACCAAGGAATAAGTAAATGGCCAAGACAAGTAAATAAAGCAATAAAGATGAGCACAAGCGATTTACGTGGTTCGGCAATGCCTACATCCACGGGAGCCACAAGATTTCCACTAGAACGAGTAACCCGACATCTTGCACAAACCGCAAGCTCGTCAATAGAGTACACCAATTTAACCCAAGAAAGGAAATCATCTTTCTTGTACAATCACTCCCTCACTAGCTCTCTTGTTTCCCAACCCCTCACAACACTCTAATCTCTCTTTCTCTCTTGCTCCTATCCGTCAACAGCAGCACTCAAAGCTTTTATGCTTCTGTATAGTTTTTACTACTCCCAACCGCTGCCCCCTTTTTTGCCAACCTAAATACTTTAGTTTTGAGAGACAACTCAAGTTAGTGGGCCTATTAGTATTGTTTGGGCTTCTTCATATTTGGGCCCAATTAATACTACAATTCTCCACCTCGTACATCATTTGATGAAACCTCAAATATTGGACGAACACGAGCATCACACACCCGCACGAGCTGCACCATTTCACCATGGTTGCCTACATACTCACTCCAGGGATCAAGCTCATGTAGTTCGATCACCGGGGAAAGGCTCCACCTCACCCCAACACCGTCCCGTAGGGCCATGCCCACTTGGGCAATCAACACGGACAAATATTGAGCAATTCCAAGCAATGTTGGAACTTGCTCCCTATCACCACCTTAGTCAACATGTCAGCCGGATTATCATTTGTATGTACCTTCATAAGAAAAATATCACCTTCCTCTATAACATCTCGCACAAAATGATACCTGACATCGATATGCTTGGTACGAGCATGATGAACCTGATTCTTAGCCAAATGAATCGCACTTTGACTATCACTCCACAAGTTCACTCCATCTTGCTCAATCATCAAATCGTCTAGAAGACTCCACAGCCACAACGCTTCCTTCACACCCTCTGTCATTGCCCTCAGGTTGATGCATGTAGATTTCATCCTTAAGGATCCCGTGCAAGAAGGTTGTTTTGACATCGAGTTGTTCCAGCTCAAGATCTCCATGAGCAACAATACTCAATAGCACTCGAATGGAAGTATGTTTCACTACAGGAGAGAATATCTCATTGTAGTCAACTCCCTCTCTTTGTAGCCCTCAGGTTGATGCATGTAGATTTCATCCTTAAGGATCCCGTGCAAGAAGGCTGTTTTGACATCGAGTTGTTCCAGCTCAAGATCTCCATGAGCAACAATACTCAATAGCACCCGAATGGAAGTATGTTTCACTACAGGAGAGAATATCTCATTGCAGTCAACTCCCTCTCTTTGTGCAAATCCCTTTGCCACTAGCCTCGCCTTGTACCTTGTACCACCTTTCTCGGATGAATCATCTTTCTTTTTATACACTCACTTGCAACCGATAGCCTTCTTTCCTTTGGGCAATGAGACGACCTCCCATGTTTGGTTCTTCCGAAGAGACTCCATCTCTTCTTCCATTGCACCCAACCAACTCTCGCTATTATTGTCTTGAATAGCTTCTTTGTAGGATACTGGCTCATTCTCCTCCACCGATAGTGCATATTCAACCAAATTAACCTGCCCAAAATGCCTTAGAGGTTCATCAGATCCAAACTTATGAACTTGCTTGTATGTTCGCTTTGGCCTAGAGGAAGCCAAATTATCCGCGAGTTGCTGCTGTTGCAAGACTTATGCATTTTCTTGTTGAACCTCTTCTTGCTCAAGCTCATCATCACTCTCATCTTGAGTGTCTCCATGATTTTCCTCTTGAGTTCGACTAGAACCCGGTTGATCCTTGGGTTCTATCTTTACAACTTGAGATTTAGAAATCTCTTCACCACTGGGCACCGTAGCTTGTGGAGAAGCTACCATGGAGTTCTCATCAAATATAACATCTCTGCTGATTATAAACTTTGAATCTTCTAAACACCAAAGGCGATAGCCTTTTACACCTGTTGAGTAACCCAAAAATATTGCCTTCTTGGCTCTTGCGTCAAGCTTTCCCTCGTTGACGTGATAATAGGCTGTGCAACCGAAGATTCTAAGTCTCTCATAATCTGCATGTTCTCCTGACCATAACCTATAAGGTATGTCTCCATCTAGTGTAGCGTGAGGAGATCGATTGATAACGTAGCAAGCTGTAGCAATCGACTCTGCCCACCACTCTTTGCCTAATCCAGCATATGATCGCATACACATTGCTTGCTCTCGCAATGTGCGGTTCAGCCTTTCCTCGACTCCATTTTGCTGTGGTTTTTTCCTGACCGTCCAATGTCTAGCAATTCTCTCTCGATCACAGAACTTCTTGAATTCACCATCTGTATACTCTGTACCGTTATCAGATCGCAATGTCTTCAATTTCTTGCCCGTTCGGTTCTCAACCATTGCTTTCCAGTTCTTGAACGTGTCAAATACCTCATTCTTATGCTTCAAGAAATAAATCCAAGCATATCTAGAATGATCATCAACAAAGGTTACGAAGTACCTGGAACCTCCTTTCGAAGTGACTGTAGCTGAACCCCAAACATCTGTGTGCACGTAGTCAAGAATGCCTCTGCTTCTGTGTGTGCTAGCCTTGAATTGAACCCGATGTGCTTTACCGTACATGCAATGCTCGCAAAAATCCATGCAAGACTTTTTCAAATTCTCTAGCAAACCTTCTTTTCCGAGCAGATCTAAACTCTTCTCTGACATATGCCCAAGCCGCCTATGCCATAATCGAGTGTGCTCAGATGGGTCGTCGTCACTTCTTGTTCCAATCACCGCACTTCCCGTCACAGTTGTTCCCGAAAGAACATAGATATTTCCTTGACGGATACCTTTCATCACAACTAAAGAACCTCGAACAACCTTCTTTACTCCATTCCATGTAACAATTTTACATCCACCAGAGTCTAAGGCACCAACTGAGATAAGGTTCTTTCGCAATTCAGGAACATGTCGCACATCCATCAAAGTTCGAATCACACCATCATGCATTCTGATTCGAATTGAACCAAGCCCCACCGTTTTACAAGAATGGTTATTATCCATCAACACGATTCCACCATCAATGTTTCTATAGGTAGTAAACCACTTCCTATTTGGACACATATGGTAAGAGCAACCAGAATCAAGAATCCACTTACCGGAGATTTCATCTTCATACGTGACAGAATAGCAATCATCATTTTCGTTCCCTTCTTCTGAGGCAAAACTCGCCTCTTGCTTCCCTTGAACCTTCTCATTGTTGTTGCTATTATTGCCACCTTTGTTCTTCTTCCAAGTTGCTTTCTTATTCGGACAGTTTGCTTTAAAGTGTCCGAGCTCCCCGCATTTGAAACACGGCCTCTCAGCAAGAGGTCTAGATTTGGATCTAGACTTTCCTCCCTTGTTTTTTCCTCGTTCATTTCTTCTACCCCTTGTAAACAATCCTTGTGATTGCTCGTTATTACCACTAGCCATGCCGCTAGTTGCAATCTTCCGAAGTTCGTCAGAGAGGAGTGATGTCCTCGTCTCATCCATCGTTAGATTGTCACCGACAAGCATCAATGTTTGAACAAAATTCTCATAAGACCTTGGCAATGAGAGAAGTAGTAGAAGAGCTTGATCCTCATCTTCGACCTTCACGTCTATGTCTTTCAGATCTAATATGCACCTATCAAATCTGTTAATATGCTCCCGGATTGATGTACCTTCCTCCATCTTGCAGGTGTAAAATTTGGACTTCAAGTAGATCATGTTAGTTAGAGACTTCGTCATGAAGTTTGCCTCTAACTTCGACCACACTTTCGCCGCCGTTTCCTCACCATCAACCAAGAAAGCAACATCCCTTTCAAGGCATAGGATGATAGACGCCCGTGCTTCAAGATCTAACTCCTCCCAATCCTCATCCGACATATCCGCAGACTTCTTCTCTATACCCACCAATGCTTTATGTAGCTTTTGTGAGATAAACAAATTTTTCATAATTGCATCCTCCAATAGGAAAAATCATTCTTCCCATTGAACTTTCCTATCTCATATTTACCCACTTTAACGGTAGAGGCCATTTTCCCCTTGTTTCACTAGCAAAATCTCTCTTAGGAATTTTAGCAAACACCTTGTGTGCACCCACAAGACATCAAGCCCTAACCACCTTAAATCCAAGCTTAACCACCCAAATTTAATATCGAGCTCTGATACCAATTGTTAGGTAAAAGAACACATATTGGTACTACCTATTAGCACGCGAAAGCAAAACACCGAAGAGAAATATGCAACAATTGATATCTAAATCTAGATCTCAAACACCAAGGAATAAGTAAATGGCCAAGACAAGTAAATAAAGCAATAAAGATGAGCACAAGCGATTTACGTGGTTCGACAATGCCTACTACATCCACGGGAGCCACAAGATTTTTACTAGAACGAGTAACCCGACATCTTGCACAAATCGCAAGCTCGTCAATGGAGTACACCGATTTAACCCAAGAAAGGAAATCTCCTTTCTTGTACAATCACTCCCTCACTAGCTCTCTTGTTTCCCAACCCCTCACAACACTCTAATCTCTCTTTCTCTCTTGCTCCTATCCGTCAGCAGCAGCACTCAAAGCTTTTATGCTTCTATATAGTTTTTACTACTCCCAGCCGCTGCCTCCTTTTTTGTCAACCTAAATACTTTAGTTTTGAGAGACTAACTCAAGTTAGTGGGCCTATTAGTATTGTTTGGGCTTCTTCATATTTGGGCCCAATTAATACTAGAAGTATGAATAATAACTACTACTCATACCTACAGTAAACAATTGTTATTCTAGTTATAGTTTAAAATGACTAAAATCTGCATTCATATCTTACCAAATATAAATGAAATGGGACTGAACATGAAAAAAGTTATTCAGAAACTGGTTGCATGTATAACAATAATGATGTTAATCTCAAAAGTTAAAAACACCAAAAAAGTTCGTGCCCCGAACATGCGAATCTCTCAAAAATGGAAAAGAAAGAAATAATTAAACCGAGAAAGCATGCCGTTTAGTTTACCTTTGTCATGAGTAAATATAATTATTAAAATGAAAAGAAAATTTTCCCACAAAATGAAATAAAACTAAACAAATTCAATGTCTGTTGTTATCCAACAAAATAAATTAATTCTGAAAAAAAATACCCGATGACCAACATAGACGTGGCATATTTCCATTCGTCTGTCAGTTAATTTGTAACACCTTATTCTCACTACATACATTCTTGCATGCAGCACCAGGCGCGTGGGTTCCTGTTTTCCTTTTGATCGGCGACCTACCTAGGGTTTTTCTAAATTATACAATCTTTTTGCGGGTATTAATTTGATGGCATCGGATCGGAGGATGTGAAGAGTACGAGCGAATCAGCGGTATCAAAGATAGTTAATTTAGCCGATCGAGGAGGAAATCAAGCTGGCCTACTAATTAAACAAGTTGATTGTAAATCTCTCATTGCATTTGCTGGTGCTATCGCCGCCGTAGGAGTGTGAGTTTTCTGTTTACTTTTACTTTTTATGTCTGTGGATGCTCAGTGACGAGGTTATCAAATTTTACTTTCATGTTTTTATAGGTCGTGGATGTAGGTTCTCATTATATGTTTGTTCATGAAATGATTTTGATTTTATTTATTTAGATTATGATCCTCGGCAACCATATTGAATAATAATTAATATAAAGTGCAATGGTACTATTCAAGGCTTGAAGTACATGTACATAATGATGGCTTTAGCTTGGGGGCTGTTCAAAGGGAATGCCACAAATTCTTAATTATCTTCCTATCATTTTATGCCTAAGATGTTATTAACTAATGCCATGAATATTATGCTCTCGGTATCATAAGGCGATACCTGTATCTGTTTGTCTCCTTCAGGTCTTTTACAATGCACAGTTGTCAGTAACACTAATGCTGTTTAGCTTCATCAACATGTCTTTCTCTATTTTGGCTATGATGATATTCTCTGATCTTAAGTAGCTGTCATGTAATGAGTTAAACTTTGGGATAATTTGAACCTTAGTACCTATTTTGCTATTTGCTAGTGGAATGAGTCTGTGTTTTCCTTCTTGTCACCCTTTGAGTTTTTGTCTTTATTTTGTTGCAGGGTATATTATATCTATACCAGCAACAGACTGGAAATGGTAAGTTTTTCTTGTCTTTTGTTAGATTAAATGATGATCCTAGTTGCAAGGTCTGTAATCTCTCTCGTATCATGTAGAATTACAGGGCTGTATGAATTGTTGAATGCTATATCATATATGTCATGAATTGATCTTATAGAGGACGCTAAGCTGACTCCTCGGTTACTCGTGCGCGCTGGGCCTTGTGCTGGAATAATTGCTTTGTCTGCTACATACCCGATGGACATGGTTCAAGGCAGACTTACTGTGCGTTGGGGTTGGCTGCCCTATGTCATTGGAGGTCTTCAATTGTTACCGGTGATGTAGAAGCAAGTCGTCCGTCAAGTACAGACAGGCATGAAGGCTTCAGAGCATTTATACAAGGGTCTGGTCCCCAATTTAGTGAAGGTCAGTCAGTCAGTCTATAAACTCTCTTAATTCTCGCATAGAAAATCAAAATGGTACTTGCACAAGTTGCTGGTGCTCTTCAGGTTGTACCAAATAGACACTAGTTTTGTGACATACGTACAAGTGAGAAAAGTTGCTTGGGTAGAGATTAGGATATCTGGTTGATTAATCTTGGACTCTTGGTAGAGAGTGCCGTGATGGTCACTCTGTTATGAAGGTTTCTTATCGAGGTGGTAAAGTATACTAAGTAGCTAGCTAACCCCGACCCTGTATAATGCAAGCAAAAACTAGATGGTAGGGTAGGAGATGTACATATGGTATATATATCAATCTAATCTAATGCAATTAAAAGGGTAGATCCTCAAGGCACCAAATGCTGCCATTCACTCCCCTCACAATCTTCTGCTGTGCCTGAAAACAAAATGTCCACTACTCCAATGAACGTTTCTAAATATATATGACGGCTATATAACAAATTAAAGGAGCTATATAGATTGTTTTGTAGTAGTATCTAACAAGTTTATACTAGAGATTAGATTACAATACTTGAAGCTTATTTTAGTAATCATTGTTAATACATCATCATTTAATATAATTTATTTCATATCCCAAAGTAAAGCACTGTTGTTAAAACTTCATTTATGATTAAATTGTTACTAGTAACGTTTTAATCTGTAATCCATTGATGTTGCAAATTTCATTCTCTAACACAGTGAATGCTTGATATGATGCGTGTACTGAAAGATATAGAGCAATTGGATCAATAAAGAAGCACCTGCAGTCTCTGATCTTAGGTTGAACCTTGGTTGTTTTGTGGCGTTCGATAGGACGACTGAGTCCACTCACTTGTTGTCTTCTGGCGGGAAAATCCGATCTCGATCCCCAATATTTACCTCTCTGGTTCATATTCCCGCTTCCTCTCTCCTCGATTTCAGCCAATTCCGGTCGCTGTTCGTCGGGATCGGGAGATGACAGAGAAGCGAGGACCAAAACACAATTAAGCGCGGCAAGAATACTTTCGCTGTTCGTCTCCAAATCTTCATCGTTCTTCGCGCTCGCCTCGTTCAGATCTTCGCTCGCCTCGTTCAGATCTTCGCTCGCCTCTCTCTCCGCCATCTTCTTCTCCTCGAGAAATCTGTGACAAACTCGGACACTTTATACGATCATCAGTTTCTTTATTGTTACTAGCTTATAACTAATCACAGCTAAGATCAAATAATATGGAAATATTGGCAAAAGGGGATTCCGGAGAAAGGAAAGGTGTTAGTGTCTAGATATTTTTCCTTTTTCACCTTTGATCAGTCAGTCTCTGTTACTGTGGAAATGAAATGATGCAGGTAAAAAGAAGTTGGGGACGAAGAATTAATTAATGGCGATTGATAGAGTGTTTGCGGTTTAGGTCAATGGGGAACTTCATACTCCACACTCAATTATTCTTTTATTTTAATATCTATACATGTTAGTATCGTGTTGGGCTTATATGGAATTCGATTCATTAATATTGCTGATTTTATCGTCTAATTGAATTCCTTTTTACAAATTCAAATTGTGACTTATAATCAATGATTTATTTCCTTTGTATCATTAGCATTTAATACTTTAATCTCACAATATACATAAGCACATAATGATATGGAGTCTTCATGATACGATTAAAATGATAAATCAAATCAAATTGAATGTTTGGTTCGTTTGTGGTTTAAAATATAATATAATTAGTGTTTTATTTAATGAAATTATGATTTACCGTCACAAAAAACTGTAATATTATTATTGTATTTATTAAAATATATATCATTTTCAACTTAATATAATGTGTGCGTGTAGATTAAAAATTTAAGACATAATCATTATGTCCCATTAAATTTGACACAAGATGTTCCACTAAGAATAACAATAAATTATTATGATAATAAATTAATAATTCTTTATTGAGACAGAAAGAGTATCATTATGATAATAAATTAAATAAATTATTATTTTGTTCACTAATTAGTAATAAAATTAATTGTGAAGTTTGATGAGTCTAACATTTAAACTTTATTTATTTTCTATTTTAAACAAAGAATATTGATTAATTTTATTAATCATGAAATTATAATAGTCCTTCCGTCCCAGTTGAGATGTCCCAATTTCCATTTAGGGACGTCTCAACTGAGATGTCTCATTTTCCCTTTTGAGTGGATAATAAAGGAAAAGTAAGGTAGTTGGAGAGTAAGGAAAGTTGATAGATATGAATTAAAGTGTTAATTAAAGTTATCTTGGTTTGCGATGCGAAAAGTTATGGGACATTTAAGGTGGGACGGAGGGAGTAATTGATTACCTAGTAAATCAATATTTATTTTCTCAATTTATTCTTCTTTATTTACTCTTCCTAAGGATATCTCTTAAAAGTATGGAGCTAAAATATATGCGTTAAAAAAACTCATTTTTATATATTACTAATATATTATTATGCAAATAGAATTGAAAAAAACAGTTATTTCCATAAATTAAGCATGTAAGAGGGAAAACCCAATGAGGCTCTATCTTTTATTATAGGTAAACAATAGAAATAATTTTAGTAGTATTAGCCAGCAATTATTCTTTATACTTTTTCAACTTACTTCAATGAGACATGAAGGGAAAATTGCAGTCGAACTGGCTTAGACAAAAAGAGGTGATTCTTCTGCTTGCTTTTTCAACTATGAGCATATACAGTTGCCTTTGGCATTTCGGCTTCTACTCTTTTGACTGCTGTCTGTAATGCAACGCGTACTTGACAACTTCGTAAAAGGAAACCACAATCCCCACTGAAGGACCTGCTCGACCAACTCGAGGTCCAGCGCCTGCAAACAGTCCTCTAACGCCTCCGTCCCTGATTTGCGAAAAAGAAGAAAGAGAAGCTATCTTAGAAGCCATCTGGGAGCTGTGAAAACAGAAATACTCAGAAGGAGTTCTGACTTTATACCTCAAAATTTCAGCGAACGTTCCTCTTATAGTCATGTTAAGCGCTCGCGTTGGATCTTTCTGGAAAAAAAGAGGAATCGTATAACGAACCAACATCGTCTAAAATGTGCTTGTACTTGTATTAGCAAACTTCATCGAAACTACTTTTAAGTGAAAGAGGAAAGAGAGAACCTCTATTTGGTGGCGGGTCCTAGCAACGTCGAGAGGGCATGTGGTAGCTGCAGCAAGACTTCCTGCCACAAAACCAGCACCAAAGTTTGCAGCAACGATACTGGATGCACTAGCATCCTCACCTATACTGCTTAAAAATTTTCTCCGCAGCTTCATATTGAGTCACGATAAGTAAGACACAAGTCTAAATAATTCCAAGCAGTGAGCTTTCCAAAATAAGTACTTACTGGCTCTAGAGATGACCAGCAAACAGCAGAAAACGGAACATCACGAGCAAGTTGCGCCCCAAGGCCAGTCCATAAGGCACGGTAGCTTTGAACTGAAGAAAAGTTATAATCATTAATCACTAACATGTCACTTTGATTGAGTGAGATCATTGACTCATTTTATCATCGCATGACAAAACAATAATGTATGAGCTAACAAGGAATCCACGTATGATGATCAACCAATGCAAACAAAAAAAGAGAGAAAAGATGGAATAGTTAATTAAAGGTTGCAAAGCTAATTAACCGTAAGGTAATAGGGGGCCATACAAGCTTCACGACTATTTGCAGTCTTGACTGGAGAGACAACACCTATCATAGTTTTCCAGACTCCAGGAGGCTTTGAATCAGCTTGCATATGTTTGAATGCCTGTAATTCAAATTTTCTATCAAACAGACGATAAATGCCCAAACATAGATTCTATGGAAATCCAGATTCTATAATAAACGGTATTATCAGCTTATATGAGGCTATGAGCATATCAAGGGGTAAATGGCGCAGAACTAATTGAATAAAAAACTCATCCACAAATGCACCAATATAAAATAATTTTCTTCTAATGAATAAAGTGCAAAAACAACCATTAAAAGAGAGCTAGAATAACAACTCTACTAAGAATATTAATGTATACCTGCATGCGTGTTCTTGCAAGCTCAACAGGATAACAAGTGACGCAAGCTATTGACCGAGCTAAGGATCCAGCGAGTAGAGGAACATATGGCATCATAGCTGGAGCATTGTGTGATGTAAGCTCCTCCATGTGGTTTCGAAAAATATCATACAGTGGCATATATATTCCCACCTGAAAGAATGCCAGGAGTTTGAAGAAAAGGAAAATAAAGGATTCACACAAAGTAGAAGCCTAAGAGAAAAACTAACCGAGGGTATTGCTAATGCTAGACTAGCATAAGTTCCTCTCCACAATCTCGAGAAACCTTCCTGGAAGGTCCCATTAATCAGTTATTTGTCACAAAAGGAAACAGAAGTGAAAAATCATTGTGAAATCTTATGTCTGAACAAGCTTGATAGCTACAACAGTTCATCTTTTGTTGCCACGTATCAGAATTAAGAAAAATTGCAATAAGAAGGATGATGACGACAACAACACTGCAACAATTGTATACAACTGAACAAGGGAATAGTAATATATCATATTTACGACGAATAAAGCTATACAAGAGGAAGGGAATGAAAGACCTTGGTTGTAGAAATACCATCTGCTAATTTACCAGACCAATATTGCACACAGGCATCGGCTTCATACTGGAGAGACATGAATATATCTATTCTGTCCGAATGGATTACAAATCATGTCATCATGCTTGAAATCAAAATTTTCATCAACACCCACACCAAAGCAACATACTACTTGAAATTGCTAAACAAAGCCAGATTGATTAAATATCAAATTACAACATATTCTGAGTATACTATTTAAGAATCCCAATTCACATATCTAACATGATGGATATCTGACAAGTGACAGGGGTGTGACCAATACACTTATAGCACAAATCACCAACCTGCTGAATCACTTTGTATAATACATCCAATGTTCCTCTGTAACGCATGCAATCTGGAGTGCACTTTGGTTGCGTGCCTATGGATTCATAAGCTGATGGCATAAAGCTCCTACCTTGAAGCATCTGAATGTATTAAATCCAAGTCAAGTACATGTCCACAGCAGTATATGAAAGATTTTGGGCAATACATGAATGGAGAATACAATTATAAAACTTATTTCAAAGGTATCACAAATAACACAGGAGGGAAAAAAAGTGATAAGTGAGCTAGAAGATTACCGTATTTCCAGAGCATGCCATCTCACATAATCCACCATAAGGGACGCCAGCAGCCTGAGCTTGCAGCCTTGTCTAATTTAAGAAGCCAAAATTAGCCAAGCAGCCAAAAGGAGGAAAAAGAAAATAAAGAAGGTCAACTCCACATTTAGATAAAATGTTTATGCAGATTGCAGACATATCATACTAGCCAAATCTGCAATACATAAGAAAATGTGAGCATGGGGACATGCTGAAAGCAACTCACTTAACCACTCTGCAATTACAGTAATATTCCTTGAATTATTACTACTTAAGCATTAAAGACTAAAGAGTAACATAGGCTAGCTAGCATACACTGATAAGCGATAACAAATGCATCATAATTTCATGTACAAAGCTAGACAAAGGAAATACTTTAGGAAACTAAACGACCACGATTAACACTTGGAGAAGATCACAGAGAATTCCCATATAATAGAACAAAGCAAGTTTATAATTACAATTACAAACTTCATAAAATCTTTCAAACACCGACGTGGAGTAGGCAGCCAACTAACACACAGCAATTCAAGAACAAATAAACTTTGCACTAAAATTCTTTCGAAGAAAATTAGCATATACTTGGTAATTTACCTCCTATCGAATCAAAGTAAAGACAAGGGGGCAGTTCTAAGCCATTGAAAATTCTCACACAAGAACTACATGCATAAAGAAGTCCCAAACCTTAGCAACATCAAGAGGGTTGACGACGACGGCTGAAATGAAAGCGGCTCCGGCGGCAGATAACGCCCTCTCCCCAAAACTCAAATTGACGTCGGAAACATTGGAAGTCCTGGACGAATCTCTGATTAAAGACTCGTCTTTGAGCATGGTTTTCTCTAATTCAACTTTTCTCGTTGCTGTTGCCAATCCAATCCATGAAGGCAAGCCTTGCCTCGACGAACCCACCATATATATGCGAAAGTGTATGAGCAGAAAGTTACAATAAGTTAGGAAAGGTTTTTCAAAGAATCACGAAATTAAGGAAGTAGGCAATTGGTTTTCCTTTTCTGTGTTGACGAGGGGTATTAATTTTAGTTGAATTTGGAGAAGAAGAAGAAGAAAGGTGAGAACATAAACAACGTGTGCGTGATTCGTGGCGTGGAAAGGAGAGCGCCAAAACCTCGAAATTGTATCTATTATATTCTGTTTATATATAAAGCATAAAACTGTGACTGTAAGAAGTATTACGTCACTATATTTTGTCATACTACCTCCGTCCTAACTAGCTCGAGTCATATTCATTTTTGGACCCTCCTAACTAATTTGAGTCATTTCCTTTTTAGGAAACCTTTATTACACGCACAAATTTAAATAATATATATTTCTATCATCACTTTATACTTTAAACATACATTCTTTAACTCTTTATACTTTAAACATACATTTTTTAACTCTTTAATTCTAAGTGCCACAAGCTAGTTGGGACGGAGGGAGTACAATTTTTTTTGTTTTAATAAATCTTATACACTTATTTTTATTATATCAATTACTTATTCAACGGATTTTTCGTTATCTAAATGATATATTCCACATAATTTATCTTTGTACTAGAATTTATAAAAAAACAAATAAATATAGTCCATGTATAGTGGTTGGGCCAAAAACATTTGATTGTAGATGAGCAATATAAAAATATACTAATAAAGAATAAATAATACTGCAAGCTTTAGCCAGACTTTGAGTAGTTGAAGAAATATGAAGATAAACCATTCATACACATTCATAACAATGATAAAAGTCGCATTAACCTTCAAACACATCATTTGTAGCAGGTTTGGGATTCCGTTACATGTCTATGCTGGAACATAATTTTTTTTACATAATGAAATCTAATTCTTCACAACGATAATTGAATCAACCCATCGCGTACTTCTGAGTCCAGCTTCGAGCAGTTTGCTCGTACTTGGTCTTGTCCGTCTTGTACATGTGAGCGATCTCAGGTACCAACGGGTCATCGGGGTTTGGATCCGTCAAGAGCGAACAGATTGAGAGCAACACCTGGGACCAATATACCGTTATAATTTTAGCAGGCGAGATTATAAGAAACAGAGAAATTACTCACATGCATCCAGAGCAGAAGTAATAGGTTTAAGCTTGGCTGAGCACAGCTCCAATTCATTAAGGTTGTGTTCTCTTTTATGGATAAATTTATCTCTTGAAAATGTGGGATAAGAATATAGTTACCATTTAAATCCCTTCTCTTTTATCCATCACCCTATTTAAATTATAGATTCATCACTATTTTTCTCCTTAATCTCACTCTAAGGAAGGATAATATTATCACTCCAAATTTGGATGGATAATATTATCCCTCCTTAGAGTGTGATTAATGAGAAAAATAGTGATGAATTTGTAATTTAGATAAGAGGGATGGAAAAAAAGAAGGAATTTAAAGAGTAATTATACTCTTATCCCACATTTTCAAGAGATAAACATATCACTCAAAGAGAACATAGCCTAAAGATCATATCTTTGAGCCTAGTCATTTTTTTTCTCTTGGAACCATAAATACACATTCTAGCTTGTTCTTTTCACTTACTAACTTCGTCGTCTCATTTCATATCAAGAAAGTTCACTAATTGTCTGTATTTTGTTGCGGTAAACTTAAGGAAGCTTAGTGGCAATATTATCAACTGAGTACAAGTCATTCAAGTCGTCTCTGATCAATATCTCATGCTAAGTTTAGTAAGATGATTATTTAAAAAAGAACAGAAAGATTGAACGAATATGTAGATAGGATTCCCCTTTTTAATTCACGAGCAATACCAGACCAATAAGCAATGTAAAAGTAACCTTAGATATTGTCAAGGCAGGGCTCCACTGCTCCTTCAAAATGTCAAGGCATATGCTACCATTGCTGTTAATGTTTGGGTGAAAAACTTTTGTCCTGAATGCAACCTGCAAAAGTTAACCAATAAGCAAAACAAACCAGATATGTTTGTTACAATCTCAAGCATGAAATAGATCTCAATGTTACAAGAGAAGCCACAACTTTTCACAAATTCAATAAAATGATTTGGGGACCTTTTTAGTACCGATCCATTCTCCTGCTTTATTGAGAACTATTTCCATATATATATAGTACATATAGACATCATGAAACTTGTTGAGCAGTGAAGACAAAAACTGAGAGGTTGCTCGGAATGGGAACGAGCACTGGCATGCATATGACGACGGTGGTAGGGAATGGCATGCATATGAGGGTACAGGTTTTAACTTTTAACAATCTTCAAATTAAATCTTCTCAATAAATTGGAAAGATCATTTCCAGTAATGACCTCTGAAATATTCAAATCATGAATATCCTAGTGTACAAGTAGCTAAGGACGAAAGAATGACCACATTATACTCAAAGAGTCGACACAGCTGAGCACATGTGTGAGCTCCTCTTCCATTTATAATATCATCAAAGCCTAAAGCTTCAATACAAAA
The DNA here is from genome assembly GCA_026898415.1 of Leonotis leonurus. NCBI lineage: Eukaryota > Viridiplantae > Streptophyta > Magnoliopsida > Lamiales > Lamiaceae > Leonotis > Leonotis leonurus. The sequence goes on along the minus strand of JAPKLX010000018.1, from coordinate 511,929 downwards.
AGTACTACAAACATATAATACGTACATCAGATCCATAAAGAAACAAATGGATTGGCATAAGAAAAACTGAGTTGTTGCAATACAGTGGTCAAGGAACTGACTATATTTTACTGAACGACCAATGACTTGGGAATTCCACGGTAAACAATCAAACTTGTAAATGGATATAATATCAAATATCAAGAACAAACACAAGGATAATCTTCTCTTCAATGATCACTTTGGCATAGTTAAATTAGCAATTTCAGAAATAATCAAACAAGGAGCACCTTTGGAGGCTTGAAAGGGTAATCAGGGGGGAAATGAATAGTGACTAAAAATACTCCTCCTGCGTAGGGACTATCTTGTGGACCCATTATTGTTGCCTGCCAGTGAAACATGTCCTCACCAACAGGTCCTATTACAATAAGAAATTAATATTATTTTCAAGTAGCAGCTGAAAAGGAAGTGAAGAATGCACTTTAAAGAAAAAAAAGAACAACTCAAATTCATGCAATTTATGAATGGCTTCAGAAGTTGCAACTTGCAAGTAAAATGTATCATTGACAACGATCAAACGATCTGAATATGGGAAAAGAAGTAGAAGACAACTCCAGTTCAAGTATCATATTCATATGAAACATGTACCAGCCTCACTATAAAACAGAAAATCAAGATAATCATTAATCGTTTAAACAAAAACACCTAAATCCTAAAAGACTAGTTCTCTTTTACCTTTACTCTTCTGGCCTTCTCAACTCCCACAGAGCAACAATTATACATATAGCAAAGATTTTTCACAACCAGAAAAAGAACAAAACACAAAAAAATTAATCAAGCGCCACCACAGGGAGATATGACTATCTAAAGACGCATGCAATCAAACATCATGCCACCTACAAATTCTGATCGCCATATATTAAAGAAAATGCAAAAACAAACATCCCATGAAACTAACTTCGGAAACCCAGATGAAAAAGTGTTCGTTTTCTTGCACATACACATCCAATTGTCACGGATCAGCCCTCATATAATTCTCAAACAGCAAAAGGACAAATTGAAAAGATAAATCAATAGACAAAAACGCACATAGATACATCAAATAAAGCTAATTTAAATTAGTAAAACACAAAAATGATATAAAAACCTGCACTGCAAGAAGTGGGAGGATCTTTCTGCAAATCCTTGAGCTCCTTCAAGATCCGTTTCGAAGCCATCGAAGAAAAGATCCGATTTTTGACTATCTTCGAGAAACGAAGAAAGAGGGAAATGAAAATTGTGAGATGGAAACAAGAAAAAAGGCGCAGGGTTTGGTGAAAATATAGAACCTGCCGAAAGAGACCAAGACTTGTTGAGTTGAACCCACTTGGTGCTTCTTCTGATTTAGCTGCCGCTTCTTCACGCAATGAAACTGACTTTGAAGGATATAGCTAGATTTTTATTTTATTTAATTAAATTAAACACTCTTTTGCTTCTAATCGAATGATTGGATTTGGGGCAGTTTTTCATGTCAGATCGGCTGGCTTGTCTTACTTATTCCCCTTCTAAACTCTCTAATAAATACTCCCTCCTAGGGATGGGCATTTTGCCCGGCCCAGCCCGGCCCGGCCCAAGCCCGACGGCAATGGGCCGGCCCAAGCCCGGCCCAAATATCAAATGGGCGGGCTTGGGATAAATTTTTTGGCCCATGGGCCGGGCTTGGGCCGATTTCTGAGCCCGAGCTACCCGACCCGGCCCAAGCCCGGCCCAATACTCTTTGGGGGTGTTTACTATGTAGGATGGGATTAATTAGAATAATCCACCCTCTTGGGATTACATTAATCACATCCTTCTAGGTGGGATAGAAATCAAGGAAATAATCCCTTATTGGAGCCTTAATCACGGGCTTTAGGATATCTTAGAAGTCTAATCCTAATTAGTAAACGCTAGATTAGCCTATACTATTTTTATCTATCTAGGCTTATCCCTCCTAATCCCACTTAGTAAACACCCCCTTTGTGTATTACTATATTATATTTATAATTTTGTATATGTAATTACATTTGTAATTACATTTATATTTATAATATACTATTATATTTATAATTTTGTATATGTAATTATATTTATAATTTTGTATATGTAATTACATTTAAAAATTTATATTTTTTTAGAAAAAAAAAACCGTAGTGGGCCGGCCCAGGCACGCCCGGCCCATGTCGGGCTGGGCTTGGGCTTGATATTTTGGCCCGCCCGGGCCACGGGCCTGGGCCGGGCCAGATTACAGCAACCTTGGGCCGGGCCTGGGCAGGTAGAAACCCGGCCCAGCCCGGCCCATGCCCATCCCTACTCCCTCCCCTTAAAACACTTTTATTACACACATAAATTTAAATAATATGTATTTATATCACCACTTTATACTCATTTTCAACTCATTATAACACTTCTTAATTACCGTGCCGAAAAAAAATGCCCCAACTTAAGTGTGACATAGGGAGTACAAACAATTGATTACAAAATTATTTTATTTTCAAAATTTTCAAAACTAAGGTAATTCCATTATTGTAATTTTCATTTTCATAATTTTACATTTTTGGTAAAATTCATTTCAAATATATATGAATATAAAGTATGCAAATGAAAATTGGGAGTCTCCTATAGAATTTTTAAAGAGGCTACCAGAAATATTTAGGTCTACCAAAAGTGCATAAAAGTCCCTAAAATGATCATTCCCATTGATGATATGCTATAATATTATGTAGGCATTAATTTATTATTTTAAAACTCTTTAGTTTGTAGTTTATGTGCCAAGAAATTAAGTTATCTTTTGAATCGGATATGTACAATAAAAAATTGCCTATAATTATTATATTTAGTGGTGGTGGTTTGAATTAGAATGGATTTATCTTTAGGTATGTAATGTGACATATTAATGAACTAACACATGAATAAAATCACACGTATGTTTGTATCAAACTTTTGTAGTAAACTAAACTTAACAGTAGCAATGATAATGAAACGAACAATCATCCAAGAAAATTAAAATAGCAGATCAAGAACACTATTCATGAACATAATTAATCAAAGTGAAGGATGATAGCTATTTTCAAGAACTGGTTTCTAATATCAGAAGCAAAAGGCATTTGCTTCTCCCAATCCAAATAGTATTCAATCCCTCTCACTCCTCTCAGACTCTTGCTCCAATTCCCTAATCTTTCTCTTTCTAATATTATTACATCCAACAACAATAATAACAAGCCACAATAATCCACCATTTCTGAATCTTACTCTTACTCTCCTCCTTTGCCTCGTATGGAATCACATCAGAGAAATGGCCTTGATCTTTCACTATCAAGGGATCATCCCCTTCAGCTCTGAGCTCAACGTTTGCATTCTTCCTATTGGATCATAGGCTAGGAAGCCTATGACAGGAGCAACAAAGGTGTCATGATTAGGCACAATGACAAGACCAGTTACCAAGGTTTTGATACACTATATCCACTTTATTTGTGAAAGGCCATGGCAGTATCTTAGGTGGGATTACTAGTGATCCATAGCTGAAGCCTTTGTTCCACAGACTACTTGTTCGGACACGAACAACTGCAACCTCCATACTTGAGAAATTGACTGGGGGGGCAACCTCACACGCCTCACTGGAACGCAGTCGTTTGATTTTCTTGAATGCGTAATCGAAGAGAAACGAATCCAGTGAGTCTCTGTTATAGGTCTGTGATCCCTCTACGAGCTGCCATAGCCATGCATTCAACACGATTAGGAGAATCAGATCATCCCTTCTGCACCCCATATATACATCAAGATCGACGTGCCTTGACACTGTAGTCACTGCAGATGCGATGCCATGCGTGCATGATCGCCAATCTATAATTTCATCAAATGAAAATTTGATGTTTGGATTGATGATGTGTAATTGTCACTTCTAAGGAGCTCTTACTTCTTTGTTTAGGTCAATTGGAATTGTAATCGAGCATCGGAGGTGTATGAAGAAAGGGTTGCAATGTATACGCATTTCTCTCTTAAAATTATGCTTGTGGATGCGAAAAACTTGTGTATGTAATGGAATTACTATAATATGAAGAAGAATATTTTATATAAAAATAGATATATAAAGAAGCTAAAGTTTTAGTTTCAAAATTTCAGAAACGTGCTCAGACCTTTAGGATTGAATGAGGTAGCATTTGAAATTGAGGTCTTATAATTCATCAAATATTGTCACACCACACACACGCCACAAGTTCCAACACTATTCTGCTGGTCAATAGTTTATAAGTTTAAAAGCAAAGTATACATAAAAATTGAAGCTCTCCCATCTTGTGCGGTTCAGTAAGAATGCAAGAGAGGCTATATTATAAGCAGGTAATGTTCCTTGCAAGAACAATTCTAGAGTTTGTCAATGTCCTCGTCCTCGAATTCAATGTAATCATCACCAGGGCCATCATCCTCCTCGTCGAGCCCACCTGCGATACCCTCATTAAGCCTCGTGTTCTCCGGCAACTCACCATAGGCCTTCAACAGCCTAGCTTCATCGGGCATGTATTTCATGATAATATCAGCCTTGTCATCCTGTTGCAGAACATAATAAACACATTCATTCATCACAAAACAGAATGCATAGAAGAATGCTTCAACCTTCATGTACCTCTAATATCAGTTTTCTTTCATCCTAATTTGAATTTGAAGGCTTGTGGATTGTTGCGGTTATACTTTTACGATTTTATCGACCCTCTCTGACTATTTTATGATTGATTATTATTTCACTGATCAATTAGAGATTATGAATCCAATATAAACACAGGAAATTCAAAGCATACCCAATTTGATGATGATGAAATAATTCCTCAACCCAAAGTAACTCAACGAATTATAATAAACAGGATATCCAAAATCAGACTGCATAAGGAGTAATAAACAATAATAACAAAATCACCACAGCAAGGAAATCATTCACCAACAGACCACATAATACAATTATGCCCTTTTGCATCTTCAATTGTATTCATCTACCGCTCAGAACAACAAAGCTAGACATAATTGAAAAGAGTGGAACTAACCTGATAGTCGCGGAGGCCAACGAGAACAATATCACCGGCGGCGATCCAGACCTTCTTGTGCAACTTGCCGCGGATATGGCAAAGACGTTTGACGCCGTCGATACACGTGACATCGCAGCGGCCATTACCGAGCATCCGCGTAACCTGGGCGTATTCCTGGCCATCCTCCTTGAACACCAGCTCTCTTTTCTCATCGTCGGCTTCGTTCTTTCCCCTCTTCCGATTCTTCCCTCCCTTTCCCTTGTTCTTCGGCATCTCAGGAAAACCTAAATCGTACGGTTCGCCCTCTCTTTTTTATGATTGATTTTTCCTACTTTTCTTCTTTGAGGGCGTCAATCTGTGAATATATAATTTAATTTTATTTATTTTTGGTTTGGGCTTTTTCTTTAATCGGTATGTATTGTATGGGCTTTTTATCTATTTGGGCCTACTGCATCAATAATATTATTTTATTAACATTAATAAAATAATACTTTATTGAAATTTATTAGACACGTAAAACGATTTTGCCTGATTATAAAAGAAAAACATTAGTTCTATCTAGCTAATAAGTATAATAGAAAATTGATAGAATAGTTGAAAAGCATCATTATTTGGAAATTGTGATCAGGATTGTGTAAGGCATAGTGAGGTATAATGGGGCATATATTTCAATCTAATTATTAAATTCAGTCGCATATTAGTGGATGATGATTACTAGAACCAATAAATAAATATAAGCACATCTTCAAAATGAGTAATGGAAAATTTCCATGCTTTGATTGCAAAGAAAGAAGATCGAAAAAAGATACATGGCATCTTAAGCATCTCTACAAGAGCAAATTAGCGTTCCTCAAACAGTAAGGCCTGCAAGACAACAAACACTATTTACAGCATTTAGCAACATCCACATCCATATCCACATCATCTCTATATGTATGTATACAGACAGCCTTGGCTCTTCAAAGTTGATGATGAGAAGCTCAATTGCTAAACACCACATAAAATGTAACATTGATCTCAATTACAAATATAAGCACACCTCAGCATGCATGCCTTGTAGCTTTTTAACTCTCTTGGAGCTTAAAGAAGATGGAGGTCAAGAGCTCTCTTTCTCTATCTCTCTCTACGACGAGGCAACATCCCGTTTGATGGTGAGCTCAGCTCTAAGATGGAGTATGTCGTTAATGAAATAAAGGCTGTCTTCGGCCATGAATGAAGTCCACGGAATGCTAAATAAGTTGCGATACCCAACTGCCTTGCCACCGGTGAAAGTGTAGTTGCCTTTGTATTTGCTAATATATTCTTCTGTAGGCTTCGACCTGGCTGCAAATTCATAGTCCACTGCAAATGAGACCGAACCCTTTTCTTGCATACCTAGGAAAAGGCCGAAGCAATGAAATGCGCTTCCTTGATCCATGTTGCAATGTGCAGATAGGAAGAAGCCTTGCCCTCCCAAGTGGAATGCTTGAGAATATACCCGCCCCGATGGGAAGAGATTTGTGCACTCTTCCCTCTTAAGATCTAAGTAGACTACACACTGTTGGCGTGGGAGTTCAAACTCGACTACCTTTACCGGCCTGTACTTGTAGGACCTCTCAACAAACCGACGGCTAGAGGATGACTCCTCCACAGCATGAATTCTCTGTCGATGCGGGGCCTCTGCCTTGAAAAATAGGGCATCAAGCACAGCTTTAGTGGCATAATCTGGATCGAAGTCGTTGCAGGTCAGAACTTTCCTAAGCTTCCGTGAAGTCATGTAAGGGAAACGGATATAGCGACCCAGACGTGTACAGAGGATATCCCGCCGTTCCTCCAGCTTTTGATAGTGAGTCCTAGTCCACTTCAAAGCAAAGTCATAAACTGCATCCTCTGAAGCTACTTGAAGATCATCGCTAGACAAGATTGCCTCAATCCCAGCAAGAGGCAAACTCATAACCTCATCTTGGAACCTGTTCCCAGTATCAAAAAACATTAATCCATTTCAAGCAGGCTAGAGAGTACTTCATTTAGCCAACAGAAAGATCAAATGATGATATAGTAAATGCACGATTTACTGATATATTGATTAAAAGAATGTTGACACATAAAGTCTGCCATATTCATTAATCAAAAAGTAAATAAATAAGTCAGATAAGGAGACATTTGCTTTGCTTTGCTTTCTCATTAACAAAGGGTCAGTCAAATTAACGGGGGCCAGAAGAACTTACTTCGATATATCTTTATACCGTGCAGCTAAGAATTGTTTGGCTGCATCAGTCAGTGCTTGAACTGCATCAGCCATAAGGACACTAGAAGGAAGATCCAGATAGAGTAATGCAGAGTCTGGAGTCATGGGCAAGGTTCTCAATAAACGACTGCAATGTCTCATGCATGAAGCTACCTCAAACTTATCAGCAGCCATTAGCACGTCTAACAAAGCTGTAGCTGTATTGGTGCTTAACGTGTTGCTATACATAAAATTTAGGAGTTCCATAAGTGCAGCTTCCTCTGTTACAATGAGAAATATGTTACTTAAGGTATGCAGCTGATCAAAGTACAAAAAATGTTCTATATAAGTTCCCTTATCAAAAGAGGTTACAGAGAAAAAAAAAAGTGCTATTACTTAATGCATATAGCAGCCAACTGTAAATGAGCAACAAATGTTTGGAAAAACAAAGATATTGAAAAAACTATACTAAGAAATATGGGGGTCAGAAGTTTTCCTTGATATTGATAAAAGTGTACTAGAACCAGCTTTTCCATAGTATTAGTAATTTAGTATAATGCAACCAATCACATACCCGAGGCATTAATTCTTAAGGTGACGTGTCTCTGTTCTGATTCCATCATACCATTTGAGAATAACTGAAAAATGAGGAAAGGAAAAAGAAATGTATGCATTAATTCTACAGTTCTACTAAGTAAAGCACGAGCTAGAAAATAAAACTACCAGTACCTTATAGAAAAATGGACTCTTGGCTGCTAATATAGGAGAGCTAATATGCAAAGTTTTCACTCTAATCACTCTGGAACCATCTTCAGAGCAATTTGAGTCATCACTATTAACAGCTTCATCCCCTGCAATGGTGACGTATAAAATACAAGTACCAACTCAGAGTTGAAAGAACAACAATCTTAGTTATTAAGTGGGGTTCAAGGAGTAAGCAACTATGGGAAATATATGTAGGTTTCCACCTTCTGCACTTATTTCCCTAATGATGATGTTAGAAAAGTACGAGGTTATTAATTCTAGCCAGAACAATGAAGAAAATGCTAACGATAATTCACTAGTTCAATAGGATAACCACACATGAAGAGAAAATTTGAGGCAAAAAGTGACCATCTCGGCAAATTCAGTCATGATTCACATGACCTCATATTTTAAGTTGCAAGATTTCACCAGATTTTCATTCATTAATCCACTGACACGCCATGTGGATGATTTCTGTCACTCAGTCTGATTTTCAAGACAAACAGATCCAAATTGGTCGTGATGAATGCACAATATTTGCAAATAGCCAAATATATATAAACTTTCTATTGATTCGTTTTCCAAAGAGCATATAAATATATAATAGTAGTATTTTTAGCAAGAAGCAGAGAATATAATTACTGTGTCAGGAACGTGATCGATTCCACCACGAGTCCGTCACAAAGTGTAAGTGATATGATATGAAAATATAACTTCAGTTTCTTACCTGATGGAGAATCCTCTATCATTGGAATTTCTTCCTCATCATGATTCTCATCACCCATGCCATCTTCAGCTTCGGGCTGGCCATCTAAAATCTGCTCTTCAGGACAATTGTTGATATCCAAAGCTGCAAACGAGTGGTACATGTCTGATTAAGATGAGCACAACCCATACCATTATAAGAATGTGTATAAGCCAACATTAGGAGCATATGGGTCAGGAAATCACTGATCCAGAGTGAGTCACTAATAGTCTAATAGAGAAGACGAGTTAATGATAAAAGCATTTACGTAGATAATTTCTAACAATAATTCATTCCAGTTTGGTTGATTGAAAGCCATATAGATTCGTGTGCATAGATACCCAATTCTTAAGATCACAATTTCATGTGGCAACTTGCCATCAACAAATTTAATTTCTAGAAAAAATATATCTAAGAAATTCTCAGTACCACATAAAAACAGCTCTAAAGTCCAGAAATGTTTTATTAACCGAAACTTATTTTTATTTAACATCATTACTTTCCTTCAACCCAGAAGATCCTAGACAACTTTCAGCCTTCCCAGCAATACACGAGTTATTAATTTATAGATGTTATGTTATCATATATCTCTAGCTATAACGAATAGGAAAAAAGGCAGAATGTATCAGATGAATTTTATTTTAAATTTCAGAAGGTTGAATCTTTTGTTTTTCATGATAACTCAATCCCTGCAGACGAAAATCAAATCGAACAAAAAAACTCAAAACCAACATGAACAACAACAACAACAATCAAACACAGAATAATCTGGAGCGATATTGACTAAAAGGTTTAGAGCGGCTCACCAGTCTCCTTCTTGGCTATATCCCCACGACGTCGTTTGGTCTTGCGCAGCGCCCAATCAGCTAGGGTTTTGCAACCATCCGATTCCCGCACAGCCTCGTCTGAATCGGCGATAATCTCGATTCGTAGAACCCGGTCGGAGAAATTGCTGTCGTTGAAGGCGAAGGCGAAATCAGGGTCGCGGCTGCCGGTGGGAGAGGAGGTGTAGGCGGAGTCCATGACGGTGGCGGTCGGGTCGAATAGATCCAGAGCCGAATCCCTCATAATTATGGTAAATTATCTCTCTAAAACCTTTCTCGTTATCCACTGAAGAGAGCAGTGTATAATGAGAGAGGAGCGAGAGAGATTTCACGGATGCAAAGGTGTGTTCTGTTTCTGTATCTTTGGGTTCAAAGTCTTCTTTCTGTTTTGCCTTGCCTTGCCTTGCCTTCAATTTGGGGGCAATGCCTTTCTTTTTTATATTGATTTCTTTATTTATATGTCTTGATAGAATTCCTTTGTTTTCTTTTTCTTTCTTTTTCGACTGAAAAAGGTCAATTCTGTAAACTATTATTGGTGGGGGAGTTTACTAATTATAGTAGTTGGGACTTGGGCTACTTGTCATAATTCAAATGTAAGTGTTATCCACTCTAATTGCATTAAAGATGATTCTATTAAAAGATTCATACCTCAACATAATGTCTTATAAAAGATAGCCCTTGATTTATTTATATGCTCATATTTAAACGTGATTATTATCTGTTGTAACGAAAACTCGCAGTCAATAATAAAATAAAAAAATAAAAGTAGTTTAATCGTCACATATTTTATTGAACCACTTTATCCGCTCTCTCTGGAATTACTATATAACATTTGTACAATTGGAATGTGGAAGAAAACAAAATATTTACAATTACTATTTTAGGCTCATATAAAATTATAGTATTGATTTACTGTTTTGATGGTTTTGATAAAACATTTGTTGTAAATTTGGAAACATTTCCCAGCTATTTTTCTTAACCATGTTAGCTCCATCTCCTTCAAATACAGGCTGCATTTCATTTGTAGGAAATAGAAGCTCTATATTGAGAATAAAAGGAAATGAAGAGCACAATGAAGCTGTAGATGATGACTCAAAACTAAACTCGAGTATAAAGAATAATATAGCCTTACTTTACTAATCATAAAACCAGAAACAGAAGAAAGAGTCGGAACCAAAGAAGATGATGGTTACTATTACTATTAGCATAAATAAATAGTGCAGAATTAGGGAGCAATCTCGAGCCTTGGTTCAAAGCAAAAACCAGTGAAGAGCTGAAGAGGAAACCTCTTCGTCACCGGGCACTTCTGCGACCATCTCCACTGCTTCTGATTCAAATCGAACATCAGAAGCGCAGGCGCTCCATAGCTCTGTATATATATAAGCTCATCTGTTCCGCTACTAGCAAATACCTCGTCCAATTCTCCGAAACCTTGAAAATACTTGTGCGGCATTCGTGCTATCTCCTCCCATTCTCTCCCTTTCAAGAGCCAAATCCCGATCCCCTTTATGATCCCGGGCCGATCGTGCTTCCCTAGTCCTCCCACCATTATAAGCCTCTCGTTTAGGCACATCAAACGCCCGCACGTAAGCGAACATGGCACTGCCACGAAGCTCCTCATCAAGAAACCATGGGAGGGCTGGCTTTGAAGATCGTATGTCACAAGTCCATGTCGATTGTCAGGCCCACCACCTCCGGTTGAGTAGATTAGGAAGTATAACACCCCATCACAGATAACACTCTCATCGCCACCTCTCCACCCCGTCAAAACATCCCGAAGGGTGGTCGACCACTTCATGGCTTCTGAGTCATACAAATGGATTGACACGTCCCACTGGTAAAAGTTATCGGGCACTTGCTTTGATTTCACAATGGAGACATTGTAACTGTGAGATTTTCTGTTGACCGAGACTGCCAATGCACTGTAATCGGAGAACTTCGGGCCTGGGGGCTCGTGGAGCCCCTTGTAACTCCTAGTTATCGGGTTGCAAATGTAGAGCTCACTCCTGCTGTCGTTGTCCATGAAACATACCAACCCACACGATGAGGCCACAAACCAATTGGATTTCTCAATGCAAGGTAGGTCGATGCCATACCACTTCCGAAGGATGGAATCATAGGCATAACCAACCGGTTCATCTGAGCTAGTGAACATGAAGTACCATGGCCTTTGGGGAAATGCTTGAGCACTATTCCACAAAAATCTCTTTGATTTTACAATCTCATTCCACCTTTTACACACTGAGCCAGCACGGAAGATGCTGGCCACAGGAAGATAGGCTAATATCCTTTCTAACAGATCGTCGGGTAAAATTAGATCCAATGTAACTGCAGAAATATCCTTATCCGTTTCTTCATTAAGCTCTGAGAAAGATTCTAACTGCAAAGCCTCATTTGCCAAGTTATCCACGCAATGGCTGGCCCACGATGTTTCTCCTTCCATGAGGAAGAATCTAATAACCTACAACAGAAGCATCTAATAAAATTACACTATAAGCACTGATCATAGCTAACTATCGACGCACACGCTATAAAACCTATATTAGATCAGATAGATACCAAAAGAAGATGCACATAATCATGTTGTACTGCTCCTATATAAGCTTATGAGATGCAATGAAAGATGCTACAGAGACTAACAACAAAAAAGAACAAACAACTGTTAAGAAATTATAAAGAGAATTTTCAGTAACTTGAGAGATTCAGATCTCAACACACTCATATCAATTCAAAGTAGCATTATTGATACAAAGAACAAAGTTCAGCTCATGCTACTCCTCACAAAATGAGACTAATTTGCTCTTGTTTTTCATAATTACAAAATGGGAGATGAACATCAATTACCAACAAAAAGGAATCGACAAGAAAATACAAATAAAACATCTTGCGCCACTGAAAGAGAATAGACAAAAGCATATACTTATCAACGTTACCCAGAGATAAACTGACAAAAATCTGAATTGGAACCACCACTAATTCTTTTCCATTTATAATAAGCATAATAGATAATGGAAATTTGGAAGAATAATAAGCAACCACAAGTTTAAGCAACGTCCTTTAGTGGATACAGAAAACGCACCTACTATATACCACATACAAATCACAGCCACCACAAAATTTTCAAAGCAGTCTACACCAACTGATAAAAAGTAGTAAAATATTCAGCATGCTGCATCAAAGAGTTAAGATTGCACCAATCTGATAAAAGCAAAAATTTGCCCAATTTAGTACTAATTCAAAGCAAGAACAAACCCCACTTTCACATTTCTGCAATTTCAATCATTTCTAAGAACTTGTGAACATGGGGCAAGAGCAAAATTTAACAATCAGCGTTATCAAGGGAGCATCCAATACAATATGAATCTATTAAAAGAAGCTGAAAAATATTGCAATCTAGATCTCATCGAAGCACCAAAAGAATTAAAATCACAGATGATAAAAGAAGTCTGTCATATTAAGCAAAAAAGATAGTACCTTTCACAGAAAAACCCAAATGGGTCTTTCGAAATTGGGCAAATCCGATTAGATTCCCCACGAAGAAGTGCCAACACACATCAGCGAACACATAATCTAGTCTTTTTCAGTGGGGTAATTCGAGAAGAAAATAGATCAGAAATGGGGTTAAAGCAGCTGAAAATGAAGAGAGGACGAAAGGGCATATAAATGGGTCACTCTGGATTTACCTGATAATAGATGCAAATGTAAATGTGTGTGTATATATATATATCGAGTGATCTATCAATCTCACGCGGAGAGAGTGAGAGAGATGGGAGGGAGAAGGATTAGGATGTTATCCTTTCTTGGCTTTATTTCCTTTTACGTTCAAGTGAAGTTTGCCTATACGACAGGAAGAGAAGAACGAAAGAGAAGGGTGATTTTTAATGGGGATTTTTGGCTTAGCTGATTCAGACAAAACGCAGAGAGAGCGACTTATATAATTCCAGGCATTTGGAGAGAGTTATAAATAAAGTTGCAGAAAAATAAAAAGGAAAAAACATGTGTTATTATTGGGTTAGGACATAATCAAAAGACAAATGATGTTGTCTAACCACATCGACACTCACCTTCTCCATACACTCTTCGTCTCTTCCTCCAACAGTTGTTTACTATTTCCATTTTCTTTATTCGTTTCATAATCAAACTGTTTGATTGATAGTGATAGCTAATTAAAGTTGATATATGGAATATTTAATTTAGTTTGGTTTGATAAGTGGAATAAGATGAGTAATTTAGTGTATTATTATTGTAGAGATATTTAAAGATTTAGACTACTCTATTCAACTATTATAAGTTTATAATAAATTTCGAAAATGTTCGCCCGTCTGCGGCGGACGAAGTTAATATATTTACGAATGATATAACATGTTTCGTAGTTAAATATTAAATTTTTAATAAAAAAATTATTAATTCTTTTAATTATGGTTTAATGATTATAACATAGTTTAATATTATTTAATAAAAAAAATAAAGAAACAAAAATTTTATTGACTTGTATGTTGATGTGCATTGTCACATCAGTCGTGAGCATATTAAGTTGTGTTCCCCGCAGACAGTAGAGCAGTCATAACATAAACTTATATATATTGTTGGTATATATTGAAAGGCTTGCTAAAATCAAATTGATCCAAATTAGAGTTTAAACTTAGATTTTGATTGTTTTCGATTGTGCATATGAAGTTGTAATATGTATGTTGGCTATTTAAAAAAACAGAGATTCTATCATTCTAATATGTTGGCTAGATACTAAACTAATAGTTGGTTATCTCAAAACAAGAATCACAAAGAATGAGATTATAGTTTTAGTAATGAAGCAGCTATTATTTACTATAGGGTAAATGACTAAAATAACACACCGATTAAACTCTACAACTAATAAATAAAATAATCAATGAGCATTTTAATAGCTTGCCTAATCCAAAAAAAAAAGATACCAAAAGTCGCTTTAAACAGTTACAGCACAGTAACGCATTGCCAGCTCTTAAATTAGATTTAAATGTATTTTTTAATTCGATTTACAAAAATAGAGACCCTCAAATTTATAAATGACACGTGTCAAGCATATCTATAATATTTGAGTGGCCCATTGCCATAGGCCTCCAAGAATATTAATGTAGTTGTCGCCGTTTTAATTTCAAACATTAGCCCATTCTGTTGTTTGAAAACTTTTTCATGCATCAAATCCGACATAAAATAAAATAAGTGGGGGAAAATACTCATAAATATTTTTGTTAAAGACAACTTATGAGTATAAATGTTAAAATTTAAGTTTTAGTCACTTTTGAATGTGAGTAATGAGATTATTTTGAATATTTTCACATAAAATAAACCGTATAAAAATATGTAGATAGCAAATCTATATATTTTAATTTGAAATAAATTAATAATCCATTACATAAATATAGATGAAATAATGTTAGTTAAAATTTAAAGCACTCGTAAGTTTTTTGGTATAACCCAATCATGCATTTTATACTAAAAATTTAGTTTAGACATGTATGGATAGTTAATATATAATCATATTATTTTATTATGATTAAATACTATACAATTTAATTTATATTAAATTAACTTATTATTATTTAAACTAAATAATAGTCGCTTCATATATTAAGAGTGTGTTATATAATATGTTTCGATAGTCTAATAAGAATTTGTTATTTTTGTTAATATGATCACACAAAATACTCAATTTTTTAAATCTCACATGTATATTATTTTATTTGATGAGTTCATTTCTTAACTAAAAATATATTTGACTTTTTTTTTTAATTTTTAGTGATTCTCTCACAATATATAATTCTCTATACAGTATTAAAAACTATTAGTGACTAAGTAATAAGTATCAAAATAAAACATGGGGAATAATGTAGAGCCTTAAAACTTTAATACTTTGAGCTGTCATCATCCTGATTAATCAACCATTAAATTAACACTGCCTAACATGTAATATAATAATATGTATAATTCTCTATACAGTACATGTAATATGTTGAATATAATTTGTATGTGCATAACATGTGATATTGTGATGAGAAATATGTAAATATGACATGTATAAATAGTCCATTACTAATGATATGATTTTAAAAATTTTATGTCCAAATTAACAATAAATAATTTACTGGCGATATCGTTTAAATTTAATAAAATTGTGCATGACCTAGGCGTAAAGAGTATCAACATAAATAACCAAATGTGGAATAATAATTATATAAATATAAAAATATTACTTTCTCTGTCACAATATTATTTTTGGTCTCAAATGTCAATAAAACACTTACAGTTTTAGTTAAACGGGACCAACAATACTGAGACGGAAGGATTACAATTTAGCAACAATGTTAATGCAAATCATAAAGTTAGAAAGATATTCATTTTTTTTTATTAATCTTAATTTCTTAATAATTACAACAGAAGAAGAATCACTGCTGGCTGTGGCGCTAATGACTTTGATTGTTGTTCGTTGGATCGAGAAAGAAAAAGAGACGAGATTGACGGGAACTTCAATTTGCAAACAGAGAAGCAACAATAATAATGGTGGTCTTCAAGAGTGTGACCAAGATGTAGAGATATGGTGAACCGTGACCACGCTCTAACAACAATGATTCATTGTTCAAGCGTTCAATCATCGATTTACTTCGTGTTCCGTCTTGACATAAGCTTTCTTTCCCGTTTGGACACCTGTTTTCTGCAAAAGTAGCAGCTTAGCCCTTTATGGTTAGCGCGTATAGTACGAGACGCAGCTGCTAGGGGTTCTTCAAAGCAAAGTCAAAGTACGGGGAGAAAATTACGGAAGATGTCAAAGGCCTAAAAAATGAATGATATAATAAAATGAATTTAAATATTTAAGTTAAACAAATAGAAAAAAATATAATAAAAAGGAAATGTGGCAGGCGTTTCTACCGGGAAAAAGGCGAGCATAGAAGAGCTAATGTAATATTTTATATATCTCACTAAGTTTGATACATTTTTTCGATACAATTATTAAATAGAGTGTATCAAGTAGTGTAAAAGTTATATAAATAGTAATATCCACACCTTTTTAAATATTTTTGGAGGAAATAGAATAATATTGAAGAAATAGAATAATATTGAGTTTAAATTTGTGTTTTTCACTTAAATTTTTATGATGTGAGTAAATATTTTTTACTTTTTTACCCCATTTGCCCTACATTAAATCCGGCACGGGTAATTCTAATCTCGCATTATTGTGGTTAACACACATGTTTACCATGTGGAATAACTTTCTTCTCTTCATCATTTTCCCAAGTACTGCGAGTCTTCAAATTTAAGCATATGTATCTATAAATGAAGTTCGATCGAATTAAAGCATGATTTTTGTCAAGTAGTTTGATAAATGAAACGGTTAATAGTTCTTGCTTGCCATATAACTCAAAACATATTATAAAAGGAAGATCTAAATTGATGATAGACTTCAAAAGAATTTATCATGGAACTAAATCTCAATTCTCAATACAAACAATGAATTCATTTACACTCTACTAACGTTATCCAAGAAAAAATTATTAAAGAACAAATTCACTTCACGTAACGGCTAACAAGATATTCGAAATCGTAGCCATTGATTCCAACACGAATCTTGGCCGTCGATCACTGACTCTCCTCAATAGAATCTGGCCACGTGTCAAGATTCCTAATGGACGGACACGAGGGGATCTTCCTGGCCATCATGAGGCCGCACAGCATTCCCCCGCCGTTGGATTTATCCCCTTTCACCTTTCCCGCCATTTCTCTGACGCAGTTCCACTCCTTCAACGCCGTGGATGCCGTCGACGACGACGACGTCGTAGAGTCGGCATCGGAGAAATCGCAGGAGTCTCCGCCGGAGGATTGTTGGCTCCGCCTCGATCCGCCGCGGCTGAGCCGCCGCTGCCTGCGCGAGTCCTTCTCCTTCTTCTCCATCAATTCGCGGAAACTGACGGCGGGGACCTTATCCAGGATTGGACAGTCGGAGGAGTAGTAGACCGCGGCGGCGACGTTCAGAACCCCCAGAAATCGGCCGGAGGGGCGGCGGATCTGCACGGCGGTGAAGGCCGGTGTTGCGGTCGGGCTACCGTCGCGCGGCGGAGTCGCCGTCCTCTCTAGGCACGTGCTGAGAAGGAAACGCACGGTTCCGATGAGGATATCCTTGATGTAGCCAAGGGCGAAGATCTCGACGGAGACGGCGGAGGTGTCGGCGGAGATGAATTCGTCGGAGACGCGGAAGAGGAACTTGTCGTTCCAGGAAGGGTTTTCGCCGCCGTGGGTATCGAGTTGGGTGCGTAGCTTAGCGGCCGGGTTGACCCAGGTGAGGGCGTAGGTTTGCATCTTGCGCAAGTTAGAGGACGGCGCCTTCAGACCCTGGGCAGAGATCAGGTTGATCTCAAGAATCTGACTCTCCATTTCTAAGCTTGATTCTTCTCTCTCTGCTACTTTCTTGGCTTTGCTATATAAACGCATACATCACTTGCATTTATACCTATGGTTTCAAGAAAGACTAACACTTCAAGAAAGAGCAACAGAGAGAGGGAGAGAAATATTTGTGGC
The DNA here is from genome assembly GCA_026898415.1 of Leonotis leonurus. Taxonomy (NCBI): domain Eukaryota; kingdom Viridiplantae; phylum Streptophyta; class Magnoliopsida; order Lamiales; family Lamiaceae; genus Leonotis; species Leonotis leonurus. The sequence continues at coordinate 493,854 of JAPKLX010000018.1, read as the reverse complement.
CGGTTTAGGATATAGTTTTAGGCTGAGTTGGTTTAAACTGATCATTCACAGCTGTTATGTCTCAGTAAATTTTAATAAACAGTTATTGCTACCCACTTCATTCGCCGCTGCGATCAGATTGCAGTATTTTGCCCTTTCAAAAAATAAAAAAAAGTGCAGTATTAAAACCACTACACAATTGACAAATTTTTAATTGCTAAAAATAAGTGCAAAGTTCATATATTACAAAAGAACCTTCAGCCTTAGAGTCGATACACAAGATTGCTGAAGTTTATTAGGACAACTTTTGTATTATTGTACAACAAGCAAACAATACACACAATCAAGAGACGCAGTAAATGTAATCCTGCTGCTGATTTGGCAAAAGCAATTCAACTTCCTACACTTCCACCCCAGCTGTTCTCTCCCCACAGGAACCATCATATTTGGTCAAGCACGATGATCTCTGCTTAACCTTCAGTTTCTTCTTCCTGGATATCTTCTTCTCCAAGTCCTTGACTCTTCCAGAAAGACTCGAAATGGCCGTCAGCTGCTCGTGCCCTGCTTTTATTATTTTTTCCATCATTTCTCTCAACCGCTCGTTCTCCTCCATCAGTTTTCTGTTTCTCTCTTTCATGTCATCATCAGCTGGTGGGACCTCAACTGCGTTATTCTCCTCATGTTCAGCTGCATCTTCCAATTCCTGCTCTGCAATTTCTCCTTTAGGGGAAGGTTTCTCTGTGTTGCATACCTGACCTTGTTGGCTTAACTCTCCCATACGTGAAACTCCTCCAGAGCTATTTATGTCAGCAGCACTTTGCTCGACTTTGCATATATTGGTTCCATCATCAGATGTGGCTGCAGCAGCGCTTTCTACTCTCACCATGTCCACTGCATCACAAGAATTTGCATGCTCATTGATCAGACATATCTCCTGTATATTAGCAGGAAGTAGTTGGCTAAATGTCTCCTTTTCCCTAGGAAACTCCTCCATCACTGAACCAGTACTCCCAGAGTTTTCATGTGGGTCGTCGTTGGTTGAAACGTTACCGGTGCAGCAGACTCCAATATCTCTTTCATCAGGAGCTTTGGGAGGCTCAATCTTGCCAGCAGGGAAGTTCTCCGGATGTTGATCTGCGCTCTCATTAGGCTCGGAGTTGGTGAAAGAACCACCTTGTCCAGATTCCTCAGCCTCCAATTGACCTCCATTAAATGGAAGATCTGATACCTCACAAGATTCCATAGTCTGGTGATTCTCTTCATCAGATAAGATTTCACAGCGTGATTCTTGAACCATAGGCAACCCTACCAACGCTTCCTCTTGCTGCTCATACTGATCAGCTTTGCTTGAATCTTCAATTGCTGAATGCGTTGTGCCTTCTGCATCACATAAATTATCACATACTTCTTTGGGCAGCTCAGGCAATTCACACTGGAGAGAGTCATGTCCATCAGTTGGTGCCAAATCTGTTGCCACAGCTGAGGAATCGTCTTGAACAGATAAGAAGAGTTCAGAGCCCCTGGGAATTATAGTCTCATGATCCTCCTTCGGAATTGAGGTCTCATTATCTTCAAGCACGTCACTGCTCTTTTCATCTTCATCTTTGGTTGTTGGGCCTTGTTCATCCACAGAGCTTTCTGCAGCTTCTGCCTTTTCATCAAGCAGATTTGCTTCTGAAATTTCTGTCCCTCCACCCGTGCTCGATACATCTTCCTTATCATGCCTCATCGCAGACTCTTGTCCAGATAAATTTTCATTTTTCATTGTAGCATCTAGTTGCTCCTGCAGGCTGACAAGCTCTCTCACTACAGATTTTCTGACTTCCCTGATGCTTGGGTGTAGGCCCTGTACATAGGAAAAAGATATTAAGAATCATCATCATTCTACCGACTACATACAGTAAAATGTCAAGACACATATATGAAGCTGCAGGTTGCGTGATAAGATATGATGTAAGCTTTTATGAGTCATAAGAGTATGATATGATGATGAGCTGATGAATCGACAACACTACAGCTATTCTCAAACATAGTCTACATGAAATCCATAGAAAAGGATCCTTCCAAACTATTTTAACATATGATAAAGCTGTTTTAATCAGTACCATATTTATCCATGTGTCTCAAGTGTGTCGAGCCAAACCATGACAGGAATTGTAGTACTCAAGCATGTAGAACAAATTTAACAGTATCATTGACTGGCGAGTAATGAGTATGCATACCTGGATTCTGTCCAATCTTAGCAGAAGACTCATTATTGTTTCCGCAATATTGGTTTTCTGCTTTGCAAGGCCTTGGATATCAGAAGATAATTCCATTTGTTGAATGAGGCACTTCACATCAGCTATCTGCTCCCGCACTCTGGCGATTTCTTTCAGCTTCTCTATAGGTTCCCACCTCCTGACATCAAAGCCCCGATATGCTGCTTGAATGATGACAGCTGATTCTTCCTCTGAAATTTCTCTTTTACTGCATTTCTTTTCTGCATCTGCCTTCATTTCTTCAACCATCAACAGTGCTTCTTTCTCCTCTCCTGCAGATACAACATTTTTTGATTGTCCGTCTACAGTTACATCAGCTTCATCGGTCTTCTTTACCATTCCCTCTTCCACCTTTTCCTCAGAGTGCTTCGTTAAAACATCATCCTGTGATTTAGCAGGTAGATTCCCAGGAGTTTCAACATTTACATTTATAGATTTCTTTGGTGAAGGATTCCCATCAACGGCTGCCATAGTTTTCTTGTCTGAACCTTCATTAACTTGCTTGTTGTCTGAAGAACGGACTTCAACTGCTTCATTAGACTTATCCTCCAGCTTTTGTTTGTCACCAGGAGGACTTGGAGACCGTGACTTTGCATGTGCACTCTTCTTCCTTGGCAAAGGATCAATTCTCAGGCAGACAGGAGGCAGTTTAGATGATTTTGGTGGAGAAGACTTTTTCATGGAACCTTCAACAGAAGATACCTTTTCCACTTTATCAATCTTCTTCTCACCGTTGTCACTCCTCTCTCTTGCAGAAGTATCCCCTTCCCTTTTCTGGTTCAGAAAACTCTCTTTCCCGAATTCTTGTTCAGCTTCCATCACTGGTATGTCCTTCACCCTTGGAGCGGATTGCTCACCCTTACATTCTTTATTCACATGGAAGTTCTGTCCACCACCATCATTCTTCTCTGATTCTAAGCTCGATTTTGCACTAATATCCTTCACCTTCTGATTTTCTCGTCCTGTATCACCAGGCTTATAAGGCATCCAGAACAATGGAAATTGAACATTTCGCTTTCCATCATCTTGATGAGAATTCTCGTCCCCATCCCCCATTTGATTTGACGACGCCACATTGTTCAAATCGAATGGAAACCACTCCTTCCACAAAGGCGGCTGCTGTTTGATAATGTATCCATTCTCATGCTCCTTCACATCTCGGGAAGCATCATGCCTAACCTCGTTTTTACCCATCCCCTGCACTTGGGAATCAGGTGGAAGCCACACGATTGGGTGTGGCAAATTCTTTTGTGAAGGAACCAGTGAATCATGATTCTTCTGTGAAGGAAGCAGTGAATCATGATTCTTCCTTTCCTTTTCAGGTTCTTCCTCTTCAATCTTTACATTTCTCTGTCCTTTCTGATTCAGTAGATGATTGGAACACCCACAGCAGTGATGCACCATAGGGACATTCTTTCCATATTCGTATCTTGGATGTTCCATCACATTGTAAGCCATAGAAGGCATGTAAACTGGGAAACATGGATAATTCCCAGGATGTGGAGGAACATGAGAAAACGGAGAACCCCATGCAGAGTGAGCCGGCATTTGAGCATGGTTGCAACAACCATGGTATGCACCTGTGGGAGTATAACCATAGTTGTCGCCCCATGGCCAACATTCATAACTCATTGCAGGCCGAGCTTCCATTCCGTGGTGGCAGCAAGGCCTATAATGCATTTGGCCATTCTGATGCGCGCATGATTGCATGTTCGTGTATAGAGGTTCCATTTCCAGTTATCCAACGAGTCTTGGAATGCAGATATGAACCTTGCTTGAGCGGTAAGCAAGAAGATGCTATAACAAAGCGATTAATGAAAATCCAAAAACAAAGCAGATTACTCCTGCAAAGTATAAAGCTTGATTAAGTTCAGCTGAGCTCCGAAGAACTAGACACTAGAGATCCGCAATTGAGCATAATAAAAATCCGCAAATAATACCAGAACAAATGACGATACAAACACCAATTCCAGAAGTTGAGCAAAACAACAGCTTTAACATATAGGTAATGGATATTTATAGGTTTCAAACAAGATTGAAGTGCAATATCACTTGCAATATATCTATTCCACTAATTTTATTCACAAACACACTCACAATGATACGAAATTTGCAATTAAAAAATAATGATATGTAAATTTCAATAAGAGACATCTCCTCAAAAGCATAATCGAAAGACAAACGTAGAAAAACCACTGACAATTAGCAGAGAAAACCACAAGAATAAAAAGATCTTACTCTCCAAACAGTCCACAGATCCAAATAACTTAGTTCTCGGCACAAACACTATCCACAGACCCAAACAATCGAGTAAATTACTTCTTTTGAACCTCAAGATTTCTCCTTTAGCTAGTCGACGATTTCTGTGTGAGCAATGAAATTTGAAATACCTAATGCTTAAATACCTTACAATTTCCATGGTTTCGATATTTCGATGGAGTTCGAGATCTTTCGCGCGGCAACGGCCGAACTGTCTAGAGACCATTTAGTTATTTTTTCCTGCCACGTCATGATATTGTATGGAAAGCGGTGATTCCGTGTAGGCGGGTGTACACTATGACGAGAGCCGAGAGGCGTTGATTTGGTCACAGCGTACGCTTTGATGACGTGGCAAGTTTTTATTGGACTTAGCTTGCTCTACTTTTTCTTTATCAAGCTTCTAGTTCTAGCCAGATTTTGATTGGACATATTTTTTATTTATGGTTCTTGTAACTTCTAAAATTTTGTTTAAATTTGAGATGATTGAATGTATCACCTATTTAGATATAATAATAATATGGAATTGGGCCACTGGGATGGGCCAGTCCAGAACAGTTGCAGACGAAAATTATTGGGCCTGGATACTATTCCGATCCATTATCGCATTTCCACCGTCCTCCTCCACTTTTCTCACCTGAGATCTCTCCGTCTCTCTCTCTCTCTCTGAGGTTTGAGTTGATAATTCGATTTCAAATAAGCTTCAAAGTTCAAACCTAATCACCAATCGATGTCAAACAAAATGTCTGCAATTCTGCATCAGAGGCAATCGCTCTATTCTCCCTCAACGGAATCTAACGAATTGTCCCCTAGATCCCGCCAAAATCACCAAAAAAGCGCCGAACTCCTCAGCCGTGGACCGGTGTTGCTCGTCCTTCTCTTCGCACTTCTCGTAATCGTCGGCGTACTTTCTCCTTACGTACAGTCCCCCGCTTCCCTCGTTTTCTTAGCTAACCGGAGCTCCGATTCCAAGTGGCGGAGCTACACACTGTCCGATGCCGCTGCTTACGTGGCCAAGAACAACTCCTTGATTGTCTGTGCCGTCAGTGAGGCGTACTTGTCGTTTCTTAACAACTGGCTGATCAGCATCGCGCGCCAGAAGCATCACGATCAAGTTCTGGTGATTGCTGAGGACTATGCTACGCTTCTTAAGGTGAATGAGCGGTGGCCGGGACACGCAGTGTTGGTACCTCCGGCGCTGGAGGCGGCGGCAGCTCATAAGTTTGGATCTCAGGTAATTTCTGTGATTTTGTTTTGTGTGCTGATTTTCAAGTTTGGTGCTGGTACTCTTAATGTTTTTTAATAAATTAAACAACTCATGCTGTGTGGGCGACATATGAATAACTTTATCTGGTAGCTTTATATTGATATGATGATTTTGCTTTGTAACTAACAAAATTTATAATAATATGGGAGTATTATGTTTGATCTCTAAATTAGCATGTGACATTATGGTTGTTGAGATTGAAGATTGATGCCAAAAGAAGGCTTCTTTGGCTTATGATAAGTAGTTGATGATTTAGCTCAGGAGTCATTATACTGGTTTGGTGAGAATGCAAATGCATGTCCAAGTCATAACTTACTAGTTCTTGGTGATCTGCTGCCTATTATATATTTCCTTTTTGTTCATTATACTGGATTTGGTGACACCCTCTGTTGTGCAGGGATTCTTCAATTTTACAGCTAGGAGGCCCAGACATCTCTTGCAAATCTTGGAACTTGGCTATAATGTTATGTACAATGATGTCGATATGGTTTGGTTGGCAGATCCATTTCCCTATCTTGAAGGCGAGCATGATGTGTACTTCATGGATGACATGGCTTATGTAAGTGTCCCTGCTGCTGCTTGCTCCAAATGTATCAGTTTTAAACGCCCTTCTCAATTTATCTTCTTAATTGGTCTCTTTGACTGCATTATCTATGCACTCATCGAGTTGGTATCTTTTTCTTTTGGAATTTGTTTGTGGTCCATTGAAATGATCATTTAGTGCAAAGTCTATTATCTGACAAATAAAACAGTAGTGTTCTTTTGATCAATATAAATATAATGCAATATACCAAAAGATATTATTCCAAGATTGTTCTTTGATGAGTTAGTATCTAGCCAAACAATTTCTTTTATGTTAATGGAGTTCCTCTTCTTCCCATTGAAATTGCCAGGTGAAACCTCTTAATCATTCTCATGATTTGCCGCCTCCAGGAAAAAAGGGTCGTACTTACATCTGTAGCTGTTTTATTTATCTGCGTCCTACCAATGGAGCAAAATTACTTATGAAGAAGTGGATTGAAGAGCTGCAGGATCAACCTTGGTCTAGAGCAAAGAAAGCCAACGACCAGCCTGCCTTTAATTGGGCATTGAATAAAACTGCTGGGCAGGTAGATATGCATTCTGTATTTAATACTATAGTTTTCCTTTTTGTGTCAGTTGCATCATTAGATGAATATATAAACACACAACTCCTGTTCAGTTCTGACTTCATGCATCTGATGCACAGTGGTGGTTTCTTAAAATACTTAGATCTCTTGTGGTAATCTGCCTTGAATCTCTTTATGTCTCACTCTTTGTAGCTTAGTCAGATTGTCAATTTAATTGTTCTAGGGGAGCCTCCAGAACCAATTTACTCTGGAGAGCTTCGATTGATGACTACCAAATAATTTTGGGTGCCTTTAACTTATTTATAAGGTTTGGTGTAACATTTCAGGTGGATGTGTACCTGCTGCCTCAAAACGCATTCCCAACTGGTGGTTTGTACTTCAAGAACAAGACATGGGTGCGTGATACTAAGGGGATGCATGTTATAATTCACAACAACTACATAATCGGTTTTGAGAAGAAGACTAAGCGATTCCGTGACTATGGTCTCTGGTTGGTGGATGACTACGCTTCAGAGTCCCCACTTGGCAGATTATAGCGAGCCTTCAAAAGTGAGCTTTTTGACATGGTACAGTTAGCACTTTCGCCACAGCACAAGCAAGCACGCCTATTTTTTAAAGGTTTGAAGCTCTCGATAGAGAGGTACAGACCGGAAAGATTGTTTGGCCAAAGCTCACAGATTGCTCGAAGAAGTTTGCTCATTGAGCTTTGTTGTACGTTCATTGATTAGCAATTCATGGAATTGTCGAATGTAACCTTAGTTTTATATTCAATTAATAATATTCACTTATCAGATTTCTAAAGCATTTACATTGTAGGTCTTCCACATACACAACAGATGTAAGAATCTTCAAAACTATACCTGCAATAATTTTTTGTATGCTTGATTTCCTCTATATTTGCTGTCAATATATAGTGCTTAGCTTTCATCACCATATCACATATAATTGGTTGGATACATCTCCAGGAACTTACATGAAGAAGCTTTTTTCTTTCGAAAGAGAGAACATTCAAATGTCCCAACAATATCTGAACAATCAGAATTTGAATGAATGCAAAATTTTCTCTCTCTAATCTAAAACAAAACGAGGAATGCAAAATTCGCAAAAACTATGCGTTTGCCGGGAGTCGAACCCGGGTCTATTGCTTGGAAGGCAATTATCCTAACCGTTGGACTACAAACGCTTTGATGTTCGTTGCGATTTTATATAAAGTCTTACTCATGTTGATAAGTTTATGAAAACTACTCCATTATTTATGGTTTCGCATTTGATCGTTGATGAATGTAATCTGACATTTACTCGAACTCTATAATTTAATCTTTTAAACGTTAAAAAAGTTACCTAGAATGTAAGAAAAAAAATAAAAATTACACAACCATCCAGCATATATAAGAAAAAAAATTGCATAACATTTCAAAAAGATTTACCCCTGCATTTGTTCTTGAAGTAATGTTCCAACACATATATTATTCTGCTTAGCAAAATGATGATTAATAATTTTGCCATGGTAATAATATGAGTCAGGATGTTGCTAAATTGATATTGATTCATATAATATGAATCAAAGCTACGGTTGGTGCCTCGTAGTACAAGATAACAGTCTGTAGAGTGGAGACTTAACAAGGCAAAGCCGTATCGAATTCTCTCTTTGTAGCCTACATAAGAAGGATCCACATCAACGAACAACGAGCAATGCACATAAAAAGAGAACCATCCAAACAAAAGAACACGTACGAGCCGACATATAGTATCAAGACATGAAAACGCTTAACATATTCTCTAACCCGACTCTTATACACTTACTGCTACTTTATTGATGCACAGGAGACAGAGATTGTATGATACAATACAATACAAACAACATCTAGTTAACGACTGATCAAAAGAATGGGGGCATAGTCGATCTCAGAATGGAGCAAAGATGAATATGGACACCTTCTAACCTGATTGAACATATGAAGGATCTAAAATCCAGATTGTGGTTTGGTCAACGAGTTACGCGCCTGTCCTCAATTTTGGTGTCTTGTGTTTCACAAAGAAGGCTGAGAGGAGACTCTTACTTCGAACAGGAGGACGAACTATTTCTTTTTGAGTAAGATTGTCGAATGACCGATATGGAGTCAAAGGCTTTAAGCCCTCAAACGCATCCTGCAATGGATGTTTATTAGTTCCTAAAACTTAAAAGTGAATGGGAATAACTGTAATGTCTAACAGCAAAAAACAGACAAAAACATGAAGCTGCGTGTTGCCTGATGAGACTCTAATAGGTATCAGCTAAACTGTAAGAAAAAAAACAGGAATCTGCATGTTGCCAGAAGGTTTCCATGGTACAGTTAATTGTGGACACAGTTCTGGACATAACACAAACCCAATTGGTCCAATTTCCCTAAATTGAGAAATTTAAAAGGATAGACTATATAGAACCCTGAGATATGCATGTGTCATATGAAGAGAAGTACACTAATATAATGTATTCCGGTTATTTTAACTTTACCCATTGTACACCCAGTGTTTGCATATCTACACTTGAAGCCAGGTTAGGTTTCATCCGTGCATTCTCTTCAACATCTAGCAAAAACAGAATTATTTTGATAAGATGAATACTTCTTCTTGATTAAGTTACATTAACCAGAGCGACAAGTTCCACTGTAATGATAGTTGCATACCTAACATGTTTGCCGCCCCAGAAATTTTCACATATGTTTGCGAGTTATCACTGCTGAAAACATATGCATATAATATCAATATGTGTTTGACCACTCGATGCTTGGATTGAGTGATTTTAAATCAAACGGGATTATAACAAAGCCTTCAGGACAAACCTTAGGATACCACGTACAGAGCCTTTCAAAGTCGACTTTGTTTCAGACGCCAAGTGCCAAGAAAGAGTTGTTGCAGCTGTTGCACCTAATATCGGACACAAGATAAAAGAGTTAATTGAGAAGTTTTACATTATTCTGCAGCTCAATGTAATCACAACCCTCAATGCAGAGTAAATAGCCACCTGGAGAATAAAGACGAGCTCTTGCATGTAGAGGTTGCCTAGGATCAGACTGTATATATGGGCTAAAGTGCACCTTCTTGTTCACAGAATCTGGCTCGGAAAAACAAACGAAATTTATAGAGAGAACTAAAAGGAATAGTAAATTCAGTAAGGCTGTTTGTCTATGATGCAGTCCCTAGTCTTACTTGGCAAAATATAATGCTTGTGATGTCTAGGGATGATAGCCAATAACTGCTGCTGTCTAAGACCTTCTTTTTCAGTATATATTTGGCATGTCAGTAGTTGCTACAACGAAAAAACCTTTATCAGTTTCATGACGTGCTTATAAGCAATATAATTCTTCTTCGACTTACCTGATTTAGACATGTAACTTTCAGCTCCATTGATGATATATTCAATGCCTGTTGTTCCAGGATATCATCCAACTTGTAAGCAACAGTACCAAGGTGGTCAATTGCATTGACTAGAGCCCGTACAGCATAATCCTTAAGATTGTCCAACACCCTTGAACCAAAAAAAATATAAAAAACAGTTCAAGTGACAGCTTTTCTCTGGAGATTATATTGCAGTTTTCAAAATTTTATAGATTTCAAATGCAATGATTTGAAGTGAATGGATTTAGATTCTTGTATCCATTCTCAAATCCTTCAAGCCAAACGCAAGCCTTAGATAAGTTGGCAGTGGACTCACATTTGCTTTTCCTCACTGTGAAGATAAGACTTCTCACAGTATTCTGCAGCAGTGTACAGTTGGGGCCTGAGGCTCTTGAGTTCCTTTGCAAATATAAGTACATAAACAAAAATCAAATACTTTGCTAATAATTGCAAAAACCATGAGCAATGGAATCAAGCATAAAGCATATTTATGCAGACAAATATACACAATACTTGAATAAAAAGATGGAGCCACGCCTATATGTTCCTATTTATGAAAGCAACTATCTATCGCCATCAATCAATTAACAAAGTTTCCAAACCCATCAATTTATTCTTGTGAAGAAACCGTCACAGAAAATTACTAAACCATGAGATGACGGACCATGGCAAACATTAAAGTACTGCCAATGTAAAAATGAAGAACAATATGAACGTAATCAAACGAAATTAATACATGAAATCAAGCAAAATACCCGTCTCAGATGGAGCATGGGACAAAATTATATAGAATATACTCCTAGCCATCCCTACAGCCTACACACTTGCACCTAAATTTAGACCCAAAAAAAAGCAAAACTACGAAAGCTCAATTCAAAGTTTAAATGAACGAAATAGTATAGTGAATCATTTCTGCAACTTTATTTTAAAGTCAACCCGAATCAGAGAATCATATTCCATTTCCTCGTCTTTTCCATTTCTCCACTACCAAAAAGGTAAAAAAAGAAAAAAAACTAAAGATTAAATAACAAAACAATATATTTTCCTCAAAACCAGAAGTGGACAGGAAATCACGCAGCAAAAACACATACCACCTCGCATGTACTACTACTACACAGTCTATCTCAGATCTGATCTAACAATATGGAACCAAAACCCGAAACAAAAAAGAATAATACCTGTAATGCAGTAACGAAGTTCTTACTTCTCTCCGTTGACGCCCCGTCGAACCTGAGACTCCGGTTACCAGCTCGAGCTTTCTCCGCCTCCATTAAGAACACACAGATTCTAGTCAATTTACGAGAAACTTCTTCTGAAACTCAATCATCAAAGACGTGGCAACAGACTAAAGTGCTTGTTCACCGCCAAAACCGCTGCTATAAAAATGCTGAATTATTACGCAATGATCTGGGGAAATAGCTAAACCGGCATAGATTGGACAATAAGCAATGTAGGTATGTGAAAATTGGTGAAGTGTGTATGGGGGGTAGAAGCAAGACCGGGAAGTGAATGAGGTGCAGTTGTATATTGAGAAGGAAGTTAGAGAAAGAAGAAAAGGAAGAAATTGACGTCGTTGGTATTTATTTATTTGGATCAAAAGGGAAGAAGAAAGGTAGTTGAGTTTAGTCGGTGGGCCTTTTGCTTTTTCAAATACTTACGCACTTAGCAAATCAATTAATAAGGATATAAATGTAAATTACATCTTTTCTTCCTTATGTGTGAAAAATAAAATAGTTTACTTGTTAGAAAATAGTCCCTCCATCAGGCTAAAAGCGGTCACAAGGAGTATCCATCACGCTAAAAGCGGTCACAAGGAGTATCATATTAATCTGTATTTTAAAGCTGAAAATTTATCTTTTTTAAAAAAGTGATCACTTTTAGTGGGACGGCCAAAGAAGAAAAACATGACCAGGACGGAGGTAGTATACAGTATAAAAATAAGAAATTGAGTAGATTTTGTAGTAAAGGATTTTGACCTTTAGAATATGCGAAAAACCGCAAATAAAAGAGCTTGGTTAGTTAATCTGCTCTAGTGGAGGTTAGTTAGGTTTAGTTATAACAAAATTGATTTGAGTTGATCCAATTTTCCTAACAATCTGATCTACATACATTATTTGCGATTGCCAAAAAAAATAAAAATACCTAAACGGAACCGTATCATATTAATAATGTAAACAAAGAAATTTCTTACTCCCTCCATCTCAATGAAAAGTGAGACAGATGTAGTATTTTTGATACATGGTGAAAAGTGAAAGTTGAAGTATTTGTTTGAGAATACAGTGAAAAAGGTTGAAATGATAACCAGTTATGGCAAAATTAAATCACAATACGAAATAGTAAAATCAGTTAGTATTTGACTAAACCGTAAACCAACCTATATTATAAGTAGAAACTTTTGTTTTGGACTGAGATTAATTTCTTGGTTTTACAATGATTCCGAGCATGTTTCACTAAAGTTTATTATGATTACGATGAAAACATAAACATGCTAAACATTTTTCTTTAACTTTCTATACCGACGGGAATGGGATAACCTAAAAAACAATTGAGTCGAAATTTTCAAGCAAAATGAAAAAATTAAGGGCAATTGGTTCCAACTAAAAATAATTTGAATAGAAATTTAGAAATGAATAACCACAGCCATAATAAACCAAAGCGTAGTGCTGTGTAAGGAAAGCAGTTTTACAGAAACAGAGCATAGTGAATTGAATTAATATCTTAGTAGCTTCAAAAGTCATCTTTGAATTACACATCCAAAATTGGTTGCGATTCACTTCACATTAACATTGAACAATTTTCTGCTACTTTCTAAGTAAGCAGCATATAGTTTATGCCATGTAACTAATTGTTCATATGGGTGCGCATATCTTCGACACGTGCTATAACCTCGACAGTATAGCTCTCTCCACATTCAATTCATAGGCTGCCAGAAGACCTGGGGATGATGTATAAAGGGTTGAGAGAGAGGGAGAGATAAGCATAACACACCAGCTGGAACCTCATGATTTCATTCATCTATTAACGAATGCAACTGTTTCCTGAAACTCGATATCTTACTAGCTTCAACAGCCATCACTAAACCCATTGGCCGATAATTTTTTAGCTGCATTTTTGTTAGAATTCAAATCAGCAAGAAACAGTTTGCTAAGCAAGAAGAGGTATGCAACTGCATTTCAAGAGAGAAATGTATGAAAAATTAAAGCAAAAGGACGGTTTGGAATGATTAAATAGAATAATGATCACATATAATTTGTTAGCAGTAGCTCTATTGTAGCAATAACGTGCTCAAACTATAATGCAACATAAAGATTTATCAGAGACCCACATTAATGAACAGAACAACCTGTACCAAATAATGAAATTTGAAAACTGTGGATACATGCACAAGAGAAGGGAGGAGAGGAAGGGATTTTTTTGATCTTAACAAGAGTGAATACTGATTATTAGTAAACAGCCTATTCTTTAACAATAAAAGGATGTCTAAGATTTTAGAAATATCATATTAAGGTTAAATGCATAAACTTGCCTCATTAGCTGTAACCTGCTGTGCATGCAAAGGAAAACTGAAGGACCATGAGCTAAGCTGCAGAAGCATTTTATACAAGTCAGGTTCAGAAAGTAATAAGAATGTAGTAACACCATAAAGACTCCAAAGGGATACCTCAAAGAAAATTTCATCTTCGGGTCTGCTGTAAATTACAGTTTCTTCTCCGTTTTTTGTGGTCCCTCTGTCCTGGTCTGCACTTTTGTGCTGCACACATGGATACGAGAAGAAACTATCAAGAATTGTTGATTCATACAGATATATACAAATATTAGCAATCTAGAGAGAGCAACTCCAACAATGTACCTTGTAAATTTTGCTAATGATTAGATAAAATTTGAAGCGGAAGGAACTTCGGAGCTCCTCGGTAGGCTTCAAAATGTAAAATCAAGTGCATTAGAATCAAACTTTAGATGATGAATCAACAAGCCATCAACCAGAAACTAAATACATAAATTAACATTAAAACAAATGAAGAAAAGAAAAGATAAGTCATCTTAAGCATCACCATATATCAATTCAACTCATACAACTGTCTATCACAGCAATACTGTGACTAACCTCATCTTCCGTAGCCCACTCCACTTCGTTGAAGAGGCCATCATAAAGCGGAGGCAAAAGCTGAGGTGGGAGATTTACAACACGTTGTGAGACTAAAAGACCAACATCATGCCCATGCTCCCCAACCAAAGACTTGAGCTTAGCTATCACATTTAAGCAAGTAATCCTTGAGCTCAAGCACACATGGGCTATCCTGATAGATACAAAAATTCCATAATTCAAAATCCAACTTTAAGATTCTTAATTGTTTCCAGAAGAGGGATTTAAATAATGTGCCTGTGTACTTTGGCCCATCTCACAAGACCTAACACCATAGTTTTAAAAGGCCTACTCGAGGCGCGCCTCGGTACGCCTCGGGTAAAAACCGCCCCTGAGGCAACGCCTCATGTGTGTTGGCGAGGCTTGCGCCTCGAGGCTCGTCGAGGCGGTCGAGGCGCTTCTGAGGCGGACGCATCATGCAGGAAGAAACTTTTAATGTGTTTTTTTGATTTTGGGCTGAAATAGATGTGCTTTTCAATAAACAACAAGTGGGCTTTTTTTTTATTTAATACAATTTCTAATGGGCTTGTCCCAAATGTAATAAATTAAATAATAAAACATCAATTAGAATTAAAATTAGATACTTGGGAAACTTGCGTGGCATACGATAGAAAAAGCTTCCCAATCTTCAACGCTAGGAAGCTATTGCACGAGAATTTGAATAAACAATCACAAAAGGATATAAATCATTTGATTGTTGAAGATGTGGCTTCTGACAATGAGTGGATAGTCGACGAAGATGATGAAGAGAGAGAAACAAATGTGAATCAAGATGATGAAGAGAATGAAACAAATGTGAATGAGGGAGAAGAGAGTTCTCATGCATCAAGAAAGATGAAAAGAGATGTACTTAAAGGTAATATTTAATCATTTTTATTCTAGAGTCTTTGAGTCTTTTGTTATTATATTTCTAATCATAATATCATATAGGGAAAGGAAAAGAGACAGAATTTAGCTTTATTGATGAGGATGATGAAGATCTAGAAAATTTTATCGAGGGTAGAAGTGGAGGTGGAGGTGAAGATGATGAAGATGGAAATGAAAGTGATGATAATTTGGATTTTTTGCACTTTTAATTTTGAATATTTAATATTAGGATGTTAAATTTGAGACTTTAAAGACTTATAACTTGTTTAGACTTTATTTTTAAATTTTTATGATATTAGATATTTTTATGATATTAGATATGATTTTGTGTGATTTTCTTATTTACGCCTCGAGTGTACGTCTCGGTTCGCCTTGAGGCTTACGCCTCACGTCTCTATAAAAAAACGCCTTGAGGCGAAAAACGTCTTTTAAACCTTGCCTAACACCGTGAAAAGGAGACATAACTATGGTATTCTCAAGGAATTTTAGGAGTGAAAATGGGCAAAAGTAAATTTAAAAGGTCAGTTACTTGCTTTTTATCTCCCTAAATTCAGAGCAGACAGAATGGAATAAACTCCATTGTCTTCATCATTCTCAATCTTGACTACAGTGCCAACAGTGGGCTGACCCAATATCAAGTCAACAAAGCCAGTCAGATCCCACTGCATGATATCAAGGTAAGTCTTGAGGAGGAGCTTCAACCCATGGAAGTCAGTAGGTTTTGGATCAAAGAAGACAAAATCCGCTTGGACAACTCCCTTGACAAAGAGATAAGTAAATTATTAGTATAAAAATTGGGAGGGTGATAATAGAATGAAAGTTGCGAGGTGATGGTGAGCTACCCACCTCAAATTCTTCATTATCAGAAGAGTCAGACAGCCGTGTGTTATCTTTGCCATTAACTATAGATAAGCAAATAGGACTCAAAAACAATGCCAGAGTATAAATAAAGAAAAACGTAAGCGAATGATACCATACCAGAAGAGGTTAAGAGATCGCTATCTTGTAGCTTGGACTTCTGAACATCTTGTCTGTCCCTCCGCCTCGGAGTAGCCATAGCTTTCGACCGAGAAAACTGTGAAAAGGTGAGTAACCGATTTCTCAGAAACTGGCTATGATTACTTGGTTTTCGTGGCATCTGTAAGTTAAAAACTCAATTCAATCACAATTCTAAAATTGGTAAATATTACAAATCACTCAAGCCACTGCTGCAACAATCTACAGAGACAACAAACTAAGAACGAATGCGAATACATGGCAATAAAAATAGTACTCAGAAACTACTCAGAAAAATAAAAGGAGAACAATTCAAAAGCTCCGGGTTAATAAGAAAGAAAAATAAGAAATACTCCGGAGTACTATATAAAGTTAGATTGAGATTGGGCGGGAAAATACCTCACAAATGGGGAAGAGTCGGAAGACGACGAGTATTTAAGCTTGCAGAAGAATTAAAATGGCAAAATATAAAATATCCAAAAAAGATTATAAAAGACAAATAATAGCCACTTAATAATAATTAAATTATAGTTATTTATAAATTTCTTATACTAAAAGTATGAATAATATGAATTGTATCGAATCCTACCATTCATACGTGATACTTAATTTTATTAAACTGTATGTACGTATGAATCGTATAAATGAATATTATTCATACCTTTCATACCATTCATACAATTAAGTAGAAGAGTATTTATGATAATTCATATTCAAAATGGCTAAAATTTAAATAGTACAGTATTATGTTTGTAGCTATTATTTATCTTTTACTATCTTCTTTGGCTAGTTTATATAATTAACTCATATTTATAACCGAAAACCTATAAGTAATCAGTAAAGAGTTAATTATACAAACATACAGTTTAATAAAATTAAGTATCACGTATGAATGGTACGATTCGATACAATTCATAATATTCATACTCAAAAATGTAAAATATAATTACAAGGGTATTTTAGTACAAAAAATTTATAAATAGCTAGAATTTAATTATTATTATATTGATGGCTATTATTTATCTTTTATAATCTTTTTTGGTTATTTTATATTTTGCCTCTTCAGTCAATTTGACAAGTAAATTTGCCAAGTCTTGGCAGAAAATATGTACGCAGAGATTGTGAAGTTGAAGTTGCGGCGGCGGCCGGCGAGCGATTTTGGACTTGCGATTGTTAGAGGTGAGGTTTTAAATTTTTTTAAATAAAAACAATGCTATTTATATTCTTATACGTATATTATTTTGTGCAATTCTATTAGAATAATTATTTTTATTAGTACTATAGCATGGGCCAAGAGGGAACGAAATTTGGATCTAAGTCCAGCCCAATTCAATCGGCGATTAAAAAAAACAATAAATTATATTTGAACACCGTATTTATAATTTCCGAATTATCCGAAATCCAATCTTCTTCCTCCCCCGCTCTCCCTCCTACAATGATTCCCTCAGATTCTTTGTGCAACACAACAAAATTCTCTACTCCCGCAATACAAACTTGATTTAAATGCCGACTTGAAGGAACGAATCTTCACCTAATTTCATCCCGGACCTTCCTCCAATCATCACCATCATCATCAATGGCGCTCTTACCTCGCCCACTGAAAATTTCGTCGATCACCGGAAGAGAAGCTCCTGCGAGACCGACTCCAATAATTAGAAGCAGCAAAAGCGTTCGAATTAGTCTCTGTTCTATGAAGGATATGGAAATGACGGTTTTGAGTATGAGGAGTGATATTTTCAATAGGGCGAGCTTGTTGTACGGAGAGGTGAAGCATATCGAAACGGCGACGGTTAAGAGTGGGGGCGAGGAGGAGGAGAAGCGGGATTACTACGTGAATTCGGGTTACGCGATCCGGACCCTCCGAGAGGAGATTCCGGAGCTTTTCTACAGAGAGCTTACCTTTGATATCTATCGGTTTAACCTCTTTTCTGCCATATATTTCATTTTTAATTGTGTATTGGTTTTAGTTTTAGTTTGGCATGTGATTTTTGAACTCTACGCCTAACCTCTTATGCTAATGATGCAATCTTTTGGTGGATTATAATGGAAGGTCATCATCATCTTCCCTTAATTAGTTAAGCAAAGAATGGGTACTTAGTAAAGAGAAAAAGAGACTAGTTATAGAATAAAGGAGTGAAAGCGAGATCTCGTTGCTTTAGTTATATGTAATTGTGATGTATGAAGAATTGGGTGTCGGACCAAAACAAAATTATGTTGATTGGTTTAGTTGAAGGTGAAGGATAATAATCGGTGTTGAAAGCTGATTATAATGATGCAACCATCATTACCAATTTACCATACTCATTTAAATGCTCTAAATGAATCATCTTATTCTATTTGGACAATGTGAATTCTATGGTTGCTTGCTTCATGATTCAAGAATGCCATATGGCGGAATGAACTCTAAATGTTATTTCTTGCTCGTGTTTCGCGCAGGGATGATATCATCTTCAAAGATCCGATGAATGTTTTTACCGGTATCGACAACTATAAGTCGATCTTCTGGGGATTGAGATTTCATGGAAGAATCTTTTTCCAGGCGCTGTGGGTCGACATTGTAAGCGTGTGGCAGCCAGTGGGGAAGAACACGATAATGGTTCGATGGGTTGTTCATGGCATTCCTCGAACTCCATGGGAGAGCCGTAGTAGATTTGATGGCACCTCGGAGTACAAGCTTGACAAGGGTGGGAAGATATATGAGCACAAAGTTGACAATATTGCTCTGAATGGATCCCAAAAGTTCAAAGTAATTCTTACTGTGGAGCAACTAATTCAATCAATAGGCTGCCCTTCCTCCACCCCAAAGCCAACTTATTCTAAATTTTCCTCATCACCCACGAGGCATACTGCTGTATAAGATAATCATACTTTCTACACCCTGTTTTGACTCTACTCAACATTTAATTTTGCCAGCTCTTCACGTGCTTATGTTTCAGATGCTGCTGCTAAGAGAGTGGTGGTTTGGTTCTTTTCCTGCGTGCTGTTAAGAAAAAAAAAATACAGACTATTTCCCATATAATTAAGCTGCAAAAGTATTGCAGCCATAAATGAGTATATGTATGTATTTAGAAGCTCTGCTTATCCATAGATCCAAGGAAGGTGATCCAGAATGAAGCATAACGGAATATTACTAAAGAAAGAAGAAAAGTGGCACCAAATATATTAGAGAGAATATTGTAAAAGAAAGAAATATTAAGAAAGAGTTATTTGGATAGGGCATAGAACAACTTCAAGCACATAGCAGCTTATCACAAGCTGTTCTAAGGAGTTCAGTTCATCCTCTTCTTACAAAAATAATTTGACTCGGATAAAAAAAATATACTATTAAAAAGAAAAAAAGCATAAAAGGTTCAAACAAAACAAAGGCAAGCTGAGGCGGCCTCTGAGCATTCATCCATGAGTGTTGACGGCTTCCCACAGCAAGTTCTTGGGAGACATGTTGAAATCTCTGGCCTCGAGGGCCGCCGCTCTGAGAGTTCGCAGCGTCCACTTATTGGCCTCCACGAAGGTCAAGCTCCGGTAAGGCAAGTTATGCTTCTTGCACAGCTCTTGAACAATGGGGGAAATCTTCCTCAAATGGCACCTCGGCAGCCTCGGAAACAAGTGGTGCTCGAGCTGAAATTGCAGGCCTCCGAAGAACCAATCCATCCAAGAGGGGCAGTCGATGTCGATGGTGCCCGCTGTCTGCTTCTCGAACCAGTTGTTCCCCTTGGGCGGTCCCACGTAAACGTTTGCTGCGAAGTGGTTGAGGGTGAACTGTATGTGCTGCACGGAGCAGACGCAGAAGCTTGCCAGCACGAAGAGGACCCTCTCTGTCCAGTTAGGCAAGCACGAGACGAGAAGCGGAAACCACGTCCAGAAAATCATGATTCCGATTATATTGAGGGCACGATCGGGCACTTTCCTATTGGAGATAAGGAGCAGGAATGTTTGAACATAAAGATTTACTCTGGCTACGCACATTACGGGGTAGTATGTGAGATGCTGGTAGCTGATGAAGAATCTGGCGACGGAATCGAACTCGAGCTTCCTCCCGTAGAACTGCGAGGTGAGGGTTTTGAAGAACTTGGAGGAGACGGCTAGCATCGGAAGGTGCTGGAGATCAGGGTCGTAATCGAGGCTGTTGCAAGCGATGTGGTGGGCGTTGTGCGTCCACTTCCACCACGCAATGCTGATTCCGGTAAGGCAGTTTCCGGTGAGGATCTGCGCCAATTTGTTGTACCCGGGGGTCGTCATGATGTTGTAGTGGCCGGAGTCGTGACCTAGGTAAGCGACCTGCATCCAGATGAACCCTAGGAGGCCGCCGGAGAGGATGTGGGTAAGGAAATCTTCGCGGCCGAGAACGCCGTAAAAGCAGGCGGCGAGGAGCGCCGCCACGAAGAAGAGGCTGTAAATGGTGTTGTGCCCTTTCTTCTCGAACATCCCGGATCTGGAGAATTGCGCGGCGAGGTTCCTGTAATCCTTGGATACATCGGAGACGTGAAAATCCTGGAGGTGGTAGCCGGTGAAGAATTTGTCTAGATACTTCCAGGCGGAGGCAGGGTGGAAGGCGATGAAGGCATCGGTGACATCTTGACCGCCCAAATTGAGGAGAGGCACGTCTCCGCCGGGGTGTATTTTCGCCCAATCCGTGACATTGTAGACTTTACCTTGGATCGAGAGCCATAGATCCCCAGGCTTGTTGTGCTTCTGGAGTTCCTCGGTGGTTATGTATTTCTTCCTTTCTGCAGCCATAACCGATCGATTGAACCACTAAAACCTCCTCAGAGGAGGAAATTGTATTTACAGATCCCCTTTCCTTCCAGGACGAAATTAGAAATTGCAGGAAAGACAAGATCCACTTTCTCTCTCCTCCTCCTATATCGCTCTGCAAATCTCTATCTCTCTCTATGGTTGAAGGCAATCGTATCACAATGAGAATGGAATGGAGAAGAGTTAGTGCTGCCGGCGTGTTTAAACCTCTACTTTGAATGTGGAATGCTGAAGCAGTATTGTATGGTTGTTATACATACACACACACAGAAGACAGAGGTAAAGAGGGAGAAAGAGAGAAAGAGAGAATTGGTATTATGGTAGAATGCGCGTTGACAGCGAATCATGCGGCCAAGCGGTGCTTCAACACTTGAAGATATATGTCTTGGCCTCATATAATTAATTTCTCTCTTTTTTAAATTATTAATTTTATTTATTATTTTGTGCTCCTTATTCTTTTATGTTTAAGGTCCGTTAATAAAAATAACAATACTGCTACATTTAAATCTTATTACGTCCTTCATTTTTATTGGGTAACAATAAAAAAATGAGTTAAATCAATAGATACTAGAAAATGACGTTAATTATCGAAACATAAATAGGATTAAAGGCTTGCTTTGACCCTTAATTAGCTTATTACTTATAAAGGAAAAATGAAAATGACTTGGAATATGAATTATTTATATTAGTGGCTGTGGTTTAAAGTAAGATGCATCGTATTTTTTTCTAGTCTCTTGTGAAGTATGTGCGCATTAATATTTTATTCTTGCTTTGTTTCTACGTGGAATATTCCAAAAATATCATATATTTATATTCCAAATGCCAAATTATACACCAACTAATTCCCATTTGTGTCGCTGTTTAGTTACTTCGTATAGTAATCGATCGGTGATTTAGATACCAGTGAAATTTTAAATTTTAAATTTAAATATATTATATGAAAAAAATATTAAATTAGGATATGTCGAAAATAATACCAAATATTATTTTTATAATTAATTTTCTTTCACATATAAATAATCGTGCCATGTTGTTATGATTTAGTCTATGATTTCATAATTCATCGAAAGATCCCTAAGTTTTTGGTTAATCTATAAATAATTTAGTCTGATCCAACATGTCATTATCTAAACAGATAAGTATTCACGCCTCCTCACCCAAAAATAGTTAAAGATAAATGTTACAATAAATTAAATTTAGTATTGTTAAGGACGACAGATATTTTTGTTTAGGTTATTTTAATCACAATCATCGTCTCACTTAGTGTGCCAGACAGAATAAGGAATAGATGAGGTGTTTTTGTATTCACCTTAAGAGTTAAGAGTCGTAAATGTTTACTAATTAAATCAACAAATATCTATTGGCTTTTTATATGTAGCAATTAATTAATGTCTTCGCTATTATGATTAGTATTCTCTTTATTTCACCATTCTGACTTTTACTCTTTGTTTGATGGCACCGCCTTTTATTGTTTAATAATAATTTATTGATTCTTTTCCAACTATAAGTGTTCGAAACTCGCATCCAATTTTTTTATTTTTTTAGAAAAATTAAAAGCTCAAGATTGGCACTGATATCAGTTCTGTTTCTAAATTATAATGAAAATTATAAAAATAAGATTAAATATGATAGTGGTTATGCATTGTATTTGTATAGGGAATAATTGTAATGCATAAGGCCCAGCCCATACTTACTTTGCAAGTGATAATGGGCTATGCTGGGCCTGAATGTATATCAAACTCACGTCCATCCCAGTTGACTGACTGTAGTGAATAGTATACTCGTGCGCTGCACGTGCAGCAGAATCAAAATAACACAAGTGCAAATGTGCAATAACCAGTCAAAGGTGCTTATTTAGTTAATGTCCAAGATAATAAGTTTCGGATTAGAGCTCACTTATCACTACTAAGTTGTTGATGAGGATCTCTGATTAATTCAACTGTAACTGTGAGTGGATGAGTATCGAATTTTCACTCATTTAAACGTGATAAGAAAGTATCTAAACATGTAATACAAGCAGGGTCGGACAGCTGGCCTTAAAATTTAATTTTTTTAATTAGTACACAAAAAAAATTAATTAAGACCATTCTCATTAAAAAAATTGTAATGTATAAGAGGTCAATTTTCTTAATTTTTGTCTAGGCACGTGAAATGTGTGGAACTGACTACAGGTTGAGGTAAAATTCGGTGATTTTTTTTTTACAGAGACATGTCTTAGGTTAATTGAGTTTGGAAAATATATGTGCATAGGGGAGGGGACGACCTTCATATTGTCTGTTTTAGGAAGCAAGTTTTGTTGGTGGTGGCGTTTACTTGTGTTTGCCCCAACATTTAGGGACCACTGTCTTCTCTTGTCTCTTCATAACTTATTTCAAATTCAAAAATAATTCAACATATTTTAAGTTGGTCACAATATAGTGAAGAAGATTATATGATCATATATATATATATATCCCTATCTACTCTTCACTTTCAAAGTCCATTGATTAGGTTTGTTGTGCCCCATTCTATCGTGTCTCAAGATTCGAATTACATAAAAATTGTTGACATTGATGAATGCATGATGACCAAAAATCATGTTTACATGCGAGATTGGTCGTGTTGTGGTGTGTGGGGCCCACTAAATGGGGAGCCTAGCCAAGCCAAGCCGAGCCGAGCCGTGGTTGCGGGTTTCAAAGCTTACCACAGCTAGGTGAAAATTTTGACCTGTTTGATGGGATGTTCTGTTGGCAGCATTTTAAGTGCCAACTTGTAATATTTCTAAGGTTTCTTTAAGGCACAGAATTTCATCAAGCATGCTCCTTGCCTTAAAATATCTAGTCCCCATTTAGATAATGTAATTTAGGGTTGGTTTAATTATTAACCCAAAGACGTTCCATGTCTGATTACAATATTACATATTATCAACTACAAATCCAAAACTTTGCCCACTTTTATAGGGGTGACAAATTCTGTTTTGTCAATTGTCGAGAAAACTATGAGAAATCCCAATCACATCCCTCTACTCAACACGCCATGTCTTGTTCCTGACTTCACTATTTATATGACCTATCTTGCTCCACGCTTTTCTCTTCAATTCACTTATTCATAATCTACTTCTTCTTCTTCTTCTTCTTCCACTTGCTGCAATGGAAAACTTAGCCACAGAGAGCTTTTCTTACAGCTGGTTAGACAAACCACCTCCACCAGCACACTGGCAAGCCCTCATTGAAGACGGCAACGCCAGTTTCCGCTTCCATGTAGCATCATTACCTATTAGTGATGATCTGGTTAATGCGGGTGAAATCTTCTCAGAGGGGCAAATCATGCCGGTTTACGCTCACCGACCAGCAACGGAGAAGAACGCTTCCGTTGCTGCATCGATGGTTAATCCTTCCTTCCTTGCAGCTCGAGGTCGAACCAAGCCTCATTACATCATGAGAAGGTGGAGGAGATCGTCCAAGAAAATCTTGGTCAAGTGTTTGGGCTACTTCCTCAACTCAACTTGCTCCAGGAAGAGCAGCAGAGTGGATGATCTTCAGAGGAAGGTTCTACAAGTTGGGAGCTTCAGTACCAACACCACCTCTCTTGAGGCTTCCCCAAAAAACAGCTCAGCTACTGCTTGTTCCCTTTTGGAATTGGCCCATTTCGATAATTTAGGATATACTTTTGATTTTGAAGATAAATTAGGATTTCATCCTCTCAAAATTGACAAGAATTGGAGGAATTCACCGGCGATTGCGCCATGTGGTTACCCTACTTATGTTTGTTGTGATGATGATGACAGCTCAATCCGTGAAGCTATTCTCTACTGCAAAAGATCTCAATAGGTTTCTTACTTATTGTTTCTTATAGAATTGAGCTTCTTCCCACAGTACACACACTACAAGAAAAATGGCCTAATACTACATTAACTTTATGACACTTGAAAGAAGGTGTAATTAAAATTTGGTTACCAATACACGTACCTATAGCTACATATATCGTAGTACTAGAACATAACGAGTGCCACTATATCTAACATTTGATGATAATGCCATCCAGAAAACCAAAAAAAGAAAAAGAAAAAGGATAAATAGATCATGGCCCTCTTACGTGGCAACAAAGGGTCAAGTTATTTAATTTTCTAATTAAAATTAATTATTCTTGTTTATCAATTAAATATTTTACTATCAAAATTTAATACAATTTTATTTATTTTATTATTTTAATTTATATGCTTCCGTTTAACTTTGTAATTAGTATTATGAATTCTTCTACTAAATGAACTATATAATTATTTTAATATTTATTTTTTACTTTTAAATAATTTTTTGAGTTGATAAAATTCAAAAATAGAGATATAGTATAATTTTTGAGAAATTTCAAATTTATGATATATTATATTATCATTATTTTTAATAAATATTTATTAAACTAATAAAGTAATTAATTAGATTGGGAGACACAAAATTAAAATATTGAATCACATCCAATTCTATATTAAACTAATTATTTTTAGGGGAAATTAATTAATGGACTGCTCGAGTGTTGATATTACATCGTCAAGTACGTCTAATATTAGCGTTGTTAGTAACATAATAAAAATGTGATCACACTTAATGTTCGAAAATTAGTAATTTAGAAAAGAAAAAAAAAGAAAAGGAAAATGTGATAAACTACAAAAGCAGATCTAGCTAAACCCATTGCATATAAAAGATATAATGTTATTCTCAAAACTAAATTAATCAATTAATTATTTTTCCTAAAAAAACTACTCCTAATTATTCATTAAATTAAATGTTGGCTTTTGTGCTATTAGAAAAAGTTAGCGCCAATATTCCCCCTAATATTTGTCCTTTACCGAAAAATAAATGAAAGAAATCAAGTCGGCTTAGGAGGAGAAACTTCCCACTCCCCCACGGATGAAAATTTCATCTCAACTCCATTCTCTCATCCCATTAACAATACGCTGAAATGGTCCCGAATGGATGTATATATGGTGTTATTTTCCAACGGCGTGTTCCAGCAAAACCCCTAAATTCGTGATTCTAAATGGTAAGCGCTAGAATTCTGTTTAAATTTTAAGAGCTTCATTATATTTTGTTAAGAGTAGTTGTTGATTTTCATGTGTTTTGGATTAACATAGTATATCCAGATATTGAAGTTTCTCAATTTTTTTTTCCTTTCATCGTATTTTACCTGTTTTTTTAGATTAATTAGATCTGTACATGTGTTGCATTAATTCTTACTTAGCCTGTATATCAAACAAAATATCTTATGTTGGTGAAAGCATCATTGAACACAGTTATGTGATAGGATGTGGCCTACTGATAAGGCCCAACAGAGGCCCAAGAGCAGTTCGGCCCAAGAGCAGCTCGGCAGCCCATTTACCGCGGCCCACTTACTATAAATAGCTATAAACCGCCTCTGTTATCTATAAATAGTCAGATTAAAGCAGGATTTATAGGGGCATTCACACTGTAATCTATATTTCAGCTCTCAACAAATTCATAATAAAAGAGCTCTCCTCTCCGTGGACGTAGACTTCATTAAAAGTCGAACCACGTAAATCCTTCGTCATTTATTCCCTAACCATCGTGCAAATCTCACCTCGAAAATCGGCGATCGATCATTATGCTTTCTATTACATTAGAATCGTACGTTTGTTTCTCTTTGCTCAGATAAACTCAAATATGAAGATTGCTTATTTCATATGATTTGCAAGCAATGGTATATAGCACATGGTGTAAGGATGCTGATCTACTTTAGCACTTGTGGTTATGCTGACTTTTATCAAGGTATAATGCATTGTAATGCAATTAATTTTTCTTTTATGTTTAAGCCATCCCTCAATAAGTATGAAATGCATATGATTTTATACTTTAGATGACGTGAAAAATGATTTTTTTTATTGTGCAGTTTGCTTGCTGGCTTCGATGTATCAGTTGTCGCACCTTTTTGTTTAAAAAGATTGCCGGCTAAGGAGCGCAAAGCAAAAATAAGGATATTGGTGATTCATTTGGAGGATTGATCTTCCTTTGTAATTGTAACAATCTTATGCAGACCATTAGTACAATTTTTATTCTTGTATCACTTCACATTATATAGTTTTAAATCCTTGTATGAGTAGATTTTTTTTATTGAATGATATATTTTCTTCAATGAATTTTTTTATTTTCACGTTCAAGTTCTTCGACTTAAAAGGAATCATTTATTACAAAATTTTTATATTAATACTGCTGCAAAAAAAAAAAAAGAAAAAAAAGGGCAAAATTAATGATAAGTCTAGTTTAATAAAAAATAAATTAATGTGATTAAACAATACAAATAATATAGAAAATACATTTT
Organism: Leonotis leonurus; assembly: GCA_026898415.1. Lineage (NCBI taxonomy): Eukaryota > Viridiplantae > Streptophyta > Magnoliopsida > Lamiales > Lamiaceae > Leonotis > Leonotis leonurus. The sequence goes on along the minus strand of JAPKLX010000018.1, from coordinate 466,536 downwards.
AAAAGAAAATATTATAAAATTTTGTATTTTTTAAATTTCGTAATTATGTAGCCTTAAATTCTGTTTGATTACATCTGTTACTGTGAGAATAAGATCTCTATATTGGCACGTTGAGTGTGACCACAAAACATATAACCTTACATACTACACATACACAAAACGTAAAAAGAGATTGTCTATTACTACATCTTACCTATCCTCACGCTCGTATACATGGCACTTGACCCAAATGCCATGATAGCATAAGTGTAATAACGCGTAACATATGATGGCATTTAGAAGTGTAACGAAAAGTCATTTTCCTAGTAGTGACATGTAATAAGTAGGATGTGTAGGAGTAGATTGAGAGAGTCGCATGTTTAATTTCAATATGTTTTTTACTCTTCCATCTTATTCTATTTCGAATGAGATCATCTTTTGTCTAACGATGTTGCATTTCCTATAACATTAATAACATCATGACATATGGCATGACTAGGGTTCAAGATTTAGGGTATATATAAGAAAAAATATATTTTATATCTTACACCATTAATTATGTCACGTGTCACCATCTTATTGATATAATAGGAAATGTAACACGGATAAACAATAAAATATCCGAATTGATCTTATTTAGTCGCAAGTTATTCAATTTTGAGGTGCCATTCAAATTTAAGTAATAACGGCATAATCATATGATGGGTTTCGACATAAATTTGAATCTCGAATATATAAATTACAACTCATTCTCATAGTTCGTGCTATCATTAACTAATATTATGAGCAGTGATACACTGACCATAGACTGATGATATTTTGATCGTCAGCCAAAACAAATTGAGTAAAAAATGGTTGCAAGAAAAGACAAGTAGAGACATATAGGGTCCATGCAGACATGCATGCTAGGAGATATGCCAATATATACCAATACCAATACCAATACCAACAACACCATCACTTTTTTGTATGTATTTGCTACTTTTAATTGTTTTTAATTGCAGCCATGCCCTTTTATATAACATTAGAGAAGGGCAATTGTAAGTCACCGCTAGTTATGATTGAAATTAGCCATGAATATGATTGAGGGACCAATCCCTCCTATACATTCACTTATCCTGGCTAAATGTCATTACATCCTTTTCATAATCATGCACCATTCGCTTAACTATGGCCTATTTGATTTAATTTACTACACTGAGAAAAAAATATATATGAAGAAAAAAATTATGATAAAAAAAATGTTCACAAGTTTAGAACTGTGTAAAGAAATATTTTAATTGGTTATGATATTTATTTTATTTTAGAAAATTATTAAATTTAATTTATTTTAAAATATATTAATATGGTGAGATAAAAATGAGACTTCCCGAAAAAAAAGGTGACCAGTTTTGAAGAAACTCATGAAATCGTTCTTAGTAAAAACACTACATTATCTTCATACACAATCACGATACTTATTGAGCGTTCTATAGTGCCATGTAAGGTTCTTTCCGACGAAAAAAAATAATATACGATGCATGACATGAATTAATAGGTACAACTCAATACAAGAAAACCAAACTATAAGGTTTTCTTCTATTTGAGGGATAAGTTTATCCCATGAAGATATGGCATAAAAATATAATTAGCCTTCAAATTTCTTCATTTTTATTCATACTTCATATTTAAATTATAAATTCATCATTGTTTTCCTCATCATCTCACTCTAAGAAGGGATAAAGGATAAAAAAGAAAGGATAATTATAATTTTATCCCACATTTTCATAGAATAATTTTATCCCAAGTTTTCATAGAATAAATTTATCCTTCAAAGAGAAAACAACCTCAAGTTAAAAATATTAACACAAATCTGTCGATAAATTTTTCAGAAAAAAAATGCTGCTCACGAAAGCAAAAAAGTAAAATAAAACGAGTCCAAAATGAAAAAGATGGATTGAGTTGGTGAAAACGAAAGTTGTTGGCTGAGTCTAGGGGACCAGAGACAAATGCTACTGGAGAAGCAATCATGCTGGTAAACGTTGCCGTTGAGCCATTGTATTCTGCATTCCATGTGACCACACCACATGGTTTTATAGTGTTCAAATGATGCCAGTGAAGAAAAGCTGCATGAGGATGTCAATATGTTTTAACATAACGTGCAAGTAAAAGCACAAGTTGTGAAAGAGTACATAAACTGTTTACTCTATGAAGGTTTGATAAATAGCCATGTCTACACATTCTGGGACCATTAACATTTGACCTCAATCCACTGTCACGCGATGCAGTTGATAAAACGGGTGCTGGAGCGTAAGAAAAAGAATTTGCTAACTGCCAAAGATCAGAGAGGGTTTATTCTGTGTCAAAATTGTTGTAGGAAGATGATTTCATTGATTTTTTTGGCAAGGACTTCTTCTCTTTGAGACCAAATTCGATTTCATTATTCCGAAGATCGTAGCGGATAGGAAGGAACAGCTATAAATCTTGCCGAAAACACTAAAATCTGTCGAGAATTTACGATTACCCTCTCGTTTTAAACATTGAAACATAAAAGCTATAACTATCACCGTATAAGCACTTGCAGTAATCACATTATATCCGGTTGCTATTCAAAGTTGAAGCTTCTAATTCATAATTTTAAATTCTCAAGACTTGATTGGAGCTCATCCAGTAGATAAGGCATGTAAGAGAATTTATAACAATATACAAAGTTACTTTATTCATAACAATATATTGAGCTCGTTTTAAAAAGAACATTTATTGCAAATTAATTTATTTACAAGCAAAAAAACCAATAACTTTCTCTGTTTCCTTTTCATTTGTGAAAGTAGAAATAGAGATGTGTGTTTTGTGCCTCGTCGACCGTAGTAGATAGCCATCAATGTCTTAATTTGCGAATCTCTTTTAAGGAAAAACACAATTAAAGTGAAACGCAGTACTTCAAATATAAAATATAGCCAAAAGGGTTCAAAACGAGTTCAGAATGAAAAGGATCTGAATCGCCGTTTAAGATGGCCGGTATCAATTTGCGAAGGTTTATAAAAGATGTTAAAGAGGTGTCGTGCAAGACAGCTTCCTCTCCGCTGGGACCTTCGCATCTTTACTACTGATATAAAAAATTGAACAAATTAGTCGAAATATCTGAAGATATGGAGAACCTAACCGAAACTGCACATCCGGATTGGCGATCAAAATTCAGAAATTAAATCGATGTCCGAAGGTAAACTTGGCCAGATCGGCATGGATATAATAGCCTCTCGACTATAGGCCTTCGGATTAAAATTTTGATGGATGAAAATAATTCGAATGAAATAAAAAGAGGGGAAATTGAATGTGGTAGCTCAAGGAATACGAACCATATAGAAACATTCACGCTGCGTTAATAAATACAGCACTCGACATTCATGAATTTCTCTTCATCACAAATTTCAACTTTCTCAAATTTTGGTACGAAAATCGAAGGCAGAAAATGAGTCAAAACCAAATCAGAACATTGAAAGACAGCAAATGAAGTGATGCAAATGAAGAAGTTGAAGAAGGAAGTATTAGGTTTAGCGAGTGGTGAGTGGTACTTATACCCAATAGGAGCGCAGGCTTCGTAAATTAAGTGGGCCGTTTTATTTCAAAAGCCCAATTACATAGAATCTGTATATCCCTCATTCTTTGTTTATTTTTTATCTTAGCAGTATCTTACTGCACAAACTGTCTCTTGCCGGTTGCCACCTTATCTCAATAATTTGGAAATAAAGAAGTAAAATACTGTGAACTATGAACAATTGAACATTAGAGTTTATATTCTTTTCTTTATTTATAACTTCCTTTTAGCTTTTGCTTTTTTGGGACGATAACAAATAAATGTAAGTTGTGGACGTGAATAAAATAATTAAAAGTTGCATGATATTGTAAATTATGAATGACCCCAGAATCTTATAATGTTCTTACTATTAATTTGCTTGAGGAAGAATTTTCTTTATTTTGGCAATGAGAAATATGCAATCATATATATATTTTTTTCTGCACCAATCAGACTTGGAAATGCTTTCAAATTATATTTTGATGCTATAGAAATAGTCAGTTACCAGTATATTCACTTTTAAATCGTACCACATCACTGTAGTTATATATAATTTGATGGTTTTAACTTTAAATCATATCATCACACTATCTAACATATCACACCGTTAGAAAATGATATACTGAACGTGTGTTTTTGTATCTTTTGTACCCTAAATAGATGATGGGGAAAACAATTTACCACCTTTCAGGCTTTCACATATATGCTAATTGAGCTTTTCTCCAATAAGTGTAAGAAATTATGAACTAACCATGCAAGATCAATATATTAATTGTTGCTATTATTGCAAGATGTTGATAGCTTTCTCATAACGACTAATATAGGACGGCTCAATCGTATTCTATGGGTATAGCTTAACGCGTGTCCATCATTAATATGGTAATGTCACGTAATAACACATCAACATATGAGTCATGGTAAATTGTGTTTTTTGTTAATTTATTTTTTATTTTGTGTTGAACAATAGTAAATAATATTATAATTAATAAACTTTAATTAAAAGGAAAAAATTAATATTTTTTATTATTTAATATTTATTATCCACATTTGTGATAATTTTTTAGCATTAATAATGTCTTTGATATAAATATTCAGATAGACGCACAAGCTGTAATAGTGCGGACCACGGTAATTTAATTATTTCGGGACACAAATGTTGACTATGAATCTTCAAATACGGAACATCATGCTTGTATTAACTCAGAGTAACAAAACTTGAGGGGATATATATGAATATGATCTACCATCACAATTTAATTAATGTTTATAGGCATGCATAAGGCTGAATTTGACCACAGACGGATGTATTTTTTTAAATTGTCATTAATTAAACTAGATTGAAATTACAATATCACGACACAGAGAATTCAAACTCAAGATTTATAGCTTGATATATTAATTTTATACTGTTAGACTAATATATCCAGACGATTGATGTAATTTTATAAAAAGCTAGGCCAACAATCCATAGTGAAACAGACCATTAAGAGCCTCAAACCATGGGTATTAAGTAGTAAGTGGAGGGTAATAAGTAATACGTAAGGAGTGGTTTGGTTTGTGTGATAGGATTTATAGAATTATAAACCTTAAATTTCTATATATTTATTCATTATCCTCCATCTTCTTATGAATTCAATTCATTTTTATGCCTCATAATCACTCAAATGCTTGATTATATAATCACACCAAATTTGACTTGATTATTTAATCAATCATTTGAGTGATTAAGTAGCATAAAAAATAACTAAATTTATAAGGAGGTGGAGGATTATGGATAAAAAGGTAGAGATTTAAAAGTAATAAATCTATTAATCCTATCAATTCTATCACACAAACCAAACTATTATCAATTATATCACACAAATCAAACCACCCGTACGTGTAATCTAAGAGTCTAAAGTTTGACCTTGAATTTACACTTCTGTGTCTGAATAGCTCGACTGGTAATATTAACGCTTAAATTACAGTTCATCTTCATCCTCACATGCTTCTTTATTAACAAAAGCTTCACTTTCCCGCCAACCTCCGACAATATGTTCACCGTCACCATACCCGATTTTATATCCGACCTCAGCTCCGGCACCGACATCACCCGATCTGTGATCACCTCCACGCTCACGTTCATCCTAATAGTCCGACGCCCCCTCGCCCTCCCCGACGGGGAATACGACTCCCCGACCTCCACGCCGCGGTAAAATATCGCCGACGTGGTGTTGCGGTACCAGAAGTAGGGGTAGTTGCGGTTCCTCACCGACACGTCGGCGGTAAGTGACGCGTTGCTTCCCGGCCGCGGGATGTTGGTGCCGTTGATCAGATCCAGTCGGTCCACCCTCACCCCGTTCATTATGATAAACGGATCCCTCTCTTTCAACACCGTGAAGATTATGATCACCAGTGTCACAGCGAGGATGAGCACGACGACGCCCACGCAGACGCAGCACCGGAGCCACCGCCTGCGCCTCTTTCCGTTGGCGGCGCATTCCTCATCACTGCTGTTGTGGCGGTTGGCGGTGGGGGGCAGAGGCAGGAACTGCTCTGACGTTTTCACCATTGACGGCGGAGGAGGAGCTCTAGGTATTTCAATTTTTCGATGGATATGAATTTGGGGAACATTTTGTTGGCTTTGTTTATAATATATAGTGATGAGCATGAGGTATGGTGTTTGAATTTCTGCTAGCTTTGCGACAATACGTCCTTTTCTTTTTCCAGATTTAGGATGAATCTACTTTGATTTTTGCTGTTTGGTTTATTCACAATTAAGTGACTAAGCTAGTATAGAACCTAGTTAGTTTACCAGTGAAATCTAAATTGCCAACTATATATAATTAATGTTTCATTTTAACAATAAATTTCCTCTTTTAAATATCGTCCACTAAATTTGGCACATTTAAAAAATAGTAAAAATTATCTTTTTAAAAAGTATGAATCGTACCATATTTATCACTTAACGAAAGAAGAAGGAAGACTTTCGAATAATTTTAAAACTAAAACTATGTTTTCTTACAGATCGGAATATATCGATTTTATTTTAATTTTGTATAGTTAATTAATTAAATCTGTGTATATCTTATAAATGAATTACTCCATCCGTCTATGAAAATGGTTTACGGTTTGAGCTGACACGCGTTTTAATATTGTGTTTTGACTTTAATAGGAATATGTAGAGAGTGGAGTTATGATCACACTTCATATATAGTTTTAAATTGGTTGTAAGTAGTTAGTGGAGTTTGGGTCTCACTTAAAGTATTGTTTTAAATTGAATTGTGTAGTGGATGTGGTGGGTCCACCTACTATAAAAGGAAAGTTTCAAATGTAAACCATTATCATGGATATCCCAAAATGGCAAAACGTAAACCATTTTGGTGGACGGGGGAGTACAAACTACTATAATTAGCAATTAAATTGTGTTGTTGTATAGGACCTATAGGTAAGAGGTTTAACTTATATAGTTATATACGTGTAAGTGAAGTAAATGCAAGCAAATGTTTATCAAGATAATAAAAATTCAAAAAATAAAAAATCAAAATGTATAAATGTATTAATTACATATATAGCTTAGGTTGGGGTGCCTTGCAGCCGCTACAACTGAATTATGGAATCTAATTCCTATTTGGTGTATGTTTCTGGTTGGATTATATTTTCTAAATATAATTAGGCCCATTATGATTAATTATCCATTTATAGATGTTATTTATTATAATTTGATTATCCTCTCATCTATAATCACAATAATTTTGTTTGTAATATGTGCAGTTCGTCACACTTGATCAGAATTTGTAGTATATAGTTGCAATTCGAGGTTTTTCTCAGATTAAATAATCTAATTTCTTCATGTATTATAAAAATAATTAACACATTAACTAGAGTGAATCATGTTATTATCTATGTGTTTGCGAACCATAGCATATATTAATATTTTAATAATTTTTATTAATTATTATTTATATCTAAAGCTTATTGATTATGACATATTTAATATTAATTAAATAATAAAAATTAAAAATAACAATAATTATAATATCTCGTTTATTTACGATAATTTTAGTTGATATATAAATACAAATTAGTTAATTTAATCAACTAAGGTCGTTATCATTTAAAGAGATCGTTTCTTTTTATTTGCTGGTGAAGAATTAATATATATTATTGTTTGTATAAACGTGAGCTTCCCTAAACATACGCTGGTGAGTTAAATTGTAATTTTTTTCTCATAAAACAAGAAATAGTGAAAGATAAATTACAACTATAATTATCACCTGTACACGTATCATACTATCATACCTTAACTAATTTTAACAATAACGCTTTAATCATCGTCCACTAAATTTAGCACATTTCAAAAATAATAAAAATTATTTTTAAAAAAAATGTGGATCGTACCACATTTATCACTTTTACAATTTACTTTATACAATCTATTTAATAATCGTGCCGAAAAAAAAATGTATCAAGTTTAGTAAGACGGAGGAAATATATTTTTATCTCGTGTTTCATGTTTTATAATTAATTTATTGTCTTTGAGTTCAGGCGGGCTTAACGAAAGAAGAAGACCTTCGAATAATTTTAAAACTAAAACTGTGTTTTCTTACGAATCACAATATATCGGTTTTATTTTAATTTTGTATAGTTTTTTTGTTGTGGAATTGGAGTCTTTGAGGAAGATGTGAGGATTTTTTGTAGGGAGTGTCTACTAAATAGGATATGGTTAATTAGAATAATCAATTCATTTGGAGTACTTTAATTTCACACTTCTAAGTGTTATACTAATCAAGCAAATAATTATTTATTGAAACATTAATCACAAACTTTGAGATATTCTTTGAATATAATCATAATTAATAAACATTAGATTAACTTATATTATTTTTGTCTATCGAAACTTATCCCTACTTATCCTACGAGTAGTAAACGCTCCTATGAACAGTGAGACTAAACAATAATATTTTAGAGATTGTGGAGTTCAACGAACTGCACTACATAGATAATATTATTAAAATCCCACATCGAAGAATGGATAAAAAGAGTGCGTAAGATTTGTAATAAAAATGGAAGTGGAAAATTTGTAATAGTCATCTTTGCGCTTGGGGTAATGACGCAGTTACTGAAGTTCTAACTTCTAACCGAGGTGGGTCAATTGCTGGTTGAAAACTATTTCCAAACTCACTTAGGGCCCTGCTTTGACTCGGCCCTTTGAGAATTTCTGGAAGAGCTTCTTTTCATTACGGAATGCTCTATAATTTTTACTCTCCCAACTAGATTAGAAATATTTTATATTCTAATGAGTATTTACCAAGAATTTCTTATTTCAATCAAACATATTATGCGTCATATTGCAAGTTGGCGGTAACTGGATAGAACCAATTGAAATAAGTAAATAACCAATTTATCAGATACTTTAAATTACTCAATTACACACATGCTATTCCATCGTCCAATCTAACAACTCAGCTAACAAAAAAATATGTGGGACGCATTTATAATTACTTCTTGTATGAGTAATAATAATATACATAGATAGCACAAAATCAAAGTATAGAAAGTCTAGAGTTTGACTTTGCGTTTACACTTCTGGGTCTGAATAGCACGGCTGGTAATATTAACGGTCATGGTGCAGTTCATCCTCACCCTCACGTGCTTCTTCACCATCAGTATCTTCACTTTCCCGCCAACCTCCGTGTAGCTGCCCAACGTCAGCAGACCCGAGCTTATATCCGTCCCCAGATCCGGCTGCGACAGGATCCGATCCGCAATTACCTCCACCGTGATATTCATCCTCATAGTGCGACGCGCCCTTGACCTCCCCGGCGGCCCACGCGCCTCCCCGATCTCCGCTCCGCGGTAGAAGAGCGCCGTCGTCGTGTTCTGGTACCTGAAGGAGGCGTAGTTGGGGTTCTTCACCGACACGTCGGCGGTGAGCGACATGTTGCTGCCCGGCCGCGGCGTGGTGCCGTTTATCAAATCCAGCCGGTCCACGGTTACTCCGTTCAGCCGGATCACCGGATCCTTCACTTTGAACACCGTGAAGATGAGGATCACCACTACCACCGCTTGGAGGAGGAGGACTGCGGCGATGCAGGCGCAGCACCGAAGCCACCTCCTGCGCCTGATCTTTCCATTGGCGTTGGTGGCGGCTTCGTCGTCGCTGCTATTGTGGCGGTCGGAGGCGGGGGCGAGTGGCCGGACCTGCTCTGATGTTTCCACCATGGATATAAGCTAGCTCTCCTTTGATTTGAATTTTAATTTTGAAGGATTTGTTTATATAGTGATGACAAATGTGGAAGCGTGGTGTTGGAGTAGGAATTTTTTCGCCTGCCAGTGTTGAATTTTTGCTTCATTTTGACAAAGAGCCTTTTCTTTTCTTTTTCTTGAGAATATACATATATATATATAAATGGATGAAGAGGGAAATCACTTGAGATTAATTTATTTAATTTCGTATATTATTTTCATAGTAAGTAGATTTATTAATTTATATATAGTGATCCCTCCCGCACGATGAGAATTTTCGCCTACCTTTGTTGATATTGTGCATATTTTCATCTATTTATTTACACTTATTATTTTCTACTACTAAAATTGAGGAAGGGGCAATCCAGGTCAACGTAGTTGTATTAATTAATAGTACCACGCAACTTCAATGAAATGATTGCAATTTCATAGTCAAGCTTAATATTTAATTTATGCACTTATTTTTCGTCATTACTTTTTCCAATTCACAAATAGTTATAACATAGTAGAAAAAATTACATATTTCTTGAATTAAGAAAAAAAATCATATTTCTATGGCATAAATCATGTACGTGTGATTTAATTTTTTTATATATATAAATTAAGTAATTTCCTTCCAATATCTGCACATAAATTTATACCATATAAAATATATTATTCTATCAATCAACTATTAATGTATTGCATAAAAATATTTTCAACATGCTCACAAATCACAATATCGTGTGGTGGGTCAATTGATCAAAGTCCATTAAAAGGTTTGGATTCAAATACAAATTTGGTTGTACATTCTAAATTTATTGTTGTTTTGGTAGTCATTAAATTTCGTTTAGTAGTTGTAGAAATTACTGTTCAATAAACATAAATGAATTATAAAATATGGCTTTAGTTCTTTTTTATATATAATATAATTTGAATTAAGAAACATAGAGATACGATGAGTTGTAGAAAAATAATTGGAATCCCCCGTTTCAACTTTACATTAAATATATATAGTGACAGATATTATTGCAGCCCCTTGACGTTAAATGCATCAATAAAAATTAAGTAAATGCTTAGACCCGAAAAATATAAAATAATAAATATTTTCGGACTAACAAATTAAATTAATGCATGTAGGTCAATTATATTGTAATTGTTGGTAAGTAGTTGGTGGGAGAGTGATGACATTAAACTTGCAAAGAAAAACTCCTTATTAATAATCTAAGTCAAGAAATCAAAACTAGGTTTTTTTTAATAATTTGAATAGGAAGATCATTTCATGATTGATTACGCCCACAGCCCACTATATTACAAATTCAAATATTATTTTTGTCTTTGTGAAACGGGACAGATAACACACATCCACGCACATTATAATAATGCTAGATAATCACATGAAGTATTAATTAAATTCGCGTTTATTTTGAGTGATTAATTAGATTGATAAAATATATAATTAATTATTTGAATAATAATATTATTAAATTAATTAAAAATTGAGTAATTTATCTCAAAGTAAATATTAGATTAACTTGAATTATTTTTATTAATTAATCCTATCATGCAAAATAAACACTTTGCACCTAAGAGTTTTACGTCTATTTCAACTCGAACTTCTTATAAAGTTTTGTATGGAACGGATGAACTACTTAACTATAGAATCAACCTTCCACCAGAAACAACTAATAAGATATATGATTGTGTAATTATTAATTAATAAAGTGATATGGCGGGCGTATATTCTAATTGCATGATCATATAAATCCCATTTATATTTCACTTATTCAAATTGCCTTTCCAATAGTTTTGATTAACGAATCACTGGGATAAATCACCAATCCCTACGGGCTATCGATCTACTAGAGGTTGGGCTATCGTCTAGGAAAGAGAATTCTCATTCCCCGAAAAAGTACTACTGACTTTGCAGCATATGAAATAGCACTTATTCAAATATTTATATTTATAGCAAATCATTTTCTTTGTTTTGCAATAAATGAGGATCTTGGCAAAGAAAGCGTTTCATTCTTGAAGGATCCATGCATGTGAATTTTTATCGAACGACGTAAATTAAGTGTGATATTTGTACGTATCTTCAGATGTACGTACTCGTGTTAAAGGGACAAATAAAAGTCATGACAAATGATGTTCAGTCAAGACAATCAATCATTTTTCATAAACATAATTATACTAAATTAAATTACAAAAATTATGTAATGACTCGAATTCGAAATTTATTAGTTTAGACATTAATCTCCTACCACTCGGAACACTTTTAATACACCAACAATCAATCATTTTTGTTTGAGGAAGAGCACAACGTAAAATAGTTAAATACGAAGTATAATTTGAATGGGACCTTTTGGGCTTTAATATAGGTAGATTAGGTTTAGTTTTAGGAGCCTGTAAAATCAGCCCAATAAAACACGTGATATAAAATGATTTTTGTTGGCTTCAATTTGCAAACTGTTTCAAACTTATGTGACTACTTGAAAATTGAAATGGGGAGACTAGAGAAAAAAAGTCATAATTATTTTGAGATTGCAAAGTAAAATATTGTTATCTAGATTCAAAAAAATTATATTAACCTTTTTATGATTAAAATGATTTTGACACAATTTTGAATTTCAGATAATGAGATACGTGAGCTGCATTTGTATAAGGTTGAATTACACTTTAGACACAAGTTGTATCTCGTTTATCAGTGTCTTTTGTCAAGTGACTTGAAGAAATACACATGCAAATTATAGATACGATGAGATAGGGATGAGACTGGATAGCATTCCTGAAGTCCTGGTCATGAAATTTTTTTGATTTTGTGGTCCCGGTCTTGATCGAGATTTAGGAAGTCTCGAGTCTTGAAATTGAAAAGTTTAAGTTTTGATCACATTTCCAAATAAAGATGTCCTTAATAGTTCCGAATTTTCGAACGAGACCAAAATGTCTCAAATTTATAAAATTAATTTGGTAAATCGGGATTCAGGAGTCCTGAATCCCGAAAATTTCCAAAATCTTAATTTCGGTCTCGATCCCAATTCCAGAAATTTCAGAACTCGAAATTTCGTATCCCGCCAAAACTCAGTTTGGGACCGGGAAAGTCTCAAGTTCCTGATCTCAAATTCTCAACCTATTTTTAAACTCCGTTCGTGTATATGAGCTATATTTTTCTCCTTAAGTTATGTTTTATCATTTCTTATTATTTGTACATAAGAATTTCGATTTTTAAATCCTTCGTTTTATATCTTTCCATTTTTTTATAAAATAGAACTTCACCATTATTTTGAAGCGATAATAATATTTCTTTTTACATGAAGGAGAGGAAGAAGAAGAATAACAAATGTATAATTTTTAATTTTTAAAAAAAATGAGGGATGGAAAATATGATAATTAAAAGGATGATAATTCTTAATTTTATCCATTATTTTACATGATTATGAGTCCATGCATGTTCTCAAATTTCGCGTATGTTTTTAAGAGTCCTAAAGTTTCTCAAATGTCTCATTTCAAATATTAAAAATAAATATTTAATCTTAAATAATCAAATCAAATATTTACTCCTATTAGCATGTAAATTTATTGACGTTATTAATAAATTTGCAAACTGAAAAAGGTAATTAGCTTTAAGGTTTGCAGTGTACCTACAAGTTTGCCAGTGGGTGCATGCGTGCGTTATTTTACTAAAACAATACCCTAATTTAAAAATATTACTAAATTATATTTTATTTTGTAGTAATTCATGATAATTAATGGTACTTTTAGAAAGTGCATGAAAAAAAAAATCAACAGAGTGACTTTTCATAGTTTATGATACTTTAAAGGATCAGTATTCATTAAAGATTACTGACATGTTTTCCACAATATAATCAGTAGGCAGATTTGTCACCACTTTTACTGTCGGCATCATCTACATATATATAAACATATAATAACAGAGCATATTCACACACTTGACTTACTATTTTGCTTAATAAGTAGTGTATGACCAGTTATTTTTGTATCATATATATATTTGCCATTGGGGATGTATCTCTGTTTCTAACAGAATCCATGCTGTCACATTTGTCATTTCTTCCAAATTAACCAAAATGAATATTTTGTCATATCATGCATGCCAACACTGATATTGTATATCAGTAAACATTATCATATAGAAGCCACATTTTAGAAATCAATGCACTTTTTCAGGAAATAAAAAATCATTCCCAAACTTACATATATTGCAAAAGCATATTATGACTAATAATGTTAGGAAATACAAACTAACTTATGTACTGTATTTCATATAAAATAAAGTAAAATAATGTATTTTAAAGAAATATAAGTTAATATTTTGAAAGTAAAACTTTTTTTTATTATTAAAAAATGACCAATTTTTAGTGAGACTGTTAACGCTTATAAGATATGTAAGTTGTAGTTGAAGTAGATTGTCATTTCAAACATGTGCTATACGTGGATTCCACAATCTCTACTTATACAATTGAATAGTGCATCATCTAATGTACATCGCATCAACTTCATAGTTTGTACTACTAAATACTAACCGTTAATCAACTTCTTCTCTTCTGCTCGATTTTTGATATTTTGTTGCACAAATAATTAATGAGTTAGATAAATAAATGGAACACATGATAAATTTTCCTATGAGCATCAACTAAGTATGAGTCATATTCAAATACGATAAACACCTAAAGACAAATGGAATCTACTCTCTCTATATATTTTCTTTTTTCCCCTCTAGAAGACTCTTTATCATCGCCACTTTCAAATATATACGTTACCACATCACAGAAAAAAAAGAAAGAAAAAGAAATGAAGATTCTCTACAACTCTCAACGGACAAAAATTTGTCTGCTGCCTACTAAACGCAAAGAAAAGTGACCCATAAGAAAAGCATCATTCCCTTCCAGTTTTCAACCACCGCCCACCGCCGTCGTGGTGCCGCCGTTCCAAGGGAACTGCGAGTTTTCCGGCAGGGAATCTCCGGCGAAATCTTCCAATCCGGCGAAGAAATCGTCGTCTTCGTCGTCGTCCTCCTCCTCCACCCCAGCAAGGTCCTCGCGGCTGCTCTCCATCTTTTCCGGCGGCGCCTTGGGGTCGGAGGAGGCGGGCTTTTGGCGGGTGCTACCGGCCAGAGAGTTTCGGTGAGTGGGGATGGGGTGGCTGTGCTCGCCGCTATACGTCACGATGAACATTCCCGGGTCGGATCTGTTCCGCTCCACTTGTTTTCGGGCCATACATCCTTTTAACGTGCTGCATTTGTAATAACCCCTTTTTTTCAAAGCAACACAAACCTGATACCATTAATTTTCTACAAATACCATAACAAATTCACTAAACAGCTCCAATTAAATAGTAAAAAACTATGATGAGAATTAATTTAATACCTTGGATATGGGGATCCCTTGATTGGTTTTTGACCGTATTTTCTCCATGACCACTTATCGGAAGACAAATTCTCTGCTGCAACATGGCAAACCTTCTTCGAGTGATACTTTCTGCACAACCAAATTTGCCCCAAAAATATTTTAAAAAATAACAAGTTACTTACTAAATAAGAAGGTAGATCTATAACCAGGAAACCCGCGTTAATTAAACAGTCTTCAAGTTTCAATTGGAAAATTCAAGAAATCTCACACACACAAACATACAAACCTTTTCTTGGACCTCGGACCGGTAGTACTAGGTTTGGAGCCATTGACGACAGAAAAAAACTGCTGTTTCTTCGGAGGTAATGGTTTTTGGTCGGATGATGGTAGATCTTGCAAAACAGAGAGTGGAGAAACTGGTAAATTTTGTTGTTTCCGCGAGAAGGGTTTCCAGAGTTGATGTAAATCTTCTATGAAGCTACTCCTTCCGGCCTCAAATGGATCTTTACACCAAGTAAAGTTGCAATCTTGCTCTGGGTTACTGGAACTTTGGCAGCCGTTGGTGGCCGTAGTGGGAGTGGAGTACACGACTGCGGCGGGAGGAGCGGTGGTGGTGATGGCGGAGTAGGAGCAGCTTCTGACCACCGCGTGTAGATCCCAGTCATACTCCATTTACTCTATTTACTTTTTTCTGCTCTGCTAAGTAGAGACAAAACTGTGGCGCTGACTTTTGGAGAGAGTAGAGAGAGATTCAGAAATGAACGGACCGTTTCTAAAAACAAGTGGAGAAACAATACTGTATTTTATTTATAGAGTAGAGAGAGAGAGAGAGTGAGTGTGAGGACTTTTTGAGATTGGGATGGCATGGCATTACGAGAGGATTTGGCTCATCCTTTTTTTTTTTGGGTATGAAATAATATTAAGTGGGTTTAAAAGTTGACTTTGGAAATAGTCAAAGTGAGAGGTTGGTGTCAGAAAGAAGTTAGAAGTCTACGCGGATTAGTGTTGAAGGGTTTGCCGACAAATATATATCGAGACAGAGCCACGTGGGAAGGTGCGCCTCTCTCTGCGTCTTGCACACTCCATCCTTTTCTCTTTTTCTCTTTTTCTTAATGCAAATTAACCACTTTTACTCATTTCTAAACATTGGTGAAATTTGCCACCTCTATAATAAATAAGTATTTGTAAAATTTGATGCAAATTTAGTAGAAAAAAAAAAGAGAACGAAGATAATTGTGAAAATTGAAAAGTTATTGATGTGATTGGGTGGTGATGAAAAGGATTTGGTGGAGATCAAGTGAGAATTTTATGTTTCCGAACTTATTGATTGGCAATCACGACTTGCAAATGAGGAAAATTATTATTACTAATAATACAACATTGATCAAATCCTGCATCTATACATAGGAGCATCATTTGGAACTTGGCATTCTTCAATTCCTTTAGTTTTTTATAATAGATTAATATTTCTATATGTAAATTCGGGCCATGATGAATATACGTGCTTCAGTGTATTTCTCCCTCGGAGTTACAAATAAATATATATACAAACTTCCTTTTCAAAATTAATAGTAGATGTTTCTATGTGGATATCAACAATCACTTGTTCTGATTATATTCTATGTATTGATCGTTTCGAACACAAAGAAAAGTTTGAGATGAAATATTGACATTATATCCATAATCTTCACTTTTAATAGTCACGTACAAATTTATGAAAAAACTAAAATTCAAGTTCCACTTTATCTCATTTCATTTTTCATTCAACACGTTAATAAATTAATTTAATTTTAAACGTATATTTTATATATGTTTTAGGATGGTGCCAATATTAGTAATTAAATTAAATACTATTCACTATGTCCCATTATTTTTATCCTATTTTGATCAAAAAAAAATCTTATAATTTTAGTTAAAATAAAATAATAATAATAATAAAACGGAGGGTGTATAAAATAAAAAATAATAATATTGCAGCTGAAATTGAAACGATACGAACGTGTAAAAACAGTTGATTATGAACTCATAATAAGCATATGAGTTGAGTATTATTCGCCCAAACTACAATTATTATAATGTAGGGACTGAGCTACTTAGGCATGCACATTGCTTAGAATCATTTTCTTTCTTAATCAGATAAAAATAAAAATAAGAAAACAATCTTTATTCATAAATTATATACGTTTGACTCAAATAAGAAAAGTATGAGACACATGAGCATTCCTTTTCAAAATAAAACTCATTATTTTCATTCCAACCCCTCAAATATCTAGTAGTATATGTCATTAAATATTTTGGTACACATAACAAAGAAATAATCTTTTTTTAATGAAAAATGAAAAAATATTTCCTATATATTCATTGTAATAAATTAAGTGTTTATTTTTTTACAAATTAAGTTTAATATAAATTTTTTTATTTGTCTCTACAATAATTACAAATATTTTAATTGAAATAAATTATTAATCTTAACCATTAATTATATATAGATAGAGGACCTATAATTTTTTTTAAAAAATATTTTTCACACTTTTTTTTATAGAAATATATATTATATATAAATTTACATTTATTTCCACAACCATGGGATGAGATTTGATAAGAACAAAATTGTTAGCTAGCAACTAAAACATATACATTTTATGTCTAATTTTGTTGTATTGCGCATAATATTTTATTGTATGATATAATAATACATTTTATATGATTTTATTTTATGTATTCGTTTGGTGTATAATTAATTTAGATTGTGTAAAAAAGAGAATTCAAATTAAATTTGAATTATCTTCTAGATATTAATTATCAATTCAATAATTATCTATATATTATGGATCATAACTTTTCATTTAAAAAATTCCACATTCTTATAATTATTGTGGAAAATATTTAAATTTATGAATTTGATGATGGCATTTTTCGATTGTATTGTTTCATGTAGTATTTTACCTCTATGTCTCACTATATATGATTTTTTTTTTGGAAAATCTCATTAATATTAACATATATTTAAAAATAACAAAAAGTAAGTTTTTAAAATTTAAGAATTTGATGAGCTTTTTATCTTTTATATCACTAATTAATTTACCTGTAAAAAAGAAACAAGTCATACTCTCTCCATCAACTAAAATTATTTACAATTAAAACTTTTTATTTATTGAAGTGATCCATTACACTTAAAACAATGTAGTAAGTGGAACTCAAAGCATATTTACTACGAATAATTCAATTGACATTAATCATTTTTTCAAACGGAGAAAAAGGAAGTCGGGGGCGTGTGGGGTGTAGGGATGAGGAAGGCGCGTGAGGTGAAGTAAAAGAGATTGACTTATTGAAAGAGAGATCGACGGTTGAAAAAGAGCATCTGAAATTGGATACGGCTGTGGACGATGAGGATATATATATGACATAAGCATGAGGTGGCATGACATCTGCCAAATAAAGCGCGCGCACACGCAGAATACTTCACATGCTTTTCGTGCCAATAGAATCCGATGGCTATGGACATCGCCTCTAAATTATTCTATTTATATTTTCTCAACTATTTCTATGTACACATATTATAAGTTTAATAAATAATTCTTTTTAATAAACATATTATATGTTGTGGTAATTTATATAATTCTCTCACACGTCAAAATAATTTAGATTTCATTCAACACCAATTTTAATAATATGATTAATTTTAATTTGTTATTATTTAGGGAAAAATAGCATATTCACCCCTAGGATAGAAGCTCCTATGGCGAATTACCTCTTATGGTCCGGTTTTGTTCAAATGGGCCCCTGAAGTCGATATGTTGCTGCAACTTAACTCTCTCTTCTAACGGTTGTTTAACGTTGTTAAGTAAATTAATTTTTTATTTTAGTAACTTATCGAATTCAGGGCCTATTTGAATAAAAACTGGACCATAAGGGGTGATCTGCCATAGGGGCCTCTACCCTAGGGGCGAATATGCTACTTTTCTCATGTTTTAAATATCACGTATATTATATTATGTGTTCATTTTCACTAAAAATAAAATTTACTTAACGATGTGTTGGTCCCGAAACGAGTTTAACTGAGTGTAGGGGGGGATACACCAGTCAGTTTTTACAATTAAAACTTTTTGTGTTTCCTGAACTGAAGGGGGGTGTTTCAGTGAGAGAGATGAACTTTCAGATAGGAATCCTTCAGTCTACACTGAGTGTTTGACTGATGGACTAATATCTTAAGTGTGCGGAATGTAGTGGCTTTAAATCTTACTCATTTGTTTCAGAAAACTTAATGCAGTCTTTCTCTTTTCTCTTAGTCAGTATTCAATTGATGTTATAATGAATAAACAATACTGAAATTAAATGAGACAGAGAGACAGGGATTTGGTTTGCGTGGTTCGGAGATAAAAACTACTACGTCCACGAGTACTCGATGTTAGTCGAGGGTTTCCAACTTAATGGAGAGATCTTACAGTGATCTTGAAGTAGACTAAATAAGTCAGATCACTCTTCGGTTACAAGATATTATCGCTTAAGAACACTAGAATGTAGAGACTGAAGGCTAGGTGTTCTAACTGAAAGCTTGAGAGCTTGAGAGTTGAATGCAGCGATAGCAAGTTGTGAATAATGGGTAACCGGTGTCTTGAAGTGTTAAAGCAGCGGGGTATTTATAGTGCTCTCTCAAAGATATAGCTGTTGTGAGATAGAGCTTTAATTTAAATTCTTCCCGTTGGAGTCTTCGTCCTTTTTGCCATTTCTGGTATCTGCAACAAGATCTTGTTCACCAACTGAGATTTTTGCCATAAGAGGAAAGCCTATGTAGTAGGCTGTAACTCAGTAGGAACTTCAGAATGTAGATTTCAGTGCAGACTTTAACAATACTACTTCAGTGGCAGGAAGACTTTGGCTTCTAACTTCAACTTCAATACTTCAGTGGAGACTTCAGTAGAGAGGTCCTTCAGTATTGGAATGCCTTGAATCTTCAGTGTAGACGTCCTTCAGTGTACCTGAAAATAGAACTCCCTAACATATGAGTTCTTAGACAAAATACTAAGATTCAGTACTGGTCTTATAACATCTTTCAGGGGAGGTATTGAGATCTGAATCAAAATACTTATAAATATTTCCCAACACGATGTTAAACAATCGTTAGAAGGTAGGGTTAAGTTGCAACAATTTATCGACTTCAGAGACTCATTTGAACAAAACCGGACCATAAGGGGTGATTTGCCATAGGGGCCTCTACCCTAGGACGGATATGCTACTTTTTCCTATTATTTATTTCATTAATGTACCATTGATCTAAATAATTTAACAGTCAAAATTTATTTTTAGTCAAGTAGAACCACTTTTATTTGATCTATTTCCTATATATATATATATATATATATATATATATATATAAACAATAATTTCAATAGAGCAATTGATTAGAATATATAAGAGATTGTGTAGTACCTGAAATACAATATTCTCAACATAACAATTGATTAGAATATATACAAGATTATGTTACGAATTATCGTTGTTATTATTTTGAAGATGTAAGTGGAAATAAAAAGTAAGGTATAAATGTCATTTCATATATTGAAGATCATTAATAGTGACGTAATTTTTAAAAACGGATATAAAATTAAATCTAGATCTAATGACGTACGGTGGAGTTTGAGCTCAAAAGATTCGATCTTAAAGGTAACCACATCACATTAAGTAGTAGACCAAAATACATGTAGTAAAGTAATTTTGTTAAAATGCTTAACGCCAATTCTTGATTAGTAAAAAATATTCGTAAATTTCCATAATATGAATTTGGAGTTACAATTGGTGGAGAGCAAAATACTATCAGCTCAATTGAATATAAATTTATTTTATCTCTCCACTTCCTTTTAGTTCATATATATATCTGGGGCATTATGTTATATATATAATAACTAAATTACATATTTACATCGTGCATTTCATGCAACTTGTACATAACATATAATAATCGAAATCTATAAATAGAATTTGGGCTTATCTTGAACAGGATCAGCGTGCGTGTGACTAACATTTTCAGTCGCTAACTAGATTGAACTTAAGACAAAAATATTAGCATTAAAAAGGACAAAGATATTACGTATAGGCGTCCCACTAGCTACTTATCTACACTACTAGTATTTTAATAAATGATATTGACTCTGCTACCCAAAAGTTTATAGATTATAGATTATATAATATATATGATCTAGTCAAGATATTGTATACAACTTATTCATTTACCTCCAATAGTATGTATATTAATTTCAAGGTTGTTATTATTGTATCTCACGAGTTCACTAGTACAGTCACAGATAAGAGAACTATATATATATATAATTATGAATTATGGTGAACCCTATTCTACTTTTTAAATATTAGAGCATCTCTTAGGTCATCCGTGACAAGAAACATTGCAATCACGACATAATCATAATACACATCTTTATATAGTTTGTGTAAAGACATGGTGGCCATCATGTCATGTGTCAAGAAGAAAAAGAATACTACTATTATGTTTTTATAGTAAGGAGCTGGAACTGGTTTTGCAATATAAAGCCCAATAAGTGTTTCATATTTCACTCTAACAAAGCCCATCCAAAGGTATAACATTGTGATTAATAATTTTAGTTGTACTAGTCAACTTGAAATTAAGGTAGAGTTTTTTTCAGGGGACTGACTTGAAGGGCTTTGGCCACAGATATTAACCTTTAATCATTAAGCAAAGAACGCATACTCTAAGGTAGAGTTGTAATTATTATAATGGAACGTTCATATAATATATTGTTTTCTGACTATAGGAAGAACTTTAGGAGTTATATATGTAATTGATCTAAAATTCAAGCGTTACGTTAATATGTATGGTTCCAAAATAAATAAGCTTTACGGTTATAAGGTTATAAGAACTTTAGGGTTTGCAGTATTAACCATCTAATAAAGCCCAATAAGAGTTGCACATAAGTCATGTGTTTTGTGCTACTTCATCCCTTCATAAATGCCTATAATTTTGGTTTTAACATTATCTGTATTATCAATAATATAAATCATTAATTTCAAGACATAAAAGATAATAATCATTGTATGATAACAACGTGAACATAAACTGCAAATACAGCAAAATTATTAATTATCTAAATTGATGTTTTCTACCAAACCAACTAGTACTTAGAGAACAACTTCTTATATAAAGTTGAAGAATAAAATCACAACACTCATCTTTTTCTTAAATGATTAGTATTATTATTATACGTGATAATTAAGTTAATCATATGAAAATTTTCCCATTCCATGCCACTTTTAGGCTACGCATGTCCTATCACAATTAGAGGTGAATCTTGTGTCATTTTCACTTTATTGAAAAATGGAGGCCAAACGATAAATGTCCATTTTCCAATTATCAATTTATTGGAAGAATGACTGCCCAAAATTTGACAACCAATAATTATATTAAATGTGATTTGTTAATTGTTATGGTTATATATGGACCTACTTAACCGACCATATTCGTACTTATTTCCACCACCATTATTAATTACTTTATGTTTGAGGATATACAGTATCATGCAAGTTTTTCTTCTTCTTTATGTCTCGTCAACATCACCAAGTCCTATGTCTTTCAATTTTATTTCTATTGTCTGCACTTATTGTGTGCTCTAAAGAAAATATTCCTTGCGTGAGCACTCCTAGTTATTATTATTTTGTAAAAATATCCTACACTTTTGAGTTAATATATAACACATATTATACTAAAATGACATCGAAAATGCACCTCTTTATGTTTACAGTTGTCAAAGAAATGTCAAATAATTTTCGCTAATGTTTCGAATCGAAATTAAGTCTCAAACATAGACTTCGAACCAAAACAACTCATAAAACTAATCATGAGACTCAATCGTGCCAACCAAACAACATCTTTAATTTATTTCTAGTGATAATTGTGGCTACGATTAAAAAAAACACAATCACAATCAAACGCATTGGACTTGTAGAGGTTCGAATTGTGTAATAAAGAAAATGACTAGCAATGCAATATTGTCCTAACATAAATAAGATGTCACTCACCACCCATTTCGCTTTTTTACCCATTCTGACCTTTTGTCTGCATCAAAAATTATAACACATAACATTACAAACTGCAAAGCAACTTTACAGCAATGATCTTCAAAAATTTTGTGTATGAACTATTGAAGACAACTTAAAAATAAAGAAAGAAAGAAACATTAAACACGAACTTTATATACACATGACAAAATCCCGAAAAGACTATTATAGCCTTATCATGCTAGATGAGGTGCTGCTATGTTTCAACAACCATGATAAAACAGAGCAAAAATTGATATTACACACCTAACATATAACACATGCATTTGGATTCTCTTCCATGCTGTGATGCACATGGTAGTACGTGTTCATCGGGGGATGGTACTGTCGGAACGCCATTGCCGTGCCCACAACCGGGTCCGATTCGGCCTTCTTCTCCTCGTCTTTCTTGAGCTCTTCTTTCTTCTCGCTGTCTTCCTTTTTGCCCTCTTCTTTTTTGCCTTCTTCCTTCTTTTCCTCCTCTTTCTTTGCCTCCTCTTTCTTCCCGTCCTCCTTCTTCTCAGGTTCTTTGGATGGGCCTACGGAGATTATGTCGACTTGCCAATTTTTCTTGCGCAGTTTGCTCACGACTCTCACGGGATCTACTGTTCCCACCACCATTAGTGTCTTCCCTTTCATATCGATGGTGATCTCATCGATTCCTGCATCAACAAGGGGTATTGAATTAGTGAATGTGGATCTCTAGATTCACATTTGCAATATGCACGTGTACTAAATCAATGAGTAAATACAAATCATCTATCTATGTCACTAGATCTATACTAAGGGTGCTTTGAATGGATTAGACAATCAAAGAAGCTCAAAGTTATGCAATCCATCATTCACTTATATGATGAACATATTTGTGAGATCAAACAAAGTAAAACACGTTATATGGCGGACTTGACCCATAAACGTAGGTGCATTTATACAAATACAACCAGATTCTCAAGAAAGTTCGAAAACAATCTAAATCCAACACTTGGCGTGCATAACCGGAGAACCTTACTAGCTGTGTTCCATATAAATAGTAGACAAGATGCGTTTCTTTTCAAACGATGCAGATAGGTACAACGTGCTTATAACGTGATCGTTGAATCGAATAATAACAAAACAAATCTCTTTATCCCCACCATTAGTTTCACTCTTATCTCTACATCACAATAATAATCTCTACAATCACTTCCCCCTCTAAATGTTCACCTTTCAGCAAACTATAATTAATATTTTCAACTTTCAATGATCACTAAAAATAAATCCACTCTAGAGTCTACATTTACCTCCCCTGTTTCCAATTGTAAGCATAACACCAAAAATAGAATGTAATAATTTTAGGCGGGAAACAGACTATAGGCAAGAAAGCTAAGCTCTAACAAGGTTGAATCTTGATTTGCACATAGCTTTGAATTGAGAAATTTAAATGAATAAATAAATGGCATCATTATGGACCTGAAAGTGTAGACACTGTTTTGAGAGCCCTTCTTTTGTCTTTCTCTTCTTCCAGATCCAATTTCAGAACTAACTTCTGCACAAGTACAAAAACCTTAATTTCAAAAGTAAATACACAGAATTCCTGGATTTGTAGAAAATGAATAGAGTGACAGTCATATATTCCTTAGTTCACCTACAATAAGCATACAAAAACAATACTATTACAACCCACAAAGGTTGGTAAACAGGAGAAGAAAAAAGTGTAAGATCTGGGGCTTACACAACAAAGCAACAACCTTTCTTGAAACAACCAAGCACATACACACAAAATCCTTATACATGAAGAGATTCGAGTAACGGCTAATGAAAAAGCGAGAGAAAAATAAAGCACAAAAGAGTGAGAGGAAGAAGAGAGAACGAAATGCATGCAGAAAAGGGGTAAACTGAGAAAAGGAAAAGAATCAAACCTTCATTTTGGTGGAGTTTTGTTGAAAGAATTAGTGAGGCTGAAAAATGCAGTTGATTTTGAGCTAATAATTTGGAGAGGGAATGGAAAAGGGAATCAATACAATAGCACAACTGTTTATAGGACTTGAAAATGAGAGAAATAGGGCGAGGGGGGTCAGAAAATATAAAAGAGATGGCGAGAGAAAGAGACAGAAGCTGAATTATGGGCTATTTGAAATTGCAAGACAGGATTGTTGTACATACAGCCAAGATTAGAATACCTATTTACTAAAAGAAATAAAAGGAAAAATAGAAAGGAAAAATAAGTGTTGCCCACCTCTCCTCTATGGCTCTATCTCTCTCACTCCAGAGGAAAAAATGAAAAGGGAAATGAGATAGAAAAATGGGAATCAGTGCTCGTTTCTCCAAAGGAAATGGGATGGGAAGAGTGCCCATATACAACTACTTCACTTCAGCAGTAATGAACCTATTGTTTAATATAATGGGGTAGGGCTAGCGATAAAATTTGGGACCAGCATGTCGGGATTTAGAACTTTTCCAACTTCCAGATACTAGAGTTCCAATTTCTAATGTCCCAAAATTAATTTTAAAGTTTGACAAATTTGGTTCCGTTTAGAAAATTGTGGTCCGTTCATAATTTCGGAACCAATCGAGATCAAGACTTAATATTTTCCAATTTTAAAACTTCAAAGTTCCGAAATTCCGATTGAAATCGTAACTGAATCCAAAATTTTAATGTTTTTCGAGATCGGCACCGAAACTTCCAATTTGATCTAGATTCTCACCCCCGCTAACGAGTACCTTAGAAATGATGTCTTCATAGTTAATATTTCATTCTTTCCGCAAATAATGATATTTTTAAAATCAAACAACACTCTATGGGATAATTTTACTCAATAAATAAATGAATTGTTATTAATATGACATAAAAAATAATGCTCCTTTCATCCCAACTAAAATGAATCATATTCATTTTTTGACCGTTCCAAATAAGATGGGTCATTTCTTTTCCAAGATAATTTATTACACATACAAATTTAAATAATATATATTTCAATCATCACTTTATACCTTAAAGATATATTCAACATACACTATTTAACTATCGTGCCAAAAAATTATCCCTCATCTTAAATGGGACGAAGGGTGTTAGGCGAGCTCCTCTATTAAACCTAACCAATCTAGTTAGGAAGTCTTAGTAGGCTAATCAATCCAACCTAGTTAGTAACTGAAGCCGTGCAACTCCAGCTAAGTCAACTCTTTGAATAATTAACACGACGAAAGAAAATAATTAACGCTTCTTCCGTCCCACTAAACTTGACACACTTTCCTTATTGGGCCGTCAACACATTCCAAAAATAGTATTCCCTCAGTCCCACTAAACTTGACATACTCTCCTTATTGGGATGCTCTACTAAACTTGACACATTTCAAAAATAGTAAAAGTTATCTTTTCAAAAATGTGTGAACCCTACCACATTTATCACTCTTTTTAATAATCGTGCCGGAAAAAAAAAGTGCAAAGTTTAGTGGAATGGAGGGTGATAGGATGTGGCCTCACTACCGGACCCAAAACGGGACCCGAGCCCAAGAACAGCTCAGCCCAACGTAACTCGACCTCGGCCCACAAGAGTAGTTCGGCCCAGAGGCCCATCAGCTCGGTCCAAAGGCCCATCATCTCGGTCAAAACCACTACACCGGATTTGGCGCCTCTCCAACCGCAACTGTCATATGATTAGACTATAAGTACTAGTTCTTAAAGCTAGATGAGGGGTTCATTCACTGTATTTAGAGATCTGGTTATACTAATACAAAACTCTCTCCCCGTGGACGTAGATCTCATTAACGATCGAACCACGTAAATCTCGCGCTCCTAAATCTTATTCCCTCACCGTAAATCCACTCTGAAAAACCCACGATCGATCACTGGCGCCGTCTGTGGGAAACGATATAAATTTCGTGAGACCGATCAACATTTTTCTGGGTGGAAATACGATGACGAGAACTACCCGTTCCAATGCTATAACTGCTGCTGCAAAGGGAAGGCGAAACCAAGCGGGGCCGTCTGCCAACCCGCCTCGCGCGTCCGAGCATGAGGATGCCCACCTACCATCCGATGGGCAACCTATAGCCCGTCACCGAACTCCCGAAGGCCATGTGGAAGATGTCCAATCGAGCCGGCCTAATGATCCCGTTAGCAGTAGGGAGCCACACCAAGAAAGTCACCGACGTGAGAACGTCGTGCCACAACCCCAGCTCGGAGACGCGCTTAAAGCGTACCTAAATCTCCATGAGCAGGAATTCCTCAAGTTCGCCGACAGACATCGGCAACAAAGTCAAGGTAGAGATAAAACCGAACCTCTACCTCGACAAACTCGGTCACCAAGCCCCCGGATTGTCGAGAGAAGACAGGACGACCTTCTCCGAAGACAACGTAATCGCCGAGGTAACGTCTCTGTCTCACCTCGGCGAAGTTCGACCTCACCTCGTCAAAATGTCGGCCCTTCCCGACGTGACGAGGACGACCGAAGAGAGGGTAGGTTCACTGTTTACAGTCGAATCTCCACCCCCTTCACCGACCAGATACTCTATACCCCACTACCGTCAACGTATAGGGTACCTCCAATCAAACCCTACAATGGTACCTGTGACCCCAGCAACTTCTTGTCACAGTACCAATACAACATGCTGAACCAAAACTTGACTAGAGATGCATACATGTGCAAAGTCTTCCCCGAACTACTGGTAGACAATGCACGTAAGTGGTTCGACAACCTGCCGCCCCGCAGCGTCGGGTCGTACGCCGACCTCATACACGCCTTCGACCGACGCTTCTTCCAAAAAGCCGAGGCCAAAATCAGTTCAGCACAACTTCTCACGATGAGGCAAGGACGAGGCGAATCTATCAGCGACTTTCTGGCGAGGTTCTATACCGAAAGCCTCAAGGTCGACCGACTATCGGACGAGGTCCTCATCTCGGCATTTCAAAATGCCATTCACTCCGGCCCTCTATTCAGGGAACTCGTAAAAGAGCGCCCCCAGACCTCCAAACACCTGTGGAAGATTGCCGACGCCTTCGCCGAGGCAGACGAAGCGGACAGAAAGAAGAGGGCAATAGACCGACCTGAAGGTCAGGACAAGAGAAGATCGGAGCACACGGACCAAGGGCAGAACCGACGAGGTGCCCTTGAGAGGATACAACGAGGTCCACTAGCATCTCGCCTCGGACCTCGGTTTAACCCCGAGCAGAATCAACTCACCCCGCCGACCCACGCCCCGCTGACGAAGCCCCGCGCTGATATATACGAGCTCCACACGAACTTATTCCGCAAACCACCCCCATTATCCCGAAGTGGCTCGAAGCGGCGGTCGGGGGACAAATACTGCAAATTCCATGGCGGCTACGGCCACGACACCGAGGATTGCCGAAATCTCGCCTCGGAAATAGACGACCTCGTTCGAGATGGTACCCTCGGAAAGTACTGAAGTCATGGCCAGCCGGACTCCCGAGCTCGGAGTAAAGGCAAACGGAACAAAAACCGAGGTGGGGAAAGCTGTTATCCCCACCAAGACAAAAAGACAAAGCATGACGACGAAGACGAAGACGAGGACCAACCCCAATATGACGGGGTCATAGCTGCCATCACAGGGCTACCTCAAGGTGCGACGAAGTCGTCGTTGAAAGCCGAGGCCCGAAGTCAACCGAAGGAGGAACCTTCACAAAAGAGGTTCAAGAAGGACGAGGTCATCACATTCTCCAGTGACGACCCGGTCCCACACGCCTTACCACATCAAGACGCCACCATCATAGAAGCCGTGGTAGCCAACAAATTGGTCCACCGAGTCTTCATCGACAGTGGAGCCTCGGTAAGCGTGCTTTTCAAAAGCTGCTTCAACCAGCTCGGCATAGAGGAAGCGCGTCTTAGGCCGGCACCCGTCCCGTTGAAAAACTTCACCCAGCAAGAGACTTCGACGGACGGTACCATCTCGCTCCCCGTAACGGTGGGCAGAAGCCCGTTATCTTCCACGAAGATAATTACCTTCTTCGTCGTCGAGGCCAACTCCCCGTACAACGTCATCTTGGGAAGAGATTGGCTCGTGGCAACCAGGGCTGTCTGCTCGGCCTACCACCTGACGATCAAGATCCCTTCCAAAAATGGGGTAATAACGCTAAGGGGAAACCAGAGACAAGCCAAGGAGTGCATGCAGGTCGCCCTCCGAGGGTTCGGGGTACAGCACCCCCAGGCATAGCAGTTACAGAGCCCCGAGGTGGTAGAACCGATGTCGCTACCACCCGTAGAGCGGGTTGAGGACGTCCCACTGTACGAGGACGACCTGTCTAAGGTCGTCAAAGTTGGGTTCGTCGGAGGAGCCGAACTACGAAGCCAGGTGATCCAACTACTTCGGAAGTTCAAAGACATCTTTGCCTGGTCGCCTCTAGACATGACTGGGGTGTCACCCGACATCATTACTCACCACCTCAACATCGATCCCGAGGTGAGACCAGTTCGGCAAAAGCAACGAGCGTTTGCAGCCGAAAGAAACCAAGTGATCCATGACGAAGTGCAACAACTACGAAGAGCTGATATCCTATTCGAAGTCAAATATCCGACGTGGTTAGCCAATCCCGTCATGGTGAAAAAACAAGGAGGGGGATGGCGCATGTGTGTCGATTACACCGACCTCAACAAACACTGCCCCAAGGACTGTTACCCTCTCCCCAACATTGACAAGAAGGTCGAAGCCCTGGTAGGCCATCAGGCGTTTAGCTTCTTGGACTTGTATAAAGGATATCACCAAGTCCTCATGAATACCGAGGACGCCCCGAAGACAGCTTTTATCACGGACTTCGGCATCTTCGCGTACAAAAAAATGCCCTTCGGACTTAAGAACGCCGGAGCAACATATCAAAGAATGGTCGACAAGATATTCGAGCTTCACATCGGCCAGATCTTGGAAGTGTATGTCGACGACATCGTCGTCAAAAGCAAGGAGGTCGACACTTGCCTAAACGACCTTCAGGTCGTCTTCAACCTACTCCGCGAAACCAACCTGAAGTTAAACCCAGGGAAATGCACTTTCATGGTTCAGTCCGGAAAGTTCCTAGGATGTTGGGTCTCCCGCGAAGGACTAAAAGCCAACCCGGCCAAAGTGAAGGTCGTCCAAGAAATGCAAGTCCCGAAGTCCATACACGACGTCCATAAACTGACGGGCTGCCTTGCTGCGCTAAGTCGTTTTTTATCCAAGGCAGCCGAAAAACAGCTCCCGTTCTTCAAAATCTTGAAGAAGGCTCCTAACTTCGAGTGGAACGACGAGCATAGGATAGCATTCGAGAACCTAAAGAAGTACCTCGCCAACCTACCTACCTTGTCCGTCCCAAAGGAAGGCGAAGTACTCTCCCTATACCTCGCCGCTTCGGACGAATCAATTAGCGCGGTCCTAGTTCGGGAAGAAGGACTTCGGCAGCTGCCTGTCTACTTCATAAGCCGAGCTCTGAAGGGACCAGAGACAAGGTACCAACAATTAGAGAAGGCCGCACTTGCGTTGATAAACGCTGCGAGGAGACTTCGGCCGTACTTCCACGCACATCAAATACAAGTCCTAACCGACCTCCCCCTTCGGCAAGTCCTCACAAAACCCGAAGCGTCAGGTCGGATTGCCAAGTGGGCGGTCGAGCTCGGCGAGCATGCGATCTCTTTCGTACCTCGTCAAGCCATCAAGGGACAAGCCCTTGCAGACTTCCTGGTTGAAGCAGGGTTCATTGAAACTCCGAAACCCACCGAACCAGTTGACGATAATACCCAAACAGAAGAGCCGAAGTCACCCCCCATAGATTGCTGGCAAGTCTATGTAGATGGAGCTTCAGGTCGTAAAGGAAGTGGCGCAGGGATATTATTCATTAGCCCGGAGGGAAAAGAAATTACTTACTCCCTCAGATTCAATTTCCCCACGACCAACAACGAAGTGGAATACGAGGCTCTTCTAGCCGGACTTCGTCTCGCGAAAGCACTCCAGATACGAGCTATACAAGTCCATAGTGACTCGCAAATCATTGTAAGTCACGTGCTAGACAAGTACGAGGCCCGAGGTGAAAGAATGAGGAAATACCTCCAGAAAGTCCAAAACCTGCAGCACGGCTTCGCATATTTCGAGCTGATACGAATCCCGAGAGGTGATAATGACCGAGCTGATGCACTAAGTAAGCTCGCATCGTCATCCACAACTTCTCCCGTGGAAGAAGTACAGGCCCGAAGCATAGACGAAGCCGAAGTAAGTATGGTGACTGACGACGAGCCGAACTGGATGACACCACTTCGGCATCTCTTGGAAAAGGGCGAACTCCCTGCAGATAAACTCCAAGCTCGGAAGCTCCAGAGCAAATCCGCGAACTACACGTTAGAGCAGGGAGTGCTATACAAGAAATCATACCTCCAACCTCTCTTACGATGTGTAGGACCCAACCAAGCAGACTACGTGCTGCGCGAAGTACATGAGGGATCCTGCGGTAGTCACATCGGAGCTCGCGCCTTAACCAAGAAGGTCATGAGATGGGGTTACTACTGGCCGACCATGCTTCAGGACGCCATCGACCTCGTCAAGCGCTGTCCAAAGTGCCACCTCCACGCAGTAGTAACAAGGGTACCACAAACCGAACTGACCAGCATGCAAAGCCCATGGCCGTTTATGCAATGGGGAATTGACATCGTCGGCCCGTTCGAGCAAGCTCCTGGTCAGCTGAAGTTTCTTATTGTAGCCATTGACTACTTTACGAAGTGGGTCGAAACCGAACCTCTAGCAAAGATTACGAGCAAAAAGGCCCTCAACTTCGTCTGGAAAAACATAGTATGTCGCTTCGGCATACCCCACATCCTCGTCTCAGATAACGGAACACAGTTCACGGATAAGACGTTTAGAGAATGGTGTGATGAATTAAGAATCCAGCAGAAATTCACTTCGGTAGCCCATCCTCAAGCGAACGGTCAAACCGAGGTGACCAATCGGACCATAGTCAGAGGGTTAAAAACCCGCCTCGATAAGGCTAAAGGCGATTGGGCAGAAAACTTGCCCCAAGTCCTATGGTCCTATCGAACTACTCCTCGGACATCACATGGAGAAACCCCGTACAGCCTCGTCTACGGAACCGAGGCAGTCATCCCAGTGGAGATCGGCTTACCAAGCCCTCGCACGCTCAACTTCGCCATTCAAGAAAACGAAGAAGGACTTCGCACCGATCTGGATTTGCTAGAAGAAAAGCGTGACCAGGCTTACATACAAGAAGCTCGGTACAAGCAGCAAGTAGCTCGGCATTATAATACCCGAGTGAAACATCGGCAATATCAAATTGATGACCTCGTGCTCAGAAACAACGAGGCCAGCAAGGCGGAGAAGCTCGGCAAGCTAGAAGCCGCCTGGGAAGGACCATACCGAATTCTAGAAGTCCTCGGTAAAGGGTCGTACAAGCTCGCCCACCTATCCGGCGAACCAGTACCCCGAACTTGGCACATTTCCCATTTGAAAAAGTATTTCTTGTAAAGTAGTTCGAATCGCTAGTTCTCATCCCATGTAATTTTATGAAAAGCCAAAATTCCTTACAAGTCCTTAGACGAAGTGGCTAGAAGCCTAAACTTCGTTCCTAAACGAAGTGGCACCTCGGAAACTTAAACTTCGTCCTTAAGACAGCGTAGCTGGAAGCCCAAGCCTAGCCCATTGGACGAAGTAGCAACTCAACACACCCAAAACGTTGTCAGCATACGCTACAAGTGACAAGTGAGCTCGTCAAAAGAATGAATTTTATTAACAAATGTCTCATTCAGGTCGTTACAAGTGAGCTCGGTCATACAAGCAAGGATAAGAATCCTAAGCTACACTACAAAAAAAAAAATATAATAATAAATGTGTACGCTAAGGCAGAGGTTCCGAGCCAGATCGTCCGCTAAAACTAAGGTACTTCTCTACAAAACCTTGGCCAGAACTTGAGCCTGCATCCTGACCGAGCACCGAGTCCAAAAAGGCCATCCCTTGACCTCGGCCGAAAGGACCTCGGCCCCGTCCTACGGGAGTAGCTCGACCTCAGCCCCGACTAATCAGTGAAGTTCGTCCTCGGCCCCCGGCAGCGCGTCGACCTCCACCACGAGACATGATAGCTTGTGTCTGTTCCCGGGTTAACGCCGCGCTAGGGGGGTGCACGCCTGCCAAGCGACCATCCAAAAAATCTTGCGAAGTTGAATCATGTCAGGCCTTCTCGGACTGCGCCCATTTCTTCAACTTCGGCTTACGTTTTAGCACCGTTTTGTACAGGGAGCACAGCCTTAGTAGCTCGTCCTCCTGCTCACGAACTTCCCAGGAGCCTTCACCGTACCTCTCCAAGTATCTCTTCACTCGGGCCCGGACATCTTTGACCTTCATTTGCACCTCGGATATGGTCATGCCTCCACCCTTGTGAATTATCTCCTCATACTCCTCGTGCTCTTCTCCCATGGCCTTAAAAGACTGAAGATCCTCCTGTGCCCGTTGGAATTTATCCTCGAGCTGCAAGAACCGAGCATGCTCCTCGTCGAGCTTCTCTTGAGCAGTTCGGAGCTTTGCCTCCATCTCCACCTCGACATTGGTAGCTCGGCTCTTCCAGCACGCAGCCTCGACCTCGGCTACTTCGAGAGCTCGGTGAAGCTCGGCTAATTCACTCGCAGCAGGGATATCGCACACGTTGGGAGCAGACTACACAAAATTCAAAGGACAAGTAATTTAGCAAAGGAGTCTCTTATATACTTGGCAAAACAAACGCCACCCTATTGGTGACGAGGTACAATGCTACAAAAAAAAAAAAAAAAACAAAATTATCTACGAGGCCCCACCGACCTCCTCTCCTCCGCCCTCCGGGCCCCCACCTCCCTCCGCCTCGGCAGCAGCAAGCTCGGCGATGATGGCCTCCAGTCTATCATCGCGATCGACCGGGCACCCCCGCACGGCCTTCTCCGACAGCAAGGCCCGCTGCTGCGCCAACTGCTCCACCACCGGGATAGACGAGGTGCACTCCACGAGCACCTCCGCATACTCCCGCAACATGTCGTCCTTGGTCACCACCTCGTACCCGTATTTGGCCTTGTCCAGCTCCGGGTAGTCCTTGGCAACTCGGTCGAGTGTTGCCGAAGTAATCGGCGTACTCATGGCGCTCACCAGCTGCGCCGCCATGTCACCAAAGTGCTTCGAGCGGAAAATCCGCTCAGCCACACCTCGGATCACACCGCCCTGCTCGGCTGCGGCCGCACTTAGCCTATCCCGATTCTCCACCTGCGCGGCCCTTAGTCGGGCCACCTCCGCCTCGAGCCCGGCCGCGGCTCTCCTCACCTCGTCTGCCGCGATCACCGCCTCGGCCTCCCCTCGCCTCGCCGCCTCCGCCGCGGCAGCAGCTTCCGCCTCCCGCTCTGCCGCCCTCGCTGCCGTCGCCTTCGCCGCTTCGAGCTCGGTGAGCAAACCTTTAATCTGCTCCGCCCTGCTCGTGACAAAGCGCGAAAAAGCAGCCACCCCGTCCAATACCACCCCGACCTCCTGCACGACGACGCAACATTAATACAAATTCAAGAGGCACAAAACTGCATAAAGATCTACACTTACCTCGAGGTAGGGCAGCCCCTGAGGCGCGTCCAGCTCGGAGGCATGAGCCCCCGAACCACCTCCCTCTATCCGAGGTGGGGACAGGTCGATCACCGGTGGGGGCTGTACAGTCGCCCTCTTCGCCGGGGTGGGGGTCGACGTCTCCCCTGCCGCTGACGGGGCCCTCCTCCTCTTCCTCTTCTCCTTCCTCAGCAGCGCGGCGTCCAAGGCCTCGGGATCCACTGCAACCTAAAGGAAAAACGTTAAAGCGCAGTTCGGTAAATTCAGTTCGACCTCTACATCAAACCACAACTCACCCCGATCCACGTCGGCAGCCGCGTCGTACGAGCCTAGCCCGTACCTCGACAGCTCGGCCTCGGTATATACCCTCTTGATCGAACCGAGGTTAACCAAGCTCTCCTCGAGCTCACCGACGGGATCCTCCGCGGCCTGCGACCCAAATTTGGCCCTCGACCACGGATATAGGGGCACTCCTTCAGCCCGGCAGAAGAAGAACTTCTTCTGCCAGTTCGACACTTTCGATGGGGTCTCCAGCTTAAACTTATTTACAGCCGAGAGGTAAACCCACCCCGTCGGCCCGCGCTTTACGCGAAAAAAACGAAGCAGCCCGTCAACCGAGCTGACTCCACCTCGGCGACCGACCTCGACGCAAAAACCTACTATCTGTTTTATCGAAGACGGCGCGAACTGCCCCAAAGGGACCTTTAACCTATCTAATAAATCTACAAAAATCGAAGGCAAAGGAAAACGAAGACCGAAACGCAAATAGTCCTCGTACACCGTAAAAAAACCACGGGAGGGGAGCTACCCCTATCCTCCTCCCGAGGTAAAACCATCTCAAGCGAGTCTGGAAACAAGAACGTTCTCGCAAGGTTTTGCATGTGCAATTCGCTCATGCTGGAAGAATAAGACAACGCCTCGTCGGACCCAACCAACGGGCAGAACTCTATCAAACTATAGGCCGGAGGGACAAGCGCACGAGTAAAAACCCTCATAGAAACCGTCGCCGGGAAAACCCTAGCAGACGACGGCGACGCCTCTACGTTCTCCCTAGCCACTTCAATATCAGTTGGCGTACGAGAAGAAGATGAAGCCATGATCAAAAAATAACTTACTTGACAGCAAGTGGTGGAAAGTTTTTCTTTTTTTTCTCCGTCTCGCCGGAAAATCACAATGCAGATGTCGAGAGAAAGTGCGAGAGTAGGGTTTCGCAAAAGTGAAAAGTGTTCCTTTGGCGTATTAGAGAAGCTTTTAAAAGGACAGCTTTTTCGCTTTTTTTCAACCGCCTCTTTTGCAAAATCCCGCCTCTTCATAGGCACCAATCTGCGATCGACACGTGTCCTAGGCGTCCCCAGAATACAGCTGTCTCCCACTCAGCCGAATCACTACCTCGACTTCGGCCTGACATTCACCTCAGCAACAACAAGCTCGTCTCCTCGTCAAGCTCTTCCCTTCGCCCCCTCACCGACCTCGCCAACACCTTTACTTCGTCGACGAGCTTCTTTTTGGGGGGGGGATGTGATAGGATGTGGCCTCACTACCGGACCCAAAACGGGACCCGAGCCCAAGAACAGCTCAGCCCAACGTAACTCGACCTCGGCCCACAAGAGTAGTTCGGCCCAGAGGCCCATCAGCTCGGTCCAAAGGCCCATCATCTCGGTCAAAACCACTACACCGGATTTGGCGCCTCTCCAACCGCAACTGTCATATGATTAGACTATAAGTACTACTCCCTCCGTCCACGAAAGTGTTTAACATATTTCCTTTTTAGGCCGTCCACCAAAGTATTTAACACTTCAAACTTTCTATTTATAGTAACTATTCTATACACACAATCCAATTAAAAATTATAAATCATGTGGGACCCAACCTCCACTAACTCTACTTTTACACTCATTTCACACTCCACTCATTACACCTTTTACACTCCTTACACACTTTACACAAAAGTCAACAATTTTTCTTAAAATCCGTGAAAGTCAAAGTGTTAAACACTTTCCAGGACGGAGGGAGTAGTTCTTAAAGCTAGATGAGGGGTTCATTCACTGTATTTAGAGATCTGGTTATACTAATACAAAACTCTCTCCCCGTGGACGTAGATCTCATTAACGATCGAACCACGTAAATCTCGCGCTCCTAAATCTTATTCCCTCACCGTAAATCCACTCTGAAAAACCCACGATCGATCAGAGGGAGTAAAAGTTATCTCCTTAAAAAAGTATGAAGCATATCACCTTTATTACTTTATACACTTTTTTTAATAATATGAAGAAAAAAAAAAAGTGTGAAGTTTAGTTGGACGGATATATTATATTCTTATTCCTGGCCACGCGCGTAATTGAGGCCTTGAGATGCTTATAGTTTCGAAGGGCCTTGTTCGAGTGCCACGTCAGCTTTGCGTCTTAATTTCCCATTTTTCTTATAACATTATTATCCTAATTATATCTGATCCTAAACTTTATTGATGGGTACGTAATTAAATTAATTAATTGAATTCCTTAATTGTTTAAAATTTAACGTTTCATATCGATTATCAGTAAGTGTCCGAATATTCTTCTACCTATAGTAATATTTTGAAGTATGGCAAATACTATTATACATACCATTAATGATTAATATCCCAACGTTTATATTATTTTTTACGTGGCTATAAATATAAGCTTTTCAATATTCTTAATTTTCCGTATTATCTTGAACTGCTCATATTATGCAAATACTTGGAGTCATATTATTTTCAATCCAATCATGGTCTAACTATCAAATAAATCGAATTATGATGAAAGAAATGAAATTAAGATGTGAATATTTGTTTAGTTTATAACAAGTCAACACGGATAAGATGAGTGATATGGGTCACTCCCATTAATTTGCACTTCGATCGATCATCTTTATTTGGTCACGATGAATTAGCACTTTTGAAAATATTTTATAGTTGGTGGAAAATGAAATTAATAAACATATTATAAAATTTTAATTAAGATTTAATTAAAGTTATTAAATGAAGAAAAACAAGGTTAAATCCTAAACATAAAACTATATTTAATTTTTTAATAGTACTATATTTTAGATATTTGATATTGAATTTGTTATAAAAGTCAATCTCTTATTTCATTAGTGATTGATTCAAACATGATAAGATACTATGAATGTGAATATTATAAAATTTAAGACTTATCAACTATGTAATAAAAGACCAGCTGATGTCCTTGAGAATATATAGTTTGTGTGAATGATTATGTTTGGGTTATCTATTTTGAATACTCTATATTTTGATGGATCAATATTCACTAATTAATTAACATAGTAACCTAAATTCAACTTGCCTTGAAAATGTTCATCCACGCTGTTCGATCTTAATTTTCAGAGTGATTTTACGATGATAGATAAAGAACAGGAAGAACACAAGATTTACGTGGTTCGATCGTTAATTAGATCTACGTCCACGGAGAGAGGAGAAAATCATTATATCACTGTTCTCTCAGATTACAATTTGTCAAAAAGTCCCCTCTATCTCTTATGGCCGTCCTATTTATATGTAATGAATTACAGTTATAGTTGGGTGGAGATCGTGGAGATCGTGGGTGTAAATGGGCTGAACTGGGCTGAGCTGTTCTTGGGCCGAGGTAGCTTTTGGGCTTCCTTATGGGCCGAGCTACTTCTTGGGCCGAGGTAGCTTCTTGGGCCGAGCTACTTTCTGATGATCGTTGCCGAGGCCTGGTTACGTGTGTTGGGCCTTAGATTTGGCGAGGGTATATATATCCTATCACATCCCCCCCCAAAAAGAAGAGAAGCAAGGATAACGAAGTGAATTTATCCGAGCTTCTTTCTGGTGACAAAGTGGATTTATTCGAGCTTCTTGTAGATCGGCTTGAGATTCTGACGAGGTGAAATTTCCGAAGTGAAGTGTTTTGACGAAGTCGAGGAGGCGATTGTGGTGGTGGAAGACAACTGTTTGTGGAACACTGCCTGTGCCACGCGTCAACCTCGCATTGGTGCATTTGAAGAGGCGTTTTTAGAAAAGGCGGAAACTTTGCGTATAAAAGCTTGCTTCGTACGCCTTGAATCACTTTACCTTTTCGAGAGTTTCGCATTTATTCTGCCAAATTTGCAAGAGATTTCTTCCCGTTCTTTTCATCGCCGTCGTTTTCTTCAGTGAAGTAATCGGAATATTTCTGTGCCAAGTAAGTATATACTTTTTATTAAAAATGGCTTCTTCTTCTTCTCATTCCCCGATAGATATAGAGAGTGTAGAGGTTTCTCCCTCGCCGCCTAGGAGTTTTCCGGCGAGGGTTACGGTGGGGGTGTTTACCCGAGCTGTTGTTCCTCCCGTCCTCCAAGACGTGGAGTTTTTGCCATTGGTTGGGTCGGATGCGGCTCTTGAGTACGCTTCCACGATTAGTGTGTCCCATATGCAAAACTTAGCTTGTAGGTATTATTTTCCGGAGTCCCTGGAGATGGTTCTACCTCGGGCGGGGGATAGGGGTAGCTCGCCGCCTGAGGGTTTTTTTACAGTTTACGAGGACTATTTGCATTTCGGTCTTCGGTTTCCTTTAGCTCACATTTTTGTCGATTTTTTTGGAGAGGTTCAACCTGCCACTAGGGCAGTTGGCACCGACCTCTATTAAGCAAGTGGTAGATTTTTGTATAAAGGTCGGTCGACGAGGTGGCTCGCCCTCGGTCGACGGCTTACTTAGGTTTTTCCGGGCCAAGCGCGCGCCGACGGGGTGGGTGTACTTGTCCCCTGTAAATATATTCAAGTTAGAGACTCCGTCGAAGGTGTCGAATTGGCAGAAGAAGAACTTCTTCTGCCGAGCTGGAGGGGTGCCTTTGAATGCATGGTCAAAGGCCAAGTTCGGGCCGCAGCTCGTTGTGGATCCCGTCGGCGAGCTCGAAGCGAGCTTGGTGGACCTCAGCTCGATTAAGAGAACGTATGCCGAGGTCGAGCTGTCTAGGCACGGGCTAAGGCCATGCGACACTTCCGCCGACGTGGATCCGGGTGAGGTTTCACTTTGTAGGATCTTTTTGTTTTTGTTGATTTCTGCACTGATTTCTAACGAGCTTCTTTTTCGCTGTGCAGTGGACCCAGAGGAGTTGCACGCCGTACTCCAGAGGAAGAAGAAGAAGAGGGCGAGGCCTTCTACGGAGGAGGTTCCACGTCTGCCGCCGCTGTCGAGGACGCCGGTGGTGGAGAGGCAGCCGAGCCCGCCGGTGATTGATCTGTCCCCACCTCGGAGGGAGGGGGGGTCGAGTTCGGCAGTCCTACTTCCCGAGCAGGAGGGTGCTCGGGGTTTGCCGTTTCTTGATGTAAGGAATTGCGTTTCGTTGTCTACGCTTTTTTTTTTTTTGCTGTATTGATTTATCCTTTTGTAGGAGGCCGACCTGGTTTTAGCCGGGCTGAGGGGCATGGCCAACTTCGTAGTTGGCGGAGTCGACCAGTTCCGGAGCCTATCGGCCGAGCTGGATGCGGTGAAGGTTGCGGCAGCGGAGGCGGAGGCAAAGGTGGCCGCGGCGGAGAGGGAGGCGAGGAGGGCTGCGGAGCAGGAGGCTAGGGCCGCTGAGGTGGCCGGGGAGGCGGAGAAGAAGGCGGCCGAGCTGGGCGCCGAGGTGGCCAGGTTGAGGGCCGAGCTGACGGAGGCGGCTGCTGGCCAGGGCGGGATGCTGCGGGCCTTTGCCGAGCGGATATTCCGCTCCAAGCACTTCACCGGGACGGTGACGCAGCTCGTGGGTGCCATGAGCTCTTCCATCACCGCGGCGGCTCTGGACCTCGTCGCCAAGGATTACCCGGAACTTGACAAAGCCAAGTACGGGTATGAGGCGATGACCAAGGAGGAGATGCTTCGGGAGTATGCCGAAGTTCTCGTGGAGTGCACCGCGAAGGTGCCCGTGGTGGAGGTGCTGGCCCGGCAGACGTCGCTTCTGTCGGAGGGGGTAGTTCGGGGCTGCCCGGCAGACAGGGATGATAGGCTGGAGGCTGTCATCGCCGAGCTGGCGAGAAGTTCGGCTGCCGAAGCTGCTGGAGGCCAGGGGGGCGGAGCCGGCGAGCAAGAGGTCGGTGTGGAGGATCCTTAGGATTTTTTTTTTTGTAGCTTTGTACTTCGTCGCCGCTAGGGCGGCGCCTTTTCCAGTATATATGAAAGAACTTTTTGGCTGAATCTTGTTGGTCTGCTTTTGTAGTCTACTCTTAACTTCGACACTTCGCATTTTGACAAAGAATTGTCTGTGCTTCGTCGAGCTCTTGAGACTGCCGAGGTCGAAGTTGAATGTTGGAGGAGCCGAGCTGCTAACATTGATGTGGAAACCGACGCAAAGCTCCGGGCAGCTCAG
This sequence comes from Leonotis leonurus, assembly GCA_026898415.1. Lineage (NCBI taxonomy): Eukaryota > Viridiplantae > Streptophyta > Magnoliopsida > Lamiales > Lamiaceae > Leonotis > Leonotis leonurus. The sequence goes on along the minus strand of JAPKLX010000018.1, from coordinate 425,529 downwards.
GAGAAGCTCGACGAAGAGCATGCGAAGTTTTTGGAATGCGAGGACAAGTTAAACCAAGCCAATGAGGATCTTCAAACCTTTAAGGCTATGGTCGAGGAGCACGCCGAGTACGAGGACCTCATCCATAAAAGCGGGCGGCTGACGATCTACGAGGTCCAGATGCAGATCAAGGAGGTTCGTGCCCGGACGAGGAAGTACCGCGAGAAGTATGGCGAGGACTCCTGGCAAGTTCGGGAGCAAGAGGAGGCGCTTATGAAGCTGGGGTCTATGTACAAGACCGTCCTGAACCGGAAGCCGAAGTTGAAGAAGTGGATACAGTCTAAGAAGGCTTCGCTCGAGGCTTATACTTCGGGTCGGTTGGACGGGAGCTCGGCTGATGCTCCACCCCTTAGCTTTGGGCGAACTAGGGAGCAGACTCTTGCTATTATGTCCAGGGGTGGGGGGCGACGCCCTTCTGGGGACCGAGGTCGAGCTACCTCGGCTGGTCAGGGCCGAGGATGGAGCTTCGGCCGAGGTCAAGGTATGGAATTTTTAGACGCCGTCCTTGGCCAGGGCGCTAGCTCGAGTTCAGGTCCCAGTTTTGTAGAGAAATATCTTAGTTTTAGTACGCGTCCGGACTCGGATCCCCCACCTTGATGTAATCGTGTGAGAAATAAAACTTGTATCACTTGTATTTCTTTAAAGCTTTTCTCGATTTCTTTAATCAAGTTTGCTTCGGAATTTCTTGTAACTGGATAATGTGAACTTCGTACTTGCTTCGTCCAAAGATGAAGTTAATTGTTCGTAACCACTTCGTCAAAAGACGAAGTTTGGGCTTTTTAAGCGGCCACTTCGTTTGAGAACGAAGTTAAGGCTTTTTAACAAGCCATTTCATTTAAGAACGAATTATGGCTTTTAAGTGGGCCACTTCGTTTGAGGACGAAGTTAGGGCTTTTGAATAAGCCACTTCGTCGAAAGACGAAGTTAAGGCTCTTGAATAAGCCATTTCGTCGAAAGACGAAGTTAAGGCTTTTTAACAAGCCACTTCGTTTAAGAACGAAGTTATGGCTTTTAAGTGAGCCACTTCGTCTAAGGACGAAGTTAGGGCTTTTGAGTACGAGGTCGCCTATTTGAAACTTCCGATGTTTCACTCGGTTATTGTAATACCGAGTTACTTGCTGTTTGTATCGGGCCTCTCGTATACGGGCTTGTTCTCGTTTTTCCTCTAGTAGGTCTAAGTTAGTTCGGAGTCCCTCTTCGTTGTCGTCGGCAGCGAAGTTAATAGTTCGGGAGCTCGGTAGGCCGATTTCTACTGGGATCACTGCCTCGGTTCCATAGACGAGGCTGTACGGTGTCTCCCCATGGGACGTTCGGGGAGTAGTTCGGTAAGACCATAGAACTTGGGGCAAGTTTTCTGCCCAATCTCCTTTAGCCTTGTCGAGGCGAGTCTTTAAACCTTTGACTATTGTTCGGTTCGTTACTTCGGTTTGGCCATTAGCTTGAGGGTGTGCTACCGAAGTGAACTTCTGTTGGATGTGGAGCTCGTCACACCATTCTCTAAATGTCTTGTCCGTAAACTGAGTTCCATTGTCTGAGACAAGGACGTGAGGTATGCCGAAGCGACAAACAATGTATTTCCAGATGAAGTTCAGGGCTTTTTTGCTCGTGATCCGTGCCAAGGGTGGGTTCGGCTTCCACCCACTTCGTAAAATAGTCAATGGCCACTATAAGGAACCGTAGTTGACCTGGAGCTTGCTCGAATGGGCCAACGATGTCAATACCCCATTGCATGAATGGCCAAGGGCTTTGCATGCTGGTTAGCTCGGTTTGAGGTGTTCTGGTTACGATTGCGTGGTGCTGGCACTTCGGGCATTTTTTGACGAGGTTGATTGCATCTTGAAGCATGGTTGGCCAATAATATCCCCATCTCATGACCTTTTTGACTAGGGAACGAGCTCCGATGTGACTGCCGCAGGATCCTTCATGCACTTCGCGTAGTACGTAATCGGCCTGAGTGGACCCCACGCACCTTAGGAGAGGTTGGAGATATGATCTTCGGTATAGCACTCCCTGATCTAGGATGTACTTGACCGATTTGCTCTGAAGCTTTCGAGCTTCGATCTTATCGGTAGGGAGTTCGGCTCTCTCTAGGTAATTGCGAAGTGGCGTCATCCAGTTCGGTTCGTCGTCGGTCACCATGCTTACTTCGGCCTCGTCTATACTTTTGGTTTGCACTTCTTCCATGGGAGAAGTTGTGGATGATGACGCGATCTTGCTCAGTGCGTCAGCTCGGTTGTTATCGCCTCTCGGGATTCTCACTAGCTCGAAGTATTCAAAACCTTCTTGTAAAGTTTTGACCTTGAGGAGATACTTCTTCATCCGCTCACTTCGTGCTTCGTATTTGCCCAAGACGCGACTCACTATAATTTGGGAGTCACTGTAGATTTGGACAGCTCGTAACTGAAGGGTTTGCGCGAGGCGAAGTCCGGCTATTAAGGCCTCATATTCCACTTCGTTGTTTGTTGTAGGGAAGTTAAATCTCAAGGCGTAGGTGGTTTCTTTCCCTTCTGGACTGATGAGCAGGACTCCGGCTCCACTTCCTCTCTGGCCCGAGGCACCATCTACATAGATTTTCCAACAATCTACTGGTGGTGCCTTAGGCACTTCGTCTTGGTTATCGTTTTTGACGAGCTCGGTGGACTTCGGGAGTTCCGAGAATGTTGTTTCTACTAGGAAGTCCGCTAGTGCTTGTCCCTTGATAGCTTGACGAGGTACGAAGGAGATCGTATGTTCGCCAAGTTCTACCGCCCACTTAGCAATTCGGCCTGAAGCTTCAGGCTTCGTGAGCACTTGTCGAAGTGGGAGGTCGGTCATGACTTGAATCGGGTGAGCGTGGAAGTATGGTCGTAGCCTCCTCGCAACATTTACGAGTGCAAGTGCAACCTTTTCCAAGGGTTGGTACCTCGTTTCTGGTCCTTTGAGAGCTCGGCTTATGAAGTAAACTGGTAACTGCCGAGGTTCTTCCCGAACTAGGACTGCGCTTATCGATTCATCCGAGGCGGCGAGGTACAAGGAAAGGACTTCACCTTCTTTTGGAACGGACAATGTGGGTAGGTTTGTGAGGTACTTCTTCAAGGCCTCGAAAGCTACTTTGTGCTCGTCGTTCCAGTCGAAGTTCGGAGCCTTTTTTAGGATTCTAAAAAATGGGAGCTGTTTCTCTGCAGCTTTAGACAAGAAGCGACTCAGTGCAGCTAGGCAGCCCGTCAGTCTATGTACGTCGTGAATGGACTTTGGTACTTGCATTTCTTGGACAACTTTGACTTTTGCTGGGTTGGCTTTTAGTCCTTCGTGAGAGATCCAACATCCCAGGAACTTCCCCGACTGAACCATGAAGGTGCATTTTCCGGGGTTCAATTTCAGGTTCACCTCGCGGAGTAGGTTGAAGACGACCTGGAGGTCGTTTAGGCAAGTGCCGACCTTCTTACTTTTGACGACTATGTCGTCGACGTACACCTCGACGTTCTGACCGATGTGACGCTCGAATATCTTATCGACCATCCTCTGATATGTAGCTCCGGCATTCTTGAGTCCGAAAGACATTTTCTTATATGCGAAGATGCCGAAGTCGGTAATGAAGGCCGTTTTTGGAGCGTCTTCATCACTCATGAGGACTTGATGGTAGCCCTTGTATAGGTCCAAGAAGCTAAACACCTCGTGACCAACGAGGGCTTCAACCTTCTTGTCGATATTGGGGAGGGGGTAACAATCTTTGGGACAGTGTTTGTTGAGGTCAGTGTAGTCAACACACATACGCCATCCCCCTCCTTGTTTCTTCACCATCACTGGGTTCGCCAGCCACGTCGGGTACTTTACTTCGAACAAGATGTCGGCTCGTTGCAGCTGCCGTACCTCGTCCTGGATCACTTGGTTCCGTTCGGCTGCGAAGGCTCGTTGCTTCTGCCGAACTGGCTTCACCTCGGGGTCAATGTTGAGGTGGTGAGTGATGACGTCTGATGATACTCCAGTCATGTCTAAAGGGGACCAAGCGAAGATGTCCTTGAATTCCCGAAGTAGTTGGATAACTTGACTTCGGAGTTCGCTTCCCCCGACAAACCCGACCTTGACGACCTTAGTTACGTCGTCATCATATAGTACGACGTCTTCAATTAGCTCCGTAGGTGGTGGCGACGTCGACTCCATCACCTCGATTCTCTGTAGCTGCTATGCCTGAGGATGTTGCGCACCAGAGCCTCGGAGTGCGACCTGCATGTACTCCTTGGCCTGTGTTTGGTTTCCTCTAATCGTGATCACCTCATTCCTAGATAGAATCTTGATCGTTAGGTGATAGGCCGAGCAGATTGCCCTCGTTGCTATTAGCCAATCTCTTCCCAAAATAATGTTGTAGGGGGAATTGGCTTTGACGACGAAGAAGTGGATTATCTTCGTGGAAGATAATGGACTTCTTCCCACCGTTACGGGGAGCGAGATGATGCCCTCCGTCAAGGTCTCCTCTTGAGTGAAGTTTTTCAACGGGATGGGTGCTGGTTTTAGGCGTGCTTCTTCGATGTTAAGTCTATCGAAGCAGTCCTTGAAGAGCACGCTCACCGAGGCACCGCTGTCGATGAATACTCGGTGGACCAATTTGTTGGCCACCACGGCCTCGATGATGATGGCATCTTGATGAGGCGAGGCATGGGGTACTGGGTCGTCACTGGAAAAGGTAACGACCTCGTCCTTCTTGAACCTCTTCTGCGAAGGTTCTTCCTTCGGTTGATTTCGGGCCTCGGATTTTAACGATGACTTCGTCGCGCCTTGAGGTAGTCCGGTGATGGCGGCAATGACCCCGTCATATTGGGGTTGCTCCTCATCATCGTCCTCGTCGTCTTACTTCGACTTCTTATCTTGATGAGGGTGGCAACTCTCCCCTCTGTTCTGACCTCTCTTGCCCTTTTTTTGAGGTCGGGCATTCTGTTGACTACGGCCTCGGTATTTTCCAAGGGTACCATCTCGCACATAGTAATCGATGTCCGAGGCGAGATTTCGGCATTCCTCGGTATCATGGCCGTGGTCTTCGTGGAATTTACAATACTTATCTTTGGGTCGGCGTTTAGATCCAGTTCGGGATAAGGGTGGAGGCTTCTGGAATAAGCTCGCGTGGAGCTCGTAGATATCAGCTCGGGGTTTGGTCAAGGGAGTGAATTGACCTTGCTCCTGGTTGGGCCGAGGTCCGAGGCGGGATGTCAGCGGACCTTGTTGTATCCTCTCCAGGGCACCTCGTCGACTTGATCCCTGATCGCCGCGTTCTTCCTTTTTTTTGTCGTGGTTTTCGGGTCGGTCGACTGCCCTTTTCTTCCGATCGGCCTCATCTGCTTCGGCAAAGGTATCAGCGATCCTCCATAGTTGCTTGGAGGTTTGGGGGCGCTCTTTTACGAGCTCCCTGAAGAGAGTGCCGGAGTGGATGGCGTTTTGGAACGCCGAGATGAGGACGTCGTCCGAAAGGCGATCGACCTTAAGGCTCTCATTGTAGAACCTGGCTAGGAAGTCGCTAATTGATTCTCCTCGTCCTTGTCGCATTGTGAGGAGTTGGGCCGAACTGATCTTAGTTTCGGCCTTTTGGAAAAAACGCCGTTCGAAGGCGTCTAGCAGGTCGGTATACGACCCTATGCTGCAGCGCGGGAGGTTGTCGAACCACTTTCGTGCATTGTCTATCAGCAGTTCGGGGAAGACCTTGCACATGTAGACATCTTCGGCCAGCCCTTGGTTCAACATATTATACTGGTACTGTGACAGAAAGTTATTGGGGTCACAAGAACCATTGTAGGGTTTGATCGGTGGTACCCTATATGTTGATGGCAGCGGGGTGTACAGTATCTTGTTGGTGAAGGGAGTAGCAATTCGACTGTAAACAGTGAATCTGCCTTCCCTATGGTCGTCCTCGTCACGTCGAGAGGGGCCGACGTTTTGACGAGGTGACATTGAACTTTGCCGAGGTGAAACGAGGTCATTGTTACCTCGGCGGTCCCGCTGTCGGGGGAGTTCGTTATTTCTTCCCTCAACGATCTGAAGGCTTGAAGGCCGAAGTTGTTGTCGCGGTGGTTCGTTCTTATCCGCTTCATCCTGACTCCGTTGTCGATGCTGCTCCACGAACTTAAGGAAGTCTTGTTCGTGGAGGTCGAGATAAGCTTTCAGAGAGTCTCCGAGCTGAGGCTGGGGCGAAGTGTTCCCCTGTTGCCGATCCTAATTTTGCCCTCCACTGCTAATCGAATCGTGAGATCGGTTCGAGTGAACGTCTTCCACATGACCTTCGGGAGTTCGGCGGAGCAAAGGCTGCCTCTCAGGTCGTGTCCGATGTACCTCTCCTTCATTGGTGGAAATACGAGGTGGATCAGCAGGCACTTCGGCTTGATTCTGCTTTCCCTTAGCAGCAACAGCTATGGCGGAGCAAGTAGATTTCACCATTGTTTCACTCAGAAAAAACGTTGATCGATATCACAAAATTTGTATCGTTCCCACAGACGGCGCCAGTGTTCGATCTTAATTTTCAGAGTGATTTTACGATGATAGATAAAGAACAGGAAGAACACAAGATTTACGTGGTTCGATCGTTAATTAGATCTACGTCCACGGAGAGAGGAGAAAAGCATTATATCACTGTTCTCTCATATTACAATTTGTCAAAAAGTCCCCTCTATCTCTTATGGCCGTCCTATTTATATGTAATGAATTACAGTTATAGTTGGGTGGAGATCGTGGAGATCGTGGGTGTAAATGGGCTGAACTGGGCTGAGCTGTTCTTGGGCCGAGGTAGCTTATGGGCTTCCTTATGGGCCGAGCTACTTTCTGATGATCGTTGTCGAGGCCTGGTTACGTGTGTTGGGCCTTAGATTTGGCGAGGGTATATATATCCTATCACACGCAAAGAAATTGAGAAATCGATTTGACCCGAAACCCTGATTCGAACCCGATCATAGAAGTAACCCGGTTGTCAGTTGTAGGGGTGAACAAAAACCGATCTAAACCGAAAAAACGAACCGAACTATTGATGTTTGGTCGGTTTGGATTAGTTTTAAAATATTTGAATTTAGTTTGGTTTTAATTTTTAGGAATCAAATTTTTTATGGTTTCGGTTTTTAGTAAAACAGTTTGGTTAATAACTGAGCTGTCCAGATTTTAGTATATAATAATTATAATAAATAAATAAATTATTTAAGATTAAATAATATTTGTTACAAAATCTCATTTATAAAATAAATACAAGTTTCAAATTCTAAAGAATTAACGTAAAACTAAAACATATATTCAAAACAAAAGTAAACAAATAACATAAAATTTAAATGAATAAACTTAAAAATTGAAAGTGTTTGTATAATTTATTTTTTTTAATATTTACTTTCATGCTGTATATTATCATATACAAGATTGAACAAAATTTGTATTAAAATAATTTAAATATCAATTTTCGAGTGCATATTATAATAAATATATCGTTGAGAAAAAATATATAATAAGAATTTTTGGATAACTGAAAAATCAAAACAATCAAATTTTAAATTTCAATTTGAATTGATTTGATTTCATAAATAATTTGATCGGTTTAATTTTAATTTATAAATAATTTAATTTTAACATTTTGGTTCGATTTTTAACCAACCGGAACCATACGCTCACCCCTGTTGAGTTGTCATTTACGGTGTAAAAGTGGGACTGGGATCCCCTGCTGTGGCATTAGCCACAGCATATCATGCTGTGCATATATAACATAGTTTCCTTTGCCTTTTTTCTCTATTTTTATTAATTTAATTTAATTTTTATGTTATATGTTACTATCTATTTTAAGATATTTTTTATTATTTAGTCATTTTATTTAATTTAAATATTTTAATAGCATTTTGTTTTATCTTTTATATTTGATTTTTACTCTTTTAATTAATCTAGTTTTTTAGGGTTGATTTTTCTAGGTATAATTATAAGTATTTATAATTTAATCATACAAATATAAATATATTTATAACTTAAACTTTCTAGACATACAAATATCTTTTATATAATTTAAACTTTGTATAATTAAATTATAAATACATTTATATTGGTATAAATATATCTAAAGAATATTTAAAAATATACTACCAAACTATATTTCTTTAAATTAAAGTCCACAGCAGGGGGTGCTGTGTTTCACCCCACTGCAGAGGATCTTTACCCGTAAAAGTGTAGCAATGCGGGCGGGGACCCGGAAAACCAGAATAACCACAACCCTACAATATATGGGTCCCACGAGGGCGGGCGCGTTTAGATTTTCCCGCATTTTTGTCAGATACCACCCGCGGTCGACGCGTGTGACCATCACGCTCCATTTGTCTTGTGTCTCTCCCAATTTCTTCCAATTTCTCCCTATTTTCCATTTTCCCCTTCCATCTTCTCCATCTCAAACTACCCTCCAGAAAGAACCCTAAATTCCTCAACAAAAATTCTCCATTTGATTTCCCCATATGAACTAAACACCGTGATTCTAACAGAGAATTTCCTAATTAAATTGTTCGAAGCTTGGGGTTTTTGGAGAATGGGAAAAAACGAGGATGATTTGCAGCTATCAATTTACAGACCGCTGATTTTCACCGGTGGGTGTTTGGAAATTCGCCTCTTCTACGTCCGAATCGCTCCGTGCGCGGTGGACAACCTCCCGGACCAGCTGAAGCTTCGCCACCTCCGCCGCGAGGTGGGTGTTTCGTTGGAAATTAACGGCTCTCGCGTCCCCTCATCCGACGCCGTCTCCATCACTCTCCGCCGTGATCGCGTCAATAAGGATTCTTCTGAGGTAACTTACGTCAGCACCGATAGCGTCAAGATATCGGGACCCGCGGAATTCGAGGTGTGCGAAGAGAGGGATGATTTGGATTTGATCCTGTGTGGTTCGCTGGAGAAGGCTGATGAGTGGAGCAATGAGAACACGTTGGATAATGATTCAAAATCGGGGTGGGGTATCGAGTGCTACGCTGCCACCCCCATTACAAGTAAGAGCTCGGCGCTCCTGCAGCCAAGGAAAGGTGGATGTTCTCCATCAATTGAGGTTTACATAGCCGGCTGTTGTTCGGGGACGCCTGTTATTTTAATGAAGACGGTGTTGGTTAGTCCGCGGAGGAAGGCCAGGCAAGGAATGATGCTTGATGCAATTCCCGAGGACGAGGAGATGGGGAAGGAGCAAGCAAGTATGTGTAACGGATTGGTGAGACAGCGAAAGTTGCAGGTAATTTGGATTCATGTTTAATGTTGTGGAGTTGGAAGTTTCTTCGTTTATTTGTTATCAAAAGGTCGATTAATGTGCTGGTGTGCGTCCCTTAATCATATATTTGCATTTTATTCAATGAGCTGGGACATCTGAATGATGGGCAACTTATTCAACGTACAAAAATAATGTTGAGATTATTATAGGCTGCTGCTAATGTAATTGCTTCCAAAGCAAGAGTAAAAAAAAACCAAAATTGAAGTGTGCTATTATGAATGAGTAGGGTGCCAATTATATGATTCTGAAGCTTGATAGATGTCTACAGTGACGTTATAAGTTGTTAATAGCTTTTCTTTTTCTGCATAAGTAATTTTAAAATGTCTACCTCATGAAAGTGAAGCTTAAACTTAGGTTGATCATATGGCCAACTTTAATTATGATCCTAATTCCTATGATATTGATAGCGTTTTTTGTTGTCAGCTTCTGGATGTTCTCTCTGAAGTCATCCTTATATAGGTATTATCATAAGAGATGCCGGTATGATCGGATGTTAACCGTGACATTAAATAAAAAAACAACTTTTGGTGGTTCCTACTCATATAAGAAAATTAAAACACAACCCCAGGAGGAAGTCCTTAATCATCAATCAAACCTTCATAAATTAAACACTTGAGATGTTAAAGGATTTTTCCCATAGTTGTACTTGTACCTTTTAATCAATGAGATCTGGTATTTCCTTTTAAGTTTCAGTCCTAAAACTGCTTTAGTAAGGTAGTACCTGATGCAATCACTACTGATCTGCATTCTGCACCCATATCAAAGCCTTCTTCGTTGAATGTTCAAGCTGAAGATATTTTTTAATGATTGTTCCCCTCCAGCATCTTTCATTTTAGTCTGTACTGTGCTGTTGCCGGGTTCTGGGAGCCTCATTGTGGTGGCAGCCCTTGCTTTTACCCAAATTGCATCCTCCAAAACATGCCATAGCTGCCATTTATTGTCTCCTTTTGGAGCATTTTCTGTTGTTTGTTGGATTTTCAATCCATGACTAATTCTGTTGTAAAGACCCTGTATGCATAAATCTTCTATTAGGACACTGTTACATCCTGCAAAATGATGTACGATCACATATATACCAAATGATTGAGTAACCCTTTTTGCTTTACTTCCCATAATAACTTTGGCTGATGATCTGCATATGAAAAGGTTATTAAGTTTTTGATGTTCGCCTTCGCCATAGCCAAAATATAGTCTGTTCTCTTTGATATGTTCAGCAGTTCCTTGTCTCAAGATTCTGAGTCCCTACAAATTCTGGTTGTGTACATCACTCTTTTTTATAAAAATTGTGGTCGAGTGCCATTACTTGAGAGGGTAGTTTTTGGATGATAATTCCCAATTTACAGTATTGAATTTGAGATGGAAATCTTCTATAAAAAGGCAAATCATTCATGTTAGGCAACTAGATGTAGAACAAGCTCGTATATACAATCCGGAATATGTATTACGTTTTCGTTTTTGTTTTCATGGTATATTGACATCAGGGTTCGCTGTATCTTTGAAAATATCCTGAAATCATCACATGACTAGTGGAATACTAGTTAGTGGAGCTTGTGAAAACATAAACGCGTAAATGACTTCATAGAGAGGAATTAATGAAGTAGGGTTACTTTGGTGTTTTGCTCAGTCCTCACTTACCGAACATGTTGTTTATGCGGTTAATATATCAAGTTTTCTTTTCTTCCCATGGCAGGCCATTTATTAAAGTGGCTGCTAATAGATATTCTACTGTGTCTTGATATGAACCTTTTCATTTGCGTTTCCAATATTGACTGGTTAGTTTTCTGTAGTTAATGGCGAGTGATATGGAGGATGAGGAGTCGGATGGGAAAGTTGCCTACAATTATTACTCTGATGATATGTATCCCGGTGAAGACGGGCAGCTTTCGTGGTTCAATGCTGGTGTAAGGGTTGGTGTTGGGATAGGGCTGGGGATGTGCCTTGGTGTTGGAATCGGTGTTGGGCTGATGATGAGATCATATCAAGCGACAACCAGGGGTTTCAGGAGGAGGTTTTTCTAATTTTTATCATGACCTCTCATAGGAAAAAAACGTAGATATGAATTACATTGAAGATGGAAGCATAATACTACACTACACCATGCATGGTGCAGGTGAGGAAGTGAGGAAGTCGTAGTATATAGCATGTCATCAAAGTTGTGTTTGATAGAAGGGTGGTGCAGTGCAATGTCGTTTTCGTGGTCTGAGAATGTGAACTGTTTGATGTAGGGATGTGATGTAATTGAGGATGGATACACTAGTGAGGTGTTGTGTGGATATACTGTGTATCTTCTTCTTCTCCTCTTCTTGTTCCGTGTTCCTCTGTCGATGTATATGGTCTTTTCCCCATATATCATTTTTGTGTAGTTATTTTTCTTTTTCTTTTTCACTCAAAAGTCCAGACATGTTAGCCAATCTTCTTTCTTCCCTTCACTGTCCAAATAAGTAGCTGACCCGTTGCTACTTTTGTAATGCATTGCTGTAGAGTTTTTTATGTTGTTCGAGATCAGTTTATTCTGTTTAATTCTATGCCTATTTAGTTAGTGTAATGATAAGTTATGCATGCATCTCTCTCGTCAATCAGTAGAGATGATGACTTTGTTTACAGTTGAAATATAATCACATACTTCAAACATTATATCCTCAAAACTTCAATTATTACATTATAGATCTATCATTTTAGTGAATCTGCAAGTTTTAATTCACATTGAACTTGCAAGAACAGATCAAAATCGAATAAAATTCATAAACCGATGTAATCAAAATTTTATGCTACTGATGTATTTAAGAAGTTCATATGAATATAATACCACACACATATATTATGGACATGTAATTTATTAAAAGCTGTTCGATGAATCGAAGCAACGATCCAGTTATATGATCGGTTTAACGTCCGGTCCAGATTTAAAATATTGATTTTAGTAGAGTGATAACTCTTCTCGAAAATGCCACAACATACACAAAGCCAAACATAAAACATAAATTAAGATACCTAAACTCTTATATATTTGTTATACTTGGATTGTTTGAGTGAATCCCCGCTCGGAATTCGCTCTAAGGAATGAATGATATAGTAGGAGTAATACACGCTACACAGTAGAAGAGTACAATTTTCACACTTTAACTTGGTCGACTCCTCCACAACAACTGCAAATAAATAAGTTTCCAAATAATTCAAAATATATTAAGATTCCGATACTATACTGGTAGCTTCCCCATCCCCCCTTCTTCATCACCAGGACAAGGTACACCTCCCTGTGCCTCTCGCTCTCCCATAATTTCTACACCTCATTTACTCCACGGATCTCTGGCACCAATGCCTCAAGCCGCCGCCCTACCTCTAGTCGTCACGCTCAATTGCATCGAAGACACACTTCTAGAGGAGGAATGCCTCAACGGCGTCGCCCAAGTGGAGCACGTGCCGCTCAGCCGCCTCGCCGGGTCGCGGATCGAATCGGCGGCGGCGGTGCTCATCCACTCACTCGCGTTCCTCCCACGTGCCGCTCAGCGCCGCCTCCGTCCGTGGCAGCTCATTCTGTGCCTCGGATCGTCCGACCGCGCCGTCGACTCCGCTCTCGCTGCAGACCTAGGGTTGAACCGGCTGATTCACGTGGACGTGAGCCGAGCGGAGGAGGTAGCGGACACCGTCATGGCGCTTATTCTTGGGCTACTAAGGCGCACGCATCTGCTCTCGAGGCACGCGCTCTCGGCTTCCGGGTGGCTCGGCTCGGTGCAGCCGCTCTGCCGTGGAATGCGCCGCTGTCGTGGATTAGTTTTGGGGATTGTCGGCAGATCTGCCTCTGCGACGTCGTTGGCTAATAGGAGCTTGGCGTTTAAGATGAGTGTGTTGTACTTTGATGTGCAAGAGGTATGCTAATTACGGATATTCTGATATTTCTTATGTTCTACTTCTACCCTGGTTACGGAGCTGTGGTGCTTACTAAATTATTGACATTGTAAACTACTTATTTTTCTTGATATGTTTCGTCATCTTCTCTAGATATTGTTTGCCTCTGATGCCACATAATCGTTATGCTAGAAAGTCATGCTCTAGAGTAGTGCCTGTGTCTTCTTTTGTTTCCTTATCGGCTTAAGACATTGTTGTTTACAGTAGTACATAATGCTTTCATCATGCTTTTGGTTGCATAACACGAAACTAGTGCTGCTCTGTTCTGTTCTGTTGTTTGTGTACAATATATATCTTCATAAAGTCTTTTGGTTAAGTCACTGACTAAACGCGTTACTTGATGATTCGCTGATCTTTTAGACAATGTTAAGATATTAGTAGCATGGTTATCTCTGAAGTCTCAAAGTTTTCTATTGTGGTTAATCGAATAGAATGGTACTTGGTGTTACCATTGATCATTCGTAGATTTTTCACAAGTACATTTATGGTAGAATGACCTATGGTTTTGAATATTTGATCATTCTTTTATTCCTTACATCAATGTGTATGTAGGAAAATGGTAAAATAAGTAGATCTTCCTTAAGATTTCCCACTGCTGCTAGAAGAATGGATACACTAAATGACTTGCTTGCTGCAAGTGACCTAATATCTCTGCACTGTGGTCTGACTAATGATACGATTCAAATTCTCAATGCCGAATGCTTACAACATATAAAGCCCGGTAAATTTGTTCAATTTCAGCTCAGTTTAATTTTGTTCATGAGGAATTTTTAGTGTCATTTTCTATTCTCTCTTATGAGTTGATTCTTCTTTGAAGGGGCATTTCTTGTAAACACTGGAAGTAGCCAGTTATTGGATGATTGTGCCGTAAAACAACTTTTGATTGATGGTACGCTTGCGGGTTGTGCCCTTGATGGTGCTGAAGGGCCGCAATGGATGGAAGCATGGGTATGATGAATTTTACTACATTTTGGTAATGAATTGTTGTGTTATGGAGTTCAATTACTCGCTTTTGTGCACAAATATCTCTTCTTTTATGTGTTTATTTTGACATTACTTAACTCCATACTTTTACTGTATATATTGGGTATTATTTCTGAATTTATACTATTGTGATCTGATTTTAGCTAAGGGAGATGCCCAATGTTCTTATTCTTCCCCGAAGTGCTGACTACAGTGAAGAAGTATGGATGGAGATTAGGGAGAAGGCAATTTCCATAACACAACAATTCTTCATTAATAATGTAATTCCGGAGAATGCTGTATCGGATGATGAAGTAGAGGAGGAAAGTAATAATCAACAGAGTTGCATGCTAGACAAGGAAACTTCAATCCAAGGATCAGTGGGTGATAGACTGACTGAAAATGTTGAGCTAGTGGCTGAAAGTTCCAAGAAAAAGGTCTTAAATCAGTCAAAAGAAACTTCTCAAAACCAGAGTTCTGTTTCTTCAAATAGATCTGAAACAAAAGGAAACAGATCAAGTAAAAAGGCTAAGAAGAGGCATGGTCGACAAAAATCTCATAATAAAGCAGAAGATGCTTTGACACTAGAGAAAGGAAGTTCTTCATATAGAGAAGATGACCCTACTATAAGTGGCACAGATCAAGTTCTGAGCTCTAGTGAAGATTCAAGGAACAGGAAAACACCAGACGACTCAAAAGCAGAATTAACTCCAGAGCTGCTTATAAAATCAAGCAGAGAACTTGTTAAAGAGTCTGGTGAAGTGCTGAAAGATGGCTATATTGTATCTTTACACGCAAGAGACCATCCTGCACTTCATGTCTCAAGGCAAAGAGTCCAAGGCGGTGGTTGGTTCCTGGACACATTGTCAGATGTCACAAAAAGAGACCCAGCAGCACAGTTCTTGGTTGTGTGTAGAAGCAAGGTATTCAGATAATATGTTTTGACTACGTCCTTTCTTATTGCCTTTGTCAAGATTCTTTGGTGAGATAAAAAGGAAACTAGTGGGTGCCATCCCTAGGATGATATCAGGTGAGAAAATGACAAGAAGATGGCTACTAAGTTTTCTGTTTTGCTCTTAATTGCAGGATACAATTGGGTTTAGATCATTTACTGCTGGGGGAAAGTTATTACAGGTAGTTTCTCAATTGAGTTTCGACATCTCTTCTATCTTTCTTTTTATGGAGTGTTTTACATGGAAAGTGTCTTGTTCTTAAACTACTTATGAAGTTACGGTGTGGTTAAGCATTTTGGTGATGCAATTTTAATTGAGTGAAATATTCTATGCTATGCTATTATTCTCTGTTATGAACATTTTATGGCCTTATATATTATTCCCTCCGTCCCACTAAGCTTGACATTTTTTTTCCGGTACGGTTATTAAGGAGAGTGTATAAAGTAGTGTAAAAGTGATAAAGATGGTAGGGTCCACACCTTTTTGAAGAGATAACTTTTACTATTTTTGAAATGTGCCAAGCTTAGTGGGACGTTCCAATAAGAAAAGTGTGCCAAGTTTAGTGGGACGGATTGAGTATTATATTCGATGTCCGTTTGGTAAACAGTCACATTTTATGTTGCTTGATCTTTCATAATGACTTTTCAGATAAATAGAAGGATGGAATTTGTATTTGCTAGCCATAGCTTTGACGTTTGGGAGAGCTGGACATTTGAGGGTTCTCTCGAAGAATGCAGGTTGGTGAACTGCAGAAATCCTTCGGTACGTCCATTTTGCTGAGTATTGTTGCTTTATAGAGCCTTTTGTTAATTGCCATAACTGAAGGACCACGCACAAGGATAAATAATGAGCTTATTGAGAAAACTTATGCTTAAAAGGGGTTTTTTCAATTCATACAAGGAAAAAATATGATGAATTATAGAATCTGTTCCATTTTTGTACATCTCACCACCAGTTCCTCAACTTCATAATGTTACGGACCCTGTCTATTAGTTTGCTATGCTCACATCACCTCATAAAAGTAGATTGTATGGTCTGCCCCCTCTGTCACCCTCTATGATTAATAGCAAGCCTGGTAATTTGCAGGTTGTGTTGGATGTACGCATTGAAATTGTTGCGGCTCTAGGTGAAGACGGCATCACTCGCTGGCTTGATTAAACTTTGGAGCTACAAAGGTTAAACCTCTTTTAACACATGAAAACAACTTTTATTAACTGGAGATTTTGATGTCTTCCCTTAAGACGTCATGTTTTGTAAAGATTCCTATTGAAAGCATGGATGTATTACTTTTTCAATTTTCTTACTCACCACCGCCTTGAGATAATATTGTTGTAGCTGAAAACATAGGCTTATTGTAATTCAAGTCTAGTATATTTGCTTGCTTATTTTGTATTCCATTTTTATCATGTCTCTGCATATATGCACTATTCATTATACAGAAGGTATTGCTTTATGTGCACAATTTAGGTTTTGATGTTTAGAATTTTCATTTAGGTAAGAAGTAAGTATTCTATTGAGATATCGGTTTTCGTCGTGTTCTAGAAAATACCAACAATATTATGTGTACAAAAATCTTCAAAACTTTTTTCATCCATTCATAATCAATTAAAATGTCTATATACAACGTGGAATACATGTTGAATTAGGACTAATGATAAATTCCTAAATAGAGTAGTGGAGGGGTTGGCCATCTTTCTTGTGGGGCAAAACCCTATCTCACATTTTCTCTTACACACCATACACACATGTTTGTGTCCCAAACAAACTCTCTTGCAACTGAAGCAACGAAGCAGGAAATGAAATAATGATTGCTGCCTAACCCCAACATCGTAGATCTCTTTACATATACCTTACTTTTATTAGTGTTCCTTACAAAAATCTTTCTACATGCATTACTCGTAATGTTTACTATAAATTTGCTTGAATCTTTTAACTTGAAAACTTTAAATAAAAATTAAGTCGGAGGCGTAGTACACGCCTCGCTATATTTCGTGCCACAGGTAAGAAATCAAATTAAAAGCATTTTCAAAAGAAGGACCTGTTTTCTTTAATTTACAAAAGGACCATGCGTGTGATATAAATTATAATGCATATTAATTAGAGACTAAACAAAAATTAGTCCCAAAAAAATATTACAAGACACAGGATAAATTTAACATTATTTAAATGATAGTGAATTGATTATGAATTATACTGCTCATACCCAAGGTATGAAGGGTATGAATGGTAGTATCATTCATACTCAAAGGATTAGAATTTAAATATTGTTAAATTTGTGACTATTTTTCAGTTTTTTTATTTTGATATATTGACGCTGTTTAATTAAGAGAAACTCTATTTCTGCATGATAATGGTAGATAACATTTTGTTGCAGCTGGCTAAAACCGGCAATAATGTTTTTGTACACTCACATACTAGATTTTATTACTTGTTAAGTAATCCATAAATAGGCTGCTATTATATTCTTTTACTCCAGTCACGTGCTCGGTTTAGTTATAGATTTAAGGTCAGTAGTGTGGAATAGACAATAAAAGATGTTTCGTCAAGTCAAAAATAGAAGCATAAACAATCAAAACCTAGTAGTGGGTATGTTTGGAGTCTGCAACATGCTTTTATTTTTAACTGTGACTTCAAAGCTTCAAAATAAATATATGATTTTAGTTGATATTATTAAAAAATCATCATAATATAATAAACATTTATTTGAAAAAATTAAAAGTATACATTCCTTTTTTAAATTTATTAATTTTAAAAGTTATTTTAATAAGAGATAAAGCAGAAATGTATTCAACCACTGAATGCCACCTCACCCTGCCTAAATATAACAACTCATCAACCATCTTCCTCCACGTGGTCGGCTGAGATCTTTTCCCCACATGAAGTCGGTTTTTTAACTTAATATTTTATATAACCTCCTCCGTCGCCCTCCACTTCTCTCCTCTCACCAAAAACCACAGAAAATTTATTTAAAATAATAATAATAAAGCCCACCAAAATTAATTTCTCATTTATTTCAGCTCCTTTACTATTTCAATTTCTTTTTCTTTTTCCGCTTGTACGCGAGTTTGAGGAGTTGGATTTGAAGTGCTGATCATGCATGGTGTCTGTGAACCGGAATCCCCTGCCGGATCAGGATTTCTCGCATTTTCACGGTTTCTACATGGGTGGTGATCCAATGAGCAGTCCGGCAGCGAATCGAGGTGAGAATATTCTGCTTTCAATGGAGCCGGATGCGAATGCCAGCTCGGGTGTGGATGATACGAATAAGAAGATCCGAAAGCCGTACACGATCACAAAGTCTAGAGAGAGCTGGAGTGAGCAGGAGCATGATAAATTTCTCGAAGCGCTTCAGTTGTGAGTGCTCTGTCCACTTATGGTTTTGTTTTGTTTTTTTGGACGGGTTATAATCTTTTTGGGCAGCATTTAGTAATGGCGACCATTAATATTCGAAAGATCATTTGAAGTTAGATTAACTGCGACTGAAAGGCAAAAAAGTGTCTTCATCTTTCGTTTTTTCTAATCATTAGCGACTTGGTCCAGATATAACCGTTTTTCTGATTTACTTTCTTCGATTTAAGATTTGATCGTGACTGGAAAAAGATTGAAGCATTTGTCGGGTCAAAGTCAGTTATCCAGGTGAAGTTTACTTACAGTCTTCCACTTTGCCTTTTGAATTCTTGAAGTACTAAATTAATATTCTTTAGTATATTCCTTGTGGAGGCGATGAATACCCATTCTAGCCCAATTACAATATTGCTGTTTTAACAGAGTCGGGATGTGTCGAATATTGTGCCATGGTAGATATGGGTACTATAAGCAAGTTCCTGGTTGAGGCATGTGGTTTATCCTTTCAGTTTGTACAAAAAAAAGATCTATTTTAGCCTTGTGGTTTTTGTTTCTCTTGCTTGGATTTTTTTCGCTTCTTGTGTAACTTACAAGTGGTTTTCCCCCCTCAACTTTGTCGTGTTCTTCATAGTTGGCAGATTTACTTTTCTTTTAAATAAATTATTTATTTCACCTGCCTACTTCGCTTCATGTATAGTTTCAGATTTCGTTCCGAAATTTGTTTGTCTGGATAATTTACTAGTTCGGTTACGTAGATAATTTATGCCCCAGTGTGATGCACATGAGACTCTTTATACTTTGCTTTGGAAACTAAACATAGGACTTTTTTGCAGATACGCAGCCATGCCCAGAAGTATTTTCTGAAAGTCCAGAAGAATGGTACAAGCGGGCATGTACCTCCCCCACGTCCAAAGAGAAAAGCTGCTCATCCATATCCACATAAGGCATCAAAAAATGGTTTGGTATCTTTGATCTTTCCTGTGATTTTTTTTTTCTTTGATGATATCCGGTGATGTTTCATTGTTTTTCTCCTTTGTCATGTGTAGTTGTACCTCGAACCACTGGTCCTGTTCAATCTTTAGTTGCTAGAATGGAGACTGTATATGCTGTAAAGCACGAGACAGTTTTAATGCCCAGAAATCCTATCAGCAGTTCACCTTTGTCTTCTTTGAATTGCGATATTGTGGGGAGAGGATGCTTGTCAAATGTTGCAAAAGGTAATTTTCTATTACCCCACATCCTGATCTTCCATTTGTTTGTAGATGTCAATTGTATATCTTGGTGTTTCAGAGGATGTTGGATTGGCCAAGGTTGCCCATAATTATAGCAGCAGCAGCAATGATAGCACTCCTCGTGTGTGGGCATCTAATGAGATGGATCATGGAGTAAAAGCAAGAGAATGCAACACAACAAGAGGTCTGTCTGTCTGTCTCTAATTTTATTAGTTAATTAGCCTGTGACATCAACATACCTGTGAATATTTGGAAAACAAGCCTTCATGCTCAGATTCACTGCTTTTTCGTTTGTGCAGCTATGCCAGATTTTTCTCAAGTTTATGGCTTCATTGGTAGCGTCTTTGATCCCACTGCAACTAATCACTTGCAAAGACTAAGGAAAATGGAGCCTATAAATGTTGAGACGGTGGGTTGAGGTTTCTATTAACCGAAGACATACATGGGGATATTCACATTTTTTTTCTTTCTAATGGACTTCTGAAGAATTGACTGCTTATTAACTTGAGATTGAGCTTCCTTTACTAATTTGAATATTGTATCTATAATTAATACACCTGTCAGTTGGCCATATCATTCAGAATTACTAACATTTGTTGTATGCGTCGTAAGTTCTTTTGAAGTATTAGCGTACCTAGGATTAATGATTGGAAACTCTGACTGCAGGCGCTGATGTTGATGAAGAACCTCTGTATCAATTTGGTGAGCCCTGAGTTTGAGGATCATGTGAGTGTGATGGTCTATATTTTTAGTTTTATGATGGTGTAAAACGGTCTGCATGTAATTTAATACTACCTCGGGATAGTGCTTTTAGTCGAGAATGGTTCTTGATTACTGTAACTGCTTGGTTGTTATCAGAAGAAGTTGCTGTCTTTGTGAAAATGTCAGAACTGGGAGGGAGATCCGATCTGCATAAAGTTGTGGACAAGCAAAAGCATGGGTAATATGGATATGAAGGCAAAGAAAGAGCATGTTAGTAGCTAAAACTGGAGATGTTTGTGCGCGTTGCTTTATCATTTATCCTAGTGGCAGTGGGGATTGGGAACAAGCTAAAGCCGTGAATGATAAGTGTATATTATGTACATTAGTGAGCATCTGGTGGTGGTCTTCAAAAGCTGCCTTGCACTTTATTATCCCCATAAATTCATTGGCTTAAAGATTGTTGATGAAATGTTACTCCTAGTGTTAGAGGATTTGTATCATGTATGTCTTGTCTGCCTTTCTTTTCCTTTCCTTTACATGATAAAGATGAATTGATAAAATTAATCCAAACAAATTCAATGTTTACTTTGATGCAGTTAGACAAACACAACTACCAAAAATTCTCATATTCTCTAATACCACAATCCACAAAGGTTGAGTGGATCCTTTACACATAAGTTTTTATTTATCTAATGTTGTAAACAATATACTCTCCCATTCTTTAAAAATATGCATCATTTGATCCGGTGCGGAATTTTAATAAAATTTAATTGATTTGAATAGTAAAAATATTATTAATTGTTAAAATATACTTCATCCGTTCACGAAAAATTTGCACATTTGTCCACTTTATTGCGTCCATAAAAAACTTGACACTTTTATTTTTAATAATTATACATATATTGTTGGACTCAATCTTTTTAATCACTCACATTACATATTTAACTATAAATAATGTGAGACCCTCAATATTTTTAAGGAACATACTAAAATAACAAAAAATACATAATGGAGGGAGTACTTATTATGTAATTTATATTTTTCATATCTGTGTAATCAATTTTGAATGGAGAAAATGAAGATGGAATGTAGCATTTTGTAATAATAAGAAGCAAAACACATACTCCCTCCTCCCTCTGTCCCAACTAGTTTGAATCGTATTTCTTTTTGAATCGTCTCAATTAAGTTATTTTCTTTTTAGAAAATTTTTATAATATTATATACACAAATTTAAATAATATATATTTTTATCATCATTTTATATTTTAAATATAAACTCAACTCCTTTTAATTCTTGTTCCGGAAAAAAAATAGGTAAAACTAGTTGAGAAGGGAGTAATAGTCGAAATTATTAGAAAAAGAAAACAAGGGCTAA
This sequence comes from Leonotis leonurus, assembly GCA_026898415.1. Classification (NCBI taxonomy): domain Eukaryota; kingdom Viridiplantae; phylum Streptophyta; class Magnoliopsida; order Lamiales; family Lamiaceae; genus Leonotis; species Leonotis leonurus. The sequence continues at coordinate 403,794 of JAPKLX010000018.1, read as the reverse complement.
GATTTGATTTGATGGGCACCATACATTTTCCTTGTGGCGGAAGATACTTGAAAATGCCAAAAAGAGGAAGACCAATTTCCAGATTTGATCTTTGATGGCGAATTCTCTAGCTTCAACTTCCATGTCTCCGCTGTGGCAGCGCCGCCACCCGAGTTTCTGCCCAAATTACAGGCATAAGGTCCGCGAATTCCGATTGTGTGCGAAGAATCAGAACAACATCTCATCATCAGCTAATAGTACAGAAAAATCCAAACCTGAAAATTTGGTGTTGAAAGTCGCCTGGTACGGATCAGAATTACTCGGAATAGCTGCATCTCTCCTCCGTTCTCCTCCTTCAGATACTTTCGATTCAGAAGCTGACGTAGAGGTTAGTGTTGATGGATTTGGGAAGCTTGAACGAGGCGCTGTTGTGGAGACGATTAAACAAGATTTCGAGCGATCCTATTTTGTCACAGGTAATATATTAATTGCTCATTAGTAAATTATTTGTAGTGCTGTACTCACCAATTAGTTGTTTGAGTTACAGTGGTTTGGGATTGATTGTTCAGGAAATGTGACGGTGGGTGTATATGAAGAGGAGTGCGAATTTGCAGATCCAGCAGGGTCATTCAGAGGGGTGAGTAGGTTTAAAAGGAACTGTACTAATTTTGGGTATTTAATTGAAAGATCAAATATGAAGCTGATGAAATGGGAGGATGTTGATGATAAAGGAATCGGGCACTGGCGTTTCAGCTGTGTCATGTCCTTCCCATGGAAACCCATCCTCTCCGGTACGTATGGATCAATCAATTATCAATGAATGGCGTCTCGTCTGCTTTTCCATTTTCCAATAACTCCTCCGATCCTCCTCCTCTATGCTCTATCTAATCATCTAATTCTAAATAATACATTTGTGCAGCCACTGGTTATACAGAGTATTTCTTGGATGAAAAATCTGGAAAAGTATGCAGGTAGGTACACACTACTGCTATGATATAATCAAAATGCATTTCTAATTTGTTAAATAACCTTCCTTCACTTACTCTTTCTTACCTGCATTTAAGTGTGTGTTGAATCTTGAATGTCAGCAGGCATGTTGAGCACTGGAATGTGCCCAAAATGACTCTTCTCAAGCAACTTCTAAAGCCTAGTCGTACCAAAACATGACTTATCTATGCTCACTCACTCAATATTGCGTTGCATACGTGCATATAAATCCCCAGCTGTACGTGTTAACGTGTATGATTTGATGAATCATGAGTTGGTGAAGAAATAGATGAAAGAAATACTTGGTGGGTTCATGTTCGTACTCTTGCTGTCTCTATTTATATATATGTGTGTGTGTGTGACAGAGGGAATACTGCAGGCCAAGGCCCAATAGCAATTGATTCCAGGAATATGCATTAATCCTTCACTCGTATTTCTATTACCAAACATCTTATTTTCATGACTATATTCCCAACCCAAACAGTGTAACTAATCAGAGACTCAGAGTGTTTGTTACAGAACGAATATTGATTGATATATACGCTCATTCATTCAAGGGCCACCTCTCTGTAAAATATATTCACTCATTCCGTCTCACTAGTCAAGAACTTTAGTTGAATTTCTAAATAAACAGTAATGCTCCACCGCCCGCGACGGGCACATCTTAATGTGCCCGCGGCTGACGTGGCAATGCCACGTCATTGCCACATTAACATGTGAGTTACTATATTTTCATTTCTTTGTTAAATTTATTTTTTATTATTAATTTTTATTGAATAGTATTAAACTATACTCTAACCAATGAACCCTAGTTGGAAAGTGATAATTAATAAAAAAAATATTAAGAATTTAATATATATCTACATAACATGTCACATCATTCGTGGGCGCATTAACCCCGCCCGCCGCGGGCGGGTGAACATTTTCGTCTAAATAAAATATAAACTTTCTAATTTATATTTAAATCATTAACTTTATATGTTTTTCTATTTCCGCACAAAGTTTAATTTTAAAAAATTACATTACGAAATGTAGAATGAAATGATATATTGTATTATTACATGAAAAAGAAGCTTAAGAAGTTCAAACATTATTTAAATTATGACATTCGGAACGAAAAGAGTAAATTTAAAATGATAAAAATTGAATGTGCGAAAATTTAAAAATATATAATTATTTATTTAAAATAATTTAGAAACTTCCTGTGTTATTGAAAATTTAATAAAAATTCATGATATTTGGTGTAATTAAGGGTAATATAATAGGCAATGGAATAAGGATGTAGGTGAGGGTGCATGAAGAGAATAGTGTGGTGGAGCGCAGGCAATAGATGCCGTGGGTGGGTAGGTCGGCGCGGCGGTAGTGGGAAAGAGGCGGCTGAGGCTCATGGGTTCGAAAATGGAGGCGCCACTACCACTTTCTTAACCTATGCTTTGCTCCATTTTGTGGGACCTTTAACCACTTTCCACCTCAAATTCACCAAATATCTCACTACATTTAATTTAACCTCAATATTCTAATTTTTCATTTACCTTATTAAAACATTAGTAGTATGTGTCATCGTGCCATATATAAAATATTAAATTAAACTACATTCATTTGTTTAAACAAATATGGAGAAAAAAATAACAAAATGATTCGTTTAAAAATAAGAAGGAATTAATATAAGAATTTCTTTTATGTATACTTATATTACCAAGATTTCATTGAGTTCAAATTTAAATTACCTTAAATCCGACAACTAGTCCAAATATAGTAATAATTTTTGCACCTAGGGTAATGATAATGTAATTCTATACAAAGCTTATGCAAGTCTATGAAAACTAATAGAAAGCTTATGCAAGAACGATTAATACTTTCTCCGACTCTTATGGGTTTTTCTTTTTGAACTAAAGATGTGATTTTCCAAATTGAACTTTCTGGAGACAATGTAATATATATATTTATTTACTATTTATTGGTTGTATAAATATATGACCATATTTTGAATATTACATTTATTTCACTATTATTTTTATAAATTAATTACATTTTAAAAATATAGATCAATTTTAGAAAAGTATAGAGAAAGAGACGAAAGGAAATAAAAATATAAATCGTACGGTACCAAAAGAAATGTACACATCTTGTTTTACATGAACAAACATATATGCAATATATATTATATATGCATGTTTCCTTTTAGATCTGTAAAGTGGTCATAACTTTTTCTATTAAATTTGTCTATTATCTATCATATACTATTAATCAAAGTTCCTAGTGATTTTTAATTCGAAATGTGTGTATATATTTTCACGAATAAAATAAAATAATTTAAGAAAGAAGAAAAGGATCTTGGAAAGAGAGAGTTATTCTTGTTGAACGAATATATAATTTACGAGAATGTTAATTAAATTTGATGTTATAGTGGACCATTAAAAATATTATGTTCCATATTTGATGAAACAGTAAGAGGTTTGCCCTCATCTATATATTAGGTAACATAACATGGCACATATATTCTGATTACACTCCAAAACAAATGAAAGAAGGATTGTGAAGAAGCAGCAACTGCTCTTCAACTTCAACACTTAAAGTACCACTCCCTCTTATCTTGTCACCTTCTCATTCCTCTTTTTTTCTATTTTTCCCACTGTCATGCTTTCCTCGCATGCATTTTTGTTATCAAGTATTTCCCAAGTACTCATGAAAAGAATATTTTGTTTTCTTAATGTTTGGTGACAGATTATGAAAGGAGGAATGGGGGCGATGGTGGTTGTAGGGGTGCTACTGATATTTGTGAGTGGAGTTGCTGAATGCAGAGAGGGAAGGATTTCAGAGTCGTTTGAGTATTCAGCAATTAGTTGCAGAGGCTACAGTGCGTCGATAGTGGATTTCGGAGGCGTAGGCGACGGGATAACAATGAACACAGAGGCTTTTAGGAAGGCAGTGGAGGAACTGAGCAAGTATGCATCAGAAGGAGGGTCTCAGCTGTTTGTTCCTGCTGGAAAATGGCTCACTGGGAGCTTTAACCTCACCAGCCATTTCACTCTCTTTCTCCACAAAGATGCTATTCTCCTTGCTTCTCAGGTATCTTTCCTTTTTCATCTATACATCTAGAAGAGAGGGAGAGGGACATATTACTCATTATTAAGTTCAGGAGATAAAATCATGGGCTGTGGTGGAACCTCTGCCATCATATGGGCATGGAAGGGATGCAGCTGGAGGAAGGTATATCAGTCTTATCTTTGGAACTAACCTTACTGATGTTGTCATCACAGGTAACATAAAAAAGAAACCCCCCTCTTTGTGTGTGTGTGTTGATAGAAGAATTGTAATGATAAGGAGTTAAGGAGTGGGGTTGCTGTTGTTTTTATATGATCAGGTGAGAATGGTACCATTGATGGTCAGGGTGAGGTTTGGTGGCAGCAGTTTCACAAGAAAAAGCTAAAATACACAAGGCCCTACCTCATTGAAATCATGCACTCTTATAGTATCCAAATCTCCAATCTCACCTTCCTTAATTCACCCTCATGGAATCTCCACCCTGTTTACACCAGGTACCAATCACATCATAATTCATACATCTCTCTCTCTTCAACTAACTAAAGCTTCCAACACTACTGCATGCAGTGACATAATTATTCAAGGCATCACAATTTTAGCTCCAGTAACTTCCCCAAATACAGATGGGATCAATCCAGGTCTCTTCACCTTCTCCCCTTTATTCTATTGATGCAGCCAACGTTTTCTGTTGTAAAATATAAAAGATTTCAGACTACTTCCTTTCCCTATGGTGAATCTAGTGCTGAATCTAAGTATTATTGGTTCATCCACAGACTCTTGCACAAACACAAGAATAGAGGACGTCTATATTGTCTCTGGGGATGACTGCATAGCAGTCAAAAGTGGGTGGGACGAGTACGGTATAAACTATGGTATGCCAACGAAACACTTGATAATCCGGCGCCTCACTTGCATTTCACCATACAGTGCTGCCATTGCATTAGGCAGTGAAATGTCGGGCGGTATCGAGGATGTGAGAGCCGAAGACATAACGGCAATCCACACAGAATCAGGCGTCCGGATAAAGACAGCAGTTGGAAGAGGAGGGTACGTCAGAGACATATACGTAAAGGGCATGACTTTGCACACCATGAAATGGGTATTTTGGATGACTGGTAACTACGGGTCTCATGCTGACACTCACTATGATCCTAATGCGTTACCGGAGGTAAAGGGCATCAACTACAGGGACGTGGTGGCAGAGAATGTGACGATGGCTGCTAGGCTGGAGGGAATTTCAGGTGATCCCTTCACTGGAATATGCATGTCCAATGTAACTATTGGAATGGCAAAGAAGGCCAAGAAATATCCGTGGACATGCAGTGAGGTGGAGGGGATCACGAGCGGGGTGGTGCCCCAACCGTGTAATCTTCTACCTGATCAGGGAGATGAGAAACGGGCTCCATGTGATTTTCCTACTGAAAGATTAGCTATTGAAGATCTAGAGCTACAAAAGTGTTCTTATGTGATGAACTACTTGTAATTATCTAAGAATCCCTATCACTGAGTCATTGAATACAATGCATATATGCATGATGATGATGATGCTAAGAAAATGAAACATTTTCACAATGGAACATGAATAAATGAGCCCATAGCAAAGAGGGATCTTAAATTTCTCACTCAGAAAATTACAGAAGGCATCAATTAGCAGTTGGCAGTACGTTTGTGTTACTTTAACACTGTTGTATAAACATTCATGCAAGTGATAACACAGCCAAATAACATGCTATATAGCCTAAAAGAGTCCTTTTTATGCCCACATATCTCCACCTTGGGGATATTTATGAGATTTCTACAAACATAAGAACATACATAATAACAATTTTCTTGTTTCTCAATAACTTGGGTCAGGATTGAATCTTACAGATTCCCTCCATATGAGTTCCTTGATGTGTTCTTCCGTAACTGATGGCTGCTCAAAGTCGAATGCAAAAGGCTGAGGACAGACAGGTTCCTCATTGATATTGTGAAGAGGTGCTAAGTATGGATGACAGAGAGCCTCGTGAACTGCAAGTGAGCAAGAAAGTAAGATAATTAATGCAAAAGAAGGCACCATTCCAATAAACAAGAACAACAGATGGCATGGCATAGCATAATTAAAGTTATACAATAAGGATCCAATATTCGATTTTCAGGAAGTACTATTGCTTCTTTACGAGGGTAACAAATATCAATGACTGTGAGCAAGATTTCAGAAAAAAACTCGTATAATGATGCTGTCTTTCATGATTCGAATTTCACATCAATTCAAGCATCATAGGAAAGACTATTCAGATTCATGAAAATATGGTTTCAGACACAGCATTTTGTAGGCCAGTAGTATGAATCCACTAGGAGTTACACAGTAACACAACCAAACTTCTAATGAAATAGGAGACTGTACCTGTAATGCGTCTGCTTGGGTCAAATACAAGCATTTTCTCTAATAAATCGAGAGCCCCAGGAACAGTATTGGGAAATCTGACAGAAAATTGTTGCTTTGGGTACTGAGGGAGCTGCCGAACATATCTTCGGGCATTGTTGCTCCTAAGAAACCCAAGACTGGCATCATCAGGAGAGCCAATGAGCTTCACAAAATGAAGAGAGACGAGACCAACATCAGTAATGAAACACATACCACCACCAACTTCAGTAACATATAATACCAAAACATATAGGAAATGGATTAAATGAGAGCTAGTTCTTAGGTATGAACTAGGAATTCATCACGATTGTAGATCTTGATCTTTGTAGAATCTATGGTCTAAATTAACGATGCATAATGCTTATGCATATAATGCATTGACTAATGCCTATAAATAGTTAAATACATTATCATGTGATGTAATAGAATACTACATCTACATGTGATGTAATATGTAAAGCACATGTCTTGGTTCCTACCTAAAGGCTATGTGTGTTGAGTGTTGGATGGAAAGGGTGCATTTTTAAAACCCGTATTCTTTCTTGATATATACATTGCAGAACCTTCCCAACTATGGGGAGATTACCATGAAATCCAAAATTAACTGAATTACACACGAATATTTGTCATCAATTTGTGCTTCTGAGAATAAAATCCATCCAGATTAGCAGGCAAAAGCATATCATGTTCCTTCAATGATGCTAATAAACATACAAGACCGCACGATATCATGAAAACTTTATTCACATAAATTGCATATGATATGTTTATTTTTTCCAACTAAAGAATGAATATTGATGCTAGGAAAATTTTTGAATAATGTCCAATAACATATGCAATTAAAATGGTAAACATGCTACATATGTTTGGACTCTTTGCGCAGAAATACCTCTGTGATGAGTCTCAACTGATGGACATAATCTTTTCCAGGAAATAGAGGTTGTCTTGTCAAGATTTCACCAAGTATGCAACCTACAGACCAGATATCAATTGCAGCCGTGTATTCTGAACAGTTTAGGAGCAGTTCTGGAGCTCGATACCAACGAGTAACAACATACTCCGTCATGAAATCAGTCTCAGATGTTGTCCTTGCAAGCCCGAAATCTCCTATCTTCAAATCGCAATTAGCATTGAGGAGCAAGTTACTTGGTTTAAGATCACGATGCAAGACATTTGCAGAATGGACATACTTAAGTCCCCGCAGGATTTGGTAAAGAAAATACTGCAAATTTTGAATGAGAATATTGAAGTCAAATTAGAAAGTTGAACAATAATTAAAGAATATGAGTTCTTGGTCTTCTTATTTTCTCTATGACATAAGAAAGTGAAGCTAAACCCGAGAATGATCGTCAGCCAACGGCTGGTTGGATCGGATAATCTGATGAAGATCGGTGTCCATAAGTTCATACACAATGTATACATCGTTGAAGTTCTCCTTCTGTGGTGGCCGTATAATGTCTTTAATTGCAATAACCTGTTTAGGTAAAACAAGCAAAAGATTTAGATAATGGATAATAGTCCTACCGGAAACTACTCATGGACACTTGATGATCATTAATCATTATATACAGTTAAGAAAAATGTCCCTCATAAGTCAAAGAGTTAAAGCTTGGCATAGTGAGAAGAAGTAATCGCTGAAATCTACTGGTATAATATTATGATATGTACAAATCAGTTAGAAAGAGAATCACATAATGTTTTGAATTAAGAGGATTACTTTCACAAAGAAGACAGAAGAGCTAGGAGCTGAAATTATAATATATAGGGTCTAGGTGCAAATGCTCACATTATCATGATCCATGTGAAGTAGAAGTTTGATTTCTCGTAGTGTCCTCTTTGCATCAATTCTGTTGTCAAATGCATTGCCAATCTTCTTAATGGCCACTTCTTCACGCGTCTCAGAGTTTACAGCAGCGCTGGAACAAGTAAAAAGATTCAATTCCTCTAATCAGTAAACAGAACAAAGAAGAAAATGCATACAAGTTCAGATTCTACTTTCTTTGTTTCTTTTTTTGAGAACATCTTCAGATTCTAATTTAAGACCTCATCTGAAATCTTGTTTGAAGTGGCAAGGTTTACAAGTCACCAAGCAGAAAGAACAAAGACAACTCTGAGTCCAAACATTAACGCCCATAAGAGATCACTAAACAGATCGCACAAAACCACCAAACTACTTCATTAAATTACAGTTAACAGCAAAGCGTCAGCTTTTGATACATCAACATCAAGTCAACCACAGATGAACAGGCAAGTCAACATCAAAACCAACCCCAATTCAACACTTAAGCAACAAGACATCAACACCCTAATAGCAAATTGAGCAGCTCGAATTCAAGAAAATAGGGATGAGTGATTGTGTTGATCATTACCATACAATGCCGTAAGCCCCACGTCCGACAGGCCTAAGAGGGACATACTTTCTAGAAACTTCAAAGAGATTCCCGTACAAATTATACTGCATATATCTTCCACCATGTGTTGCCACCCCATGGAAATTGTTTCCACCATGATCACCTGAGCTCGACTCCTTGGACATAGCTATCACTTACCTAACAACAAAACACGCGCGCGAACTCCTCAATAATCCTAAGGAGAAAATGAAAAAAGAAATGAGCAGGCCCAGTTTCAAAGACCGGATCTTTTGTCAAGTTTTGACATTTTTGGAGTTATTCATGAATTTTTCTTTTAATTTTAATCTAGCTCTGAGGAAAATGATGGAGAAAATAAGGAGTTTGCCTGTGAACTTTTGAACTGGAATGAGTTGGGATTACCCGTGAAGCATCTACAACCACATATTTCATTATTTCTACACCTTGGTAAGGTTGACTCTTCTAGTTTTTGCTATCAAAATTATTTATCCTCATCTCATCTAACAATAAGTATTGTTGGTGGGTCATATTAATACACACACACATATATATATATATATACATATCTCAATTCGAGTAAAAAGTAAAGTAGAGCAATAGTAGAAAAAATCATGTATAGCCATTAGCCAATGCAAATATGCCATGGATTGTGTCTGTCGGCAAAAGACAAATTATGGTATTCTTCATTTTCCTTTTTCTTTTTGTAGGGATAATTTGAGATGGAAAAACTAAAAAGAAATCAAATTGATGGTGTTTCTTTCTATAAGAGTCAAGAATAATCACAATTTTACAAGTGCTAACGCTTTTAGGCAATAATAACTAGAGAAGAAAAGAAAAATGGTGACAGAATACGATTGGAACTCTGATAATGAAACGGTATAATAATTCATTCATTCATTCATTCATACATAAAAAGTCGATCCTTGTATAGACTATCTCCATTTACTTGGCATTTCATGGTTCCTACTGCTATCTCCTTCTTTACTGCTTTGTGTACTAATCGACTCTGAACCTTGATGGCTTTCTGATTCACGACCAATTCTTCGTTCCTGAATTATCAGGCACTAATTTAGTAAACACATGAAGAAGATCAACATTTGGACATGCTACATTCTTTTATTACTACACGATGATGTTTGAACTTGAGATGACACATACCTCACGAGATAGCAAGTCCTCCGATTCCAGCATATGTATTACATGCCCCATTTTCGGCCTCTTCTGTGCATCGGGATCGACACATTTTAGGGCTATCAAGATCAGACGTTTCAGCGATTTTGAAGCAGGTCTTTCAGGCAACTTAGGGTCGACTACTTCCTCCGATTTTCTGCTTCCAACCATCATTTTCAGCCAATCAACCAGATTGACCTGTAATTTATGTTCTTGGAGAGAGTTACAAAAAAAAATAGTAGTTTGCAAAAGACAATATGCAGTTTTCTATATGAAATGAGGACTAACCTCTCCCTGCGGCCGGCTATAATCGACCGGAGATCTTCCGGTAATAACCTCCATAATTAATATCCCGAAGCTATAAATATCACTCTTCTCATTCAGCATACCAGTGCAAGCATATTCTGGAGCAACATATCTAGCAATGCAATAATCATTAATTTCTCACTATTAAATCAACTTAGTTTAGTTAGACATAGATATATCAAGATAATAATATTTCTGTGATAATTTGACTAACCCGAATGTTCCCATTACTCGAGTTGTCACATATGAGCTCTCTGAATTCAAGAGCTTAGCCAGCCCAAAATCTGACAACTTAGGATACCATTGACGGTCAAGCAATATGTTGCTGGACTTGACGTCACGGTGAACAACTTTTGGTTCGAGCCCTTCATGAAGATAAGCCAAGCTGTCACGGACAAGAGTTAAAGATAGATCAAAAGTAAAAAAAAACTAAGATGCATATTGCAAGATGTCAATAATGTGTATTTATCTCTGAGTCGACATACCCTTTTGCAGTTCCTAAAATTATATTCACGCGGATATCCCATGTCAATGGGCTGACATCTCCAACATCTCCATGAAGCCACTGGTCCAAATTCCCATTATCCACATATTCATAAACTAGCATCCTGTGTGAAAAAAGAAGTATAATTCAAAACGGAAAGAAGCTATGCGTTTGATGCTTCCGTATAAAGCAACAGTTGCCCAGCAAAATAGAATGATAATGATACCTATAAGCCCCTTCAACACAGTAGCCATACAACCTAACAAGATTCTTGTGTCTGACCCTCCCAATTGCTTCCACCTCCACCTTGAACTCTTTTTCAGCTTGGCCCCTGTTAATAACGGTTGACTATGATTGGTAACTTAGCAAGAAAAATTATAGTCACTCCATCCCTCATATTTGTGTCTACGTTTCCTTTTCTGTAAGTCGTGATCCAAGTTCTGTGCCTATGCCATTTATTGACACTACCCCCATTAAGATAGGACCCCTTCTCCATTCACAATATACTAGCAACTTCTATTAAAATCCGTGCCGGCCAAAGGTACACATAAATATGGGAGAAGAAGGGAGTGGTACATTCAAATGTTGGAGAAATAACACTTCCAGACCTAAAATTGAAAAGGGACTATGATTTCCAGGGAAGGTAAATATGTATGAAGATAAAGGACTATAATTTAAAGGGATACAATCATGCAACTATGCTATTGGACTTCAAGTTCAGTCCACACAATTTTGTGAAAAACATGGAAACTACCATAAAATAATCATAGAAACCGTGTGTCCACAATGAAAAGGTTATCAGTGACAAATGAAAAAGCAGGAAACATCTCAATGCACAAATGCCTGCTGTGCTTTATATTGCAAGGTGCAAATATGTTCGAGAATATAACCAAAGGGAAGAATTTTCTGACCTATTATTCAGTAAGTTCTTTATGGCAATTTTAGTATTATCAGCCAATAGACCATAATACACGATACCATATCCGCCTTCACCAATCACATTTTCATCAGACAATCCATTTGAGGCTGCCTCGAGTTCTCTTAGAGTATACCACCTTCCCCATCCCAAATGAGACACCTCTGGCAATGACCCACTACCTCCATGTGACGCAGTGTCAGCCCCGCTCGTAGCCCTGCTCTCACCACTCGATGCTCTATCTGAAAACACCACTCTGTGCTCCACTTTTCCCATATCTATCTGTATCTCTGGAACACCCTATAATGAATACAAAACCCCTCAGAAAAATATTAACTGTTGCTGATCTGTCTAAAACAAACAGTGTTCTACACAGATTACTGGAAAAGAGAGATCATTGAAGGAACCTAGTTGCTGATTTTCTGTTATGGTTATTACAATTCAATTTCCTTGCAAGATGATTTCATAAAAGGAAATTGAATGCAAAACCCTGTTGTTACCAAAATTACGGAGATACCGGGAGAATAAGAGCCACAAATGAGTCATTAGTTTTGACATCTTTATATGTGGCTTGAGCATAGTAACGAAAATACCAAAAAAAAGTAGCTTAGTCATCAGTTCATTAACAAATATACATTTCTCAGTTTATCTACCTCACATCAAGATGCGTATATTTTAGTAAAAAAAAAAAAGAGTTCTTTAAATAATAAAACAGGACAATTAGAAACTACGGTTATGATAAAATCGCGCCGAATAAATTAGATCTTGAAATCGATGTACCTGAGGCACGATTGGGCGGTGGTCGGCGGAAGAGTCGAGAACGATCTCCTGAATTTCCTTGGACACAACGGGAGTAACCTCGAGCTTTCCCGGACCCCCGGCGTTAGCCTTGCCGCTGCTGCGGCGGCGCGAGGCGGTGATGCAGAGCGATAATAGGAAGAGGATGAGCACAATCACTGCTCCGACGACTATCCCAATCACCACCCATAGATGAAGACCGAAGATCGATGTCCTCTTCGACAGCTCCGTGTTCACAAATGTAGCATCGTACACTGGCATCTCCGCCGCGAATGGAGCAGTACTGAGCGTTTTAGAGTTTTAGTGTGAGAGTAGCGAGTGAAGTGAGAAAGCAGACATGCAAGTGGAAATTAGAGCATCAGCACGGAAATCTCGATTTGCTGCAATCGAGTGTTCGCGTATGTGGGGTATGGGTTGAGAGTGAATGCATCACTTGCTTCGATTACAGATTTGGAGGAATAGAGTTTCCGATTGAATTAAGTAATGGCTCCCGCCCCGCCGGTGAAAACTTTTCGCCGGCAGCTCTTCTGCGTGTGTGTGAGATAGATTGAGGGAGCTCAGGGAGGGAGAGAAGAGATCCTATACTGCTATATATATCCACTGTAGATGAGTACTTGAAATGTGTGTAATTCCTGGCTGTCTAAAAGAGAAGGTATCGTCGCACTCTATAGACTACAGCTTTCCCTTTTCCAAATCTGTAATGACAAAATCTACAAATTATATTCGGATCCCAGTTTTGTTATTTAAATAAATCCAAACGTATTTTAAGTGAGACTTACAAATCACAATAATTAACTGCGGATGGTTTGTGTTTCAATTTCAGTAGTTTTACTTTTCGTGATTGATAACGTATTTTTGTTTTCTATGAGTAACAATTTATTCTGATTGAGATTTTTAAACAAGTGAATAAATATCATTTTTATTGACAATTCATTGGTTATATAACTTATATTGATGAGAGTTGATTGAAGAGACTGTTCTATCATTTATAAAAATATAAATAGACTTGCCATTATTTTAATATTACTTTAATTATGATCCAATTTTATTCTTTCACTCATTATATATAATTACAATTTATTTGACTATATTATATATTAGAGTTCATATATGTGATAGAATTATAGGACTGGTATATTAATTTAAAGTTGGTTTGCAATTTTACAAAATATTCATGTGTGTGTGTGCGTGCAAGTTCATTAATTAATTGCGCGCCTATGAAACGTCGGGTAAATGAGAGAGTATCTCCATATTTAATTTATTAGTATTAATTTTTAATAGAGAAAGAGTATCTTCATTTATTACTTCATTGACTTATGTACTGTAATATTGCCTTAGTTATGGGTGAAAATTTATAATAAAGTAGTACAAGTACTGGAATTTATATGCCCTAAATTTAAAACCTTCACCACCAAACTTAATCTTCATTTATTGGTACATGCAGATAAATTTTTAAGCAATCTTATAAATAATTGAAGTTGCAAATAAACAATCTATTTTCACAATTGTTTGTATATTTAATTTTAAAACTATGTTTGACTCAATCTTAAGTAACTACTAAACGTTACTTAATTTGTTTAGCTGTATTAAGTTTTGATCAAATAACATCAAACTCGACTTGATCCCAAGAAATATCTAGATATCCAAAATAGCTTGCTTATTAATTTTTAGTTTACAATCTAAAGTCTCAAATAGAATAAGGAGTGGATGAGGCAAATTTAATATTTACATGGTAAGTATTAAATAATATAATCTTCATTTGCATGCCATGCCAACATAAATTAATAAATTTGTGAGTATATTTGCCATTTGGGCCCATTTTTCAACGGTCGGATAATGAATTGAGACACGGTTTGAGCTACTTCGTTATGGCTCATTTTATGCCAATGCAAAAAAACATTAATTACATATTATACATTACTGTCTGATTATATATATATATATATATGTTTGGAGTAAAAGTCAAAATATTTATTTAGACAAATAAAATATAAAAATATCTATGAAAAATAAATTATATCTATTTATATTTCAGGATACGAGAAAATTGCTTATATGCATCCATTTATTAAATATGTTAAATTGCATGAAAAATATAAGTAAATTTATCATGTTATTTTTTATTTTTAGATGAATATTTTTTTTATTTTTATGGATCAAGCTGGTATGTTCGTTAGGGTTGTATATGTGCTCAAATAAATATACATAATAAATTCGAGTTGAAAAGCATTAAAATTAAAGCATAACGACAATAATGGAAAGGGGCAAAAAGAATGCTAATATATATGTCTATTATTTTTGAGCACTTGATCAGTAAATTACAGTATTTTCTAAAGCTGTCCTTTTCTACGTGTAATTTGTGGTTTAGACATTGACTGAGCAACTCATTATATACATTTTAATTAATTCGCCAAATTTACTTTTATATTTGGTCCCAACTACTATAAGTGTTTATATTCGGTTTAATACAAACTATACAAGCTGTATTAGAATCAAAGCTGAATAAAATAAAACATTGTTAATATAATTTGGTGTGGTTTACAAGAATTTTAGTGCATACTCTAGAGTTATTAAATATATAGTAGTGAATTAATTAATAATTAAAATTATATATTACTCTATATGTTAGTACCGATTCATATTTATTTTTGAAATTGAATGTTTTATTAACAATGACTTATTTGTCTTTTGAATAAAAATTAATATATGAAGTGTTTATTGATTTTTGCATAATATATAATTATTAAATGTTTTTAAATTTTTATATAATAAATAGATAAATTATTATTAATGAAACGAATAGAGTGCAATTTAACGAATGAACACTCAATAAAAAATTTATTATACGAATACTCAGAAACACTCGATGTGTTTTAACTAATAAAAATATGAGTGATTATTGCAAAGCTAGACATTTCAAAAGAAACATGTGTTATAATTTAAAGAACAAATTGCGTACAACATATCCACCGTTAAATATCAATTAAAATATGATAGACACTCAACATTAATTATATTAAAGTAATGATTTGATTAGAACTTGATACCTTCGTAATTCAAAATTTCTAAAACTTACTACCATTAATGAAAATAATGACAGGCACATGCTACCCAACTCAACAACATAAAGATATACTCTAATCTCCCAATAAACTTGATACTTTTTATTGAGGTTGTCCAATAAATTAGTCATAATATAGAAATGATAAAAAAAAAAAAACTTGAAAATGTATAAGTATTATTACATTTTTAACCTTTTCACTAATTATGTACCTTTTCTAATAATATAAATGGGATATGTTATAAAAATCAATAAGTGCAGCGTTGAAAATTCCAAAAGAATAA